>CM017555.1:50763118-51186799 GCA_007844125.1 Sinonovacula constricta
AGCATTGAACACCGTCTCCATATAACTGAAATACTGTTGGTGGGACGATAAACCCAATAAACTAAACAAAATTTATAGTTTGTTTTATTTATGTTATGAAAATGGATCATGTATGAATATCCTAAATATGTGCAACTATTAAGAAAAAGTTAAAAGCTATAATATGCATAAACTAAAGTTTCATGTATTTAGTCATGCTGATGTCGAGCTCTTATTCTACATCTCTGTATTGTTGCTTGTACCTTGGAACTGTTATCAAATTCAACATCATTACTATTACTTGACAAAATTCTATAATAATAATTAAAAAAAGGTTTCGTTTCAGTTAACTCCATATCAGAAGAACACGAAAAAGGCAAGCGAAATTAAAGCGTCCTAAATTGGTATACTGCTACTTTCATCAACAAATGAGATTTAATTTAACTTGGCCATCACTTTGCCTGCCGAAAGTTTTCATCGCTTTTCTCGCTACTTGCTGCAGTTCGCCTGACTTGTGTTTCATTCTATGCACGATTGGGACAGGGGAGATATATTCTACGTGATAGGGACATTCAATATGAGGAAATATGAGTTTTTGGAGGTGATTGTCTTGAACATAATGTGTTCAATTCCTTTGCCATACCGATCTGAGCTTCGCCGAGCTAAAGTTTCCATGTCTTTTTTAAATAGCATTTGTCGCTACTTGCCGCAGTTTGCGTTATTTGTGTTTCATTTTACGCATGATTAGGACAGGGGAGATATATTATACGATGTAATAAGATTAAAAATAAAAGAAATATGAGGTTTTTACGGTGATTTTTAAACAAAATGTGTTCTTTTGCGCGATCATACTGGCCTGAGCTTCATATTGATTAACTGTCTCGAATGTAAAATATCTTAGAAGCTGTTAAAGTCTAGATTTTGAAAGTGAAGTTTTAACTTGATGATACATTTTTGCATTTTTAATTTCTTTTAATATCAAGTCATTCTCCAATATATAGATGTTCTCTGTATACAATCCTCATAGAAACTCATAAGATGAACTTTAAGCCGACGAAATTTCAAAACTGAATTGGCATCGCCAAGATGTTAATATGAATGTATAGCAGCAAACAAGTTTACTTAATTATTTTATTGAATAAGTATATAGTTGGTTCTGCTAATAAAAAGACAAAAATAAGACAAAAAAGATAAGAAAAAAGAAAACTAGCATAAAATGTGGTTATTTTGTTAAAACCCATTTTCAGATTATTGTAAAATAAAAAAGAACTGTTTTTAAACACATACTATATAAGTAAATAAGAAACTTTTAAACAATATAGGAAAATGTTAAAAATAAAAGAAAATACCAGAATGAGTTGACACCCCGCATATATACAACATCTGAGCGGATGACGCCTGAAATACACACCAAGACAAAAATGTTATTTAATATAAGCCGATAATTGCTATCGTACAATTCAAAGTGCGGAAATGGAGCTATTTACATTTGTGTCGTTGACTGATTGATATAGGCATCGCGTGCAAAATGGGACAAAAATGGCAATCTCATATAAATCTAAGTTCTTAAAATATATAAGAATATATGACAAAGTCCTATGAGCATTGCAACAAATACCAAACTCCGAAAAGGCACAGAACAAAGGTATTTCACATGCAAGCTAAGCAAAAAGTAAGAACAAATTTGTGATGAGTCATTTAACGAAAAGAGCAAACCCGACAGTTACCGCCTTGGAACCGTCAGTCGGCAAGATGGACCGACTGGGGTGCTTAAACCGGTACATTTATCTAACTGAAGGTCATTACATTCATTATGTTATACAGAAAGTTGACGATGTACCTGTGTAAACAGATATAAAAGGATATAAATACAGTTATTAAACTTGTCAGAATTGCCCAATCGTAAAACTTCGGGTATTTCCGTATGGTTCGTAAAATACACCTCGTACATAGCTCTAGAATACACCAAAAGTGCGTCGCCTGAGTTATGAAACAGTGTCCGTTCGCGAGAAAGTAACAAATTATATATATATCATTTAGTTGAGTATATCTTGCAATAACAACGATTTTTTTATCAATACAATCTATATGATTTACGGAAAATTGAAAAGTCAACATTAAATACCCAGTATTAAAACTAAGACACACAAAGTAGATCCAAGATGGCGCCTTATTATGTCAGAGGTCTCTTGCATAGCATAAAGGCCGAGGTGATCAGATTGATGTATTGCCCTATGGTTGTATAAAATAAATTCTAAAGTAACGAAGCGGAATAGAGCGGAAAAAGAGCCAAGATACCAGCAACCGTTGTTCTATTTTCATGACATGTGAACCAAGACGTTGCTGCAACATAACAGGAAATTATGCTAGCATTGTTTGAGGAAGACCCCATATAAATGTAGGTAGAACCATTGGCGCAGGTCGCAGATATGTACGTGCCGCTACGTTTAATTAGTTTGTTAAAGCCTGCAAACATTGCATTTGTCAACTCAATGATCTTTTAAAGCTTTTTAAAACATTTTTGTCAGACCGAAACTCGAACCTACGTGATGAAGGGCATTAGAGACAGAAACGTTTCATAAAAGAGGCAACATTTCCTCCGTCACACCCCGTCTCGTCTCTGTGTCAAAAACAGGCTAATCTCCGCATAGGGCGATCTTTCGTATTATGATGCACGGCTTTCCACACATTCTATTAATTCTTAATCCTTGCCTCTGTACATTACGAATTAATACACATCTTAAACTCGTAATCCATCGGGAGACCAGTCTGACGTCCACTAAATTAAAAATAAGAGCCCATTATATTACCAGCCCGTCTACATTTTTAGAACCATTGTATAGGATTTTGTCTTGGGATTTAAAAAAAAAGCGACGTTACCAGATTTTATGTTAACGGCATTTCAGTACAGACAGTCTATGAAGTTGTTGTTAAAGAAATTATCCCAGTAAGGAAGAGTAAAGATCACTGTTTATGTACATTGTAAGGCTCCGTAAAGAAAGGCAATGCCAAGTTGTTATTTAGTTACCTTGCGCTTATTGAGCTGACAGCCTTTAATAAAGCGCGGTCAGCGAGGTCGGTAGGGCATTGACATTGATTGCAAAGTCCCAGGTTTAAGTCCGGAACTGCCGGCAGATTTTCTTTTATTTGTTACGTTTGGCTCAACGTACACGTCGCTCTTTACGGCAGTCTTAGTCGGTTTTATGACGTCGTAGAAATTTAAATGGTACGCGTTCATAAGTGAAACGTTTCTCTGAATATCCGATTTGATTATTTTACTGATTTCGTATTCCCAGTAAATAAACAAAAAACAACAACAAAAAACACGTTCAACTGCTGATGAGAACTTAAAAATGCTTAGTAAAGAAATAATTGGCAGATGTAAAGGCCGCATTGTTTAGGCGTCCTGCCTTATGTTAATGGCACTTGAAAACTTGAAAACGCATGATATGTTCTTCATAGTTCTTACCAATGTCAAATACACGTAAGATTTAACAAACAAGCAGCACAATCATTTAAATGACAGCATTAGCTTTACTGATAAGAACAAAACTGACACATTTATCCATTTATCCAATCTTTACGCTGTTGCTTTTTTACTCAGCCAATGTTATTTTAGACGTAAAACAACAACAGCAACAACATCAGCAACAACAACTATCGACAACGAAAAAAAACAAAAACAAAAAACATAGTACCAATGTTAATTAATGTCGTTTTTTTGCTGTCTGTCTATATATGTCCCAGCTTTGGTTGCTGCCAGCTTTTGCGTTCACTTTCTGGAATTTGTCTCAGATAAAGTCGACAATACAGTTCCAATTTCAAATGTATAGATAATAAATAGATATAAGGTGTTTGGCCACTAGCGGGCACACGATGCAACTGATGAAATAAAATGTGACATAAAACACGATGTGGGGAAGTATTCCATCAGAACTTTGGGGTGTATTTCTCTAGCAATTTTAGATGGACGTTGAATATATGACCATAACTGTGTCGGTGCAATGTAAAAGAACAACAACCATCCAAACTAAATAATCTTTAAACACAGATAGAATTCGATGATGACTTGTTGGGATACATTTAAGAAGGAGAATATTGGGATCATTTATAAACGCAGGAAATCCCCCCAAGACATATTACATGAATAAGGAAATAGGACAAAGTCCTATGAGCATTGCAGCATATACTAAAATTTGAAAAGGCACATGACAAAGGTATTCACATGCCAGCCAAATGTAAAAGTAAGAACAAATCTGTGATGAGTCATTAAACAAAATAAGCAATCACAACGTTTACCGCTTCGAATAGTTAGTTAGCAAAAGGGACCGACCTGTGTTACGATCCGTCGCGCTATATAAGTTTATTTATAAAGTGGCACGTTTACTAAACGACAAAATGGTGTAACAGAAAGAACAAGCCAGCAACAAACTAGTACAACAATGTTTTATTTTGAAAAAACAACAACAAACAATTAAACATATGGCGTAAAAAAACAATAACAAATAAATGAAACAAAATTTCAGAGGGCAAAATAAATATTAGCTTACAGTTTGTCCCTTTAGGAGGTGTCCCTTTAACAATGCAACAAATAATCCAATGTCGAATAATCCTGAAGAGTTTTCGGTAGAATGTTCTCGTAGATAAGCACAGTTGAAATAATCCAAAGGTAGAACAATACACGAATGTTATATATATAATCGATATTCAACACTTTAATATTTATGCCACTGTAGAATATAGTAAGTCCACGTAAGTTCCAACACAGAAAGATTTAAGATAGAAGCTGCATTTATTTCCAAATTATATGTCCAATCTCTAAAGCAAACTTTTTATTCAAACTTCCAAATTTACTTTAATTCAGTAAACACGCCCTTATATATACCCAAAGAATTTCCAGAACATTCACGTACCCAGAACATTTTCGAAGACCAGTTAAAAATAAACAATTGAACTTTCTAGCATGATCCTTTTCTTCTAGCAGTTACGCGAATGCTACGTCATCAAAACCACAACGGTAAACAACTCTTAACCTGACTAGCGTAACCTTAAACGCTGGTGTACTACTGTACATAACACCTGGGTACTTACACCGGTTATACGGAGCTCCAACTTCACCTTTCCTGAGGGGTTTTTCAAATGCAAGCAATGACGTAATTGAAAAATAAAGTACACATGGTAATAGAATAGAGAAAAATATTATTTATATTAGAATAACTACACACTATTGTTCATTGTAATTAAATTTTGAATTAAGGAAAAGACCTAAGAGAAGTGTAAATTGTTGTAGCATCCTGTTCATATGAAGATGGAGATGAGGGTCGAAAGTACAATGTAGATTAAAGGAAAATACACACAACCATCCTTATAGGATGAATTAAATGGCAACAAAGATTACATGCATACTTAAAAAATACCCCATTTTGACAGTGCTGCTTTGGTAAACTATTGCGTATATACATAATGGACTTTTACAATTTAATGAAGAAAAATACATTACAAGATGAATTTCAAAATTGAATTTTTTCTTTACGGCTTTGTCGGCTTTGTTCTAGGTGTTTTTTTTCCTGCCGCATACCATGTTTACACAACAGGTTTTACAATATATTTGGCATATTTGTTGTCTTAAGAAACATTATTGCTGTTTTATTAAATCATATTAATACTTGACGATGGCAAGAATTTCTACTAAAATAAAATATGGAGAGCAAGAAAGTAAGAAAAAGAGGGAAAGTTTTGATTACCAACACTGTTAAGCTATAAAGTCAGCATATCCTTAACTATTAACTAAAATGTGTATCTACATTTGCTATTGGATTGGTTTAAATTATCTTTACATAATTGTCACTGCGTTTTACTTTAAACAACAGCAGCAGCAACGATAACAACAACACAACAAACAAGTTTGTATTTAGAACAATGCTATTATAATCGCCAGACCATAGATGTTTGATTTCAATAGACAGACACCATCCAATATTTAACAAAATCATCTTCAATTTCATAAGATTCAATTTCTGTGAAGGACATTGTATTTGAATTAAAAACAAGAATGGAACGAGAGAGAGAGAGAGAGAGAGAGAGAGAGAGAGAGAGAGAGAGAGAGAGAGAGAGAGAGAGAGAGAGAGAGAGAGAGAGAGAGAGAGAGAGAGAGAGAGAGAGAAAGAGGGAAAGAGAAAGAGATAGAGAGAGAGAGAAGAGAGAGAGAGAGAGAGAGAGAAAGAAAGAAAGAGAGAACATATACCAAACTTCGAAAAGGCACAGAACAGAGGTATTTCACATGCAAGCCAAGCGAAAGTAAGACAAATTTGTGATGAGTCATTAACGAAAAGAGCAAACCCGACAGTTACCGCCTTGGAACGGTCAGTTGGCAATATGGACCGACTGGGGTGCTTAAACCGGTTTTACAGAGCTCTTACCTCGCACTTCAAGGCAATCTATCCCTTACTTTACATTCCGCTCTTGACTTTGCTAATTATTGTTAGATAATTGTTGCTGCGATGTCTATAACAAAAGCAACAACAAGAGCAACGAGTCATCCATGGAAAATTGAACTGTTTAAACATTGACAATAACAGAAACTATTTCAGATTTGGATGAGCCTTACAGAACTAACTTATATAATTTGAATGGCGATCTGATTTGAGCAGAGAAAGTTTTATCTTCTGATTAAATAACCAATGTATCGTTCGAAAAACATGAAAGCACGAACCATCTCTCGGATGTATGTAGGTAGTCGGATCACCTTGGCCATTTCAGTAAATGGGACTGCTTTTGTGACAAACGTCAAAACAAAGATGGCAGCTCGGATGACGGAACACTACAGTATGAAGCCTGTAAAACTTCAATCTGTGGCGGCTTCAATTTTAAATCAATGAGGTTTAATTTACCCACCGCAGCAGACATGCAGCTGTTAAACGATGCCATTGTTCATGTTTTATGCGAACTACATTTTAGGCATATTCTTCTTCCAACTTCCGGCGAAGAAAACGATCGTGATTTCAGTAAGTATCATTGCACCAGATACATTCGAGGGATGATTGACCCGAAGACGAAATTACCCGAGGAGTTTCGATTGAGTTAAGTGCTTATTTATGTTATATTTGTGTATGCCATCATGTAGTAAGATAGTTTTGATAGACATGCTCTCCGTAATTGTGTTAAACTTGCTTCGTCCGTCCGCTTAATTGTTCATTTTAAATAGTTTAAGAAAATGGATCACATACACATATTTTCAAACTATTAAAAGAAAAGTATAAAGTAACCAAATACCATAAAATAATAATTTTCCCTAGATGTGGTCTTTTTTGAGTTTGAGCTCTTTATCTCTGAATTTGAAATAATTTCTGCGTTTTGTTGATTGTACTTTGGAAGTGTTATCAAATTAAACATCATTACCATTACTTGAAAATATTCTAGAATAATAATTAAAACAGGTTTTTGCCTCTATCAACTTCATAACAGAAGAACACAGAAAAGCAAATGATATAAAAGCGTTTTAAATGGTTTTATTAAAAACTTTATCAACAAATGACATTAAATAAAACTTGGCTATCACTTTGCTTAATGAAATTCCAATTTCTTTGTAAATCGCTTTTGTCGCTTCGTGTCGCCATTTATATGATTGATGTTTCATTTTAAGCATGATCGAGAATAGGGGAAATTCCACGAGGTAGGAAAGTTCAATAATAAAAGAAATATGAGGTTTGTTCGGTGATTTTTATTGGACAGATTTTGCTCTATTCCGCGGCCATACCGGTCTGAGATTCCAGTTGATAAAATGTCCCCAAAACGAAAATCTCAGTAGGTGTAATAGACGAGATTTCATATGATCACACATTTCTGTATTTTTCATTTCTATTAACTTTGAGTGTCCCTTTTCTCAAGCAAATAATCGATCTCGGTGTAAAATATTCATATAAAGTCACATACATGTAAAACTAAGATTAAATTGGACACAATCACACAGATCATTGCCAATAACAAGCGGTCAATGTGAATTATAGTAGCAGACAAGTTCACTTGATCATTATATTGAAAACGTATAGAATTGGTTATACTTATAAAACAATCACGAAGGACATAACGCGCAGTTGTTACATGAGATTTTCTATGAAAACAAATTTAAGATGAGTCTCAAAACAAGAACTGATATATTTAAAACACATGGTATATAAAAATAGTATATAATTTTCAAAACTTTTGTATTATATTTGTTAAAATGTGATCGTTTGAGTTCACATTTTTTACAATATACATGTAGTTATATCATTTAATTATCCTCAAATGAATACATGTACTGATATAATTATTTAAGTAAACTTGAAAAACTAAGAACAGAAAAATAATTTCCCCGATACATGCTTACATAATACAAATTGCTATTAACCGAAAGCATATTTACTTAACGTAATTGCAAAAAATGACGATTGTGTTACAAGGTGGTTTACCAAAATCTGAAATGTCCCCATAACTAAGTAACATATTTTGTATATAATTAAGTATATCTGAAACTTTTAGAAGAAACTTCCTAGAGAACATATGGTATGTATGCTAATTTAAAAGACGCTTTATCTTTGTTGGCGACGCCAATATTATGGAATGCCCAATGAAATTTGCACATGGGGTGTGCGTGTGTGTGTGTGTGTGTGTGTGTGTGTGTGTGTGTGTGTGTGTGTGTGTGTGTGTGTGTGTGTGTGTGTGTGTGTGTGTGTGTGTGTGTGTGTGTGTGTGTGTGTGTGTGTGTGTGTGTGTGTGTGTGTGTGTGTGTGTGTGTGTGTGTGTGTTCTATTTTATGTTTTTATTTTTATATTGATTTTTGTGTGTCTCTACATTTTAAAAAAAACTTTGAAAACACCCCCAATAAGATACTGAAAAAAATCATACTACGTTCGAGAAAAATATTATCTGAACAATACTTATTTGTGTAATGTGAGGCTGCTACACATGTGCATTTTCTGCTTGTATGCTACTTTAGTTTTATAGTTAATTAAAATAATTTTGCATTTTTTCTACATATGTTACATCTTAGAAAACCTATTAAATGCTGTCGGGTTTTGCTTTTTTTGTCTTAAACCATTCTATTGTCTCAGGAATATAGTATACAGGCTTTTTCTAAAAAAAATATAGTATACTGAAAACTTTCAAATAAAAACCAAAACGTTTCAAGTGTCTTTGTTACTTGCTCCTATATTGCTTTAATCTCTTCCAATTTTTTGCGTCGCCTTTGATGCTTCGCATAAACGACTTTTCTAGTAATATATTTTCATGCATAGATTTGCTTTTTGCCAGAAATATTAAACCTTAGCGTCTGCGGAAAAAACTGAGATAAAATCGGTGGGACGTTAAAATTCAGTAAAAATGTGTAATAATGTTTCACTGTATAATCATCAGTAGCCTGTTTGCCAATTAAGAGTTCAGCCGGAGTTGTCTCTCTTAGGTCAATATCTCTCATCAAAGGTGCGCTTATGCATTGTAACGCTAGATTAAAAGTACTAAATTTGTAAGTCAATAGTTACATGTACAAAACTTTATGCATAGATAACAAAATGTATGATGAAATAAGAAAATAGTGTTAAATAAGATCTACCTTATTTGTTTAGTTCCTGTTTGGTAGGTTATGTTTTAATTCTTTCTCAACCACTACATGCTGATGCTGAATATGGTGTTGTATTTTTTAGATTTCATTTACATTTTTCATTAAATATCAAACAAATGAGAACAGCATGTGGTATCTACTGTATTTCGCTAAAATAAATGAATACGATAAAGTATAATTGGAAGAGATACCCAATGCACGATATACTAAATTAACTCCCGTAAAACACACGCATGTGCACGCGGGCGCCCGTGACTGAACAGTTTGAGTTACAGGCTTAGAACTCCTTAACCTCTTTCCGCGTTTGTTCGAGTCCCGATCGGGTTGTGAACTTTCATGTGCTGGGAGGTCCTTTAGCGGGCGTACAGTGCGTCTTTGGTCCTTCGTAGATGTTTGTCCGTGATCTTTCTGAACAAATTATCGTTTTGACGTCGCCAAAATGACCATAACAATTGCAAAAGCAAACAAAACACACATGCACATAAGCATGCAGGTATGCAGGCACGCACGCACGAACACGCACGCACACATGCAGTCACACGCTCATTACCTCAAGAAGAGAATTTGCAAAATAATGCTTTGATTGTTTTTCCCTAAACAAACCATATAAAGCAACTTTCAAAAACACTTGAAATTTATTATTTTGTAAAGCTACTTATAAAGGGTTTTTGAAATCATTTTATGTAAAGCATGCCATTTTCTTACCCTGACAAATATACAAAATGCATTTTCAACTTTTTCCAAACTTTCTTTTTGTTTTTTAAAACCAATCCACGTCCTCTAAAGTAATAAAGTTGTTAAGAAATCCGTAATGTCAACAAATGAACCATCTACTTATTTACTTAAAAATAATAAAATGTTAGCTTTGGGGATTGTTACAGTGCAAACTACTATCCAAAAGAGCATGAAGCAATGTTGTGTCAATACAGGTTCACATGCGTTAAGTAAGCAAACATTTCATTGAGGCGGCAATAATAAGAAATACAGTCAACTCTCGTTATCTCAAATTTCAAGGGACCGTAGAAAATAGTTTGAGATATCCGAAGTTTGAGTTATCCGAATTTAAGGATAGTTTGTGTACATCTTAAAAATCTTACCTGCTACACGATGACTGGTAATGACTGAAATTCCTTGTTATATCTGCCACTGTAAACTAAGTTTCTGCAAGTTTGTGTGGTTTTGCATGTTTAAAGTGTTATTAGATTTTTTACAATGTAATTTAATATTCTTCTTTTTTTGTAGGTTGTTGCGTCGTCGTAAGTGCATGGCCTAATTTTGTATACCTAAAGCTGATACCTGCAAGTTCTCAAAAACTTTTACAACAACAAGTACAAACTGAAACACTTTAATCAGCGTTAATAGATTAACGAAATTGTTGTTAATTAAATCAGCTAATTAAATAATAATCGATTAACCTCTTCTCTAAATTATGTGAAATCCTGATTGCCGATAATTGGCGATAAAACTCGCGCCCAAATCTTCGCGAGTTTCACTGTAGGTGTGAAAATCACTATTGTTGCCGTTTTGCATCTTATAGCAATTTGAAGTTTGAGATAGACAATTGAAAAAAATGACTTTAGAAAAGAAAATTACCAGTGAAGTGTAAATGGTTGTAGCAGTGAAGTATAAATGGTTGTAGCAATGTAACAATGACTATGTACAATAGAACCCGGAATTCTCACGAGAGTGATGTTTCTGGTTTAAATATACATTAAGAATACTATAGTTTGTGATATTTTATGATAAATTGGGGGCGATTTATAAACAGTTTTCCGTTTACTTTTTGTTATCACACTTTACCTTAGTTACCAACGGGAAGTTAGAACGTATGAGAACTGTATGCACTTATATATATATATATATATATAAAAGAACGCAAAAAGTGAATGAAAATTAGTTTTGAAAGAACTATATCCCTTCTTTAAAATTTATCTCTTGAAGTCACACAAAGTAAGGTAAATTTAATAAAAACTATACGTCATTTATTTGTTTTTATTTATAAACATAACATAGCTTCGAATCATTAGGAACTTAGTGAAAAATAAGGCAAATATGTAATGTACATGTTTGATTTGAAATGATAGGTAATACAAATGCATTATATTTTTCGATTCCGGTTGCCGAGAACAGAAGGAAATATGATTCAATCCGGAGGTCCTGACAAAATGCTATCATCGGTACCCCACCCAATTATGGTTAGGTTAAAGTTCGATATTACGGTGATTCATTATTATGAAGGTTTATGTAACCTAAATTATTAAGTATTTTACTTGAATTAAGGTTCTTATTTTATGAAGGAACAGTAATTTTACATTGCCACAGCACTCAAACGAAAATCCAATTTTAGATTTTTGTCGAGTGAGTGACAGGAAAACAAATATGAAAGACTGAGATGTCTTATTTTCAGAATAGTAGGCCCACCATCCATTTTGGGGCATAAATAGTCTAATCTCTGTATTACACAATATCTCGCATTTTGGGATATGATTTTCTTCACATTCTATTAATTCTTGTCAGTCCTCGTTGACACAATGAATTAACACAACTCTAAGACTTGCAATCCGTCGGGAGGTCTGTCTAGTGTCCAGTGAAAATAGATTCAAAATAAGAACCTAAATGTTCACAAGACCGTCTCCAATTTCAGAATCATTGTATGGACCATTGTCTCGGATTTTTCTAAAGCGTCGTTACAAGAATTATTGTTATCACACTTCTGTAAAATGTAAATTTGTTGGTAAAGAATTTAATCAGTTTTGAAAGATTTTACACTGTTAAAGTACATTTTAAGTCTAGGTAAATGTAATGTATTATTTAATTCCCCTAACTTACTCTCATTGCACTGATGGCTTATGTTAAAGGGCGGTCAGTTAAGTTTGTCTGTTTGCCTTAATTGTGATGTCTCGGGTTGGAGTCTGAAACTACTGGCTGTTTTTTTTTCTTTAAGCTACGTTTGTCTCAACGTACATGCTGTTCGTTTCACGACAACTTTTATCGGCTATGTGACGTCGTAGAACTCCTTATCGTACGTCCCTTTGTTTGAAATATCGTTCAAAAATGTAAGGCGTCTCTGCACAAATAATTTTAATATTTCTGATTTCTTATTCTTTGTAAAAAAGAAAAGAAATGAACACATTCAACGTCTGAAATTGAATGAAATCCTCGCGGATTTGAGCAATTCTTATTTAAGAATAGTTGGTGAATGCTGTCCTTAATTGCGAATTTTAGAGTGATCTTTTTTTCTTTAAGGATTTGTTTACTTTATCAGCTTTGTACTTGGTGATTTATTTCCGTCGCGTGTCATGTTTATACAACAGCTTTAACGATTTGGTGCAAATATTTTTTTGTTGTGTTGTGGAACAATACCGCTGTTATAGTGAATCAGAAAAGTACTTGACAAATTGCAAGACATTCAGCTAAAATAAAAATAGACACGTAGCAGCCTGCCTTTTGTTTCTATCGGTTAGTGTTGTATAGGTCTTATTATAGGCAATTTTTAAGATTTTACAAATGATATTCGATATTCCATATTTTAGGCTAGAAAAACAAATGCAATTAACAAACTGTGAGTAAAATTTAAATTCGAATTTAGCAATTAATTCAGCAATTAATATACACCGTAAACTTGACGCCGGTAGTGGTGATCTGTCTAAAACAGAATCATCATTTGAAAAACTTATATTTAATTTAAGATGTCATTACCAGCGAGACCGGCCGCAATAGCTCAGTTGGTAGAGCGTCGGCTTGCGGATCGGGAGGTCGTGGGTTCGAACCCCGGCTGGGTCTTACCAAAGACTTTAAAGTTGGTAGTAGTGGCTTCCCTCCTAACGCTCGGGGCTAAGGGGACAGCATTACGCCTGACTTGTCGGTGTCAGTATAATGGACCGGCCGGGTTCAGTCCCTGGGCACCTCATAAGTGCCCCTGTGCTATAATGATAGAAATGTCGCTGCGCAGTATCGACAAAAATGCCGGCTAATCCCTAATCCCATTACCAGCGAAAGAGCGAGGAATAGAGAAGGAGGAAGAGTGAGAGATAGTATGTATGTGTGTGTTTGAGAGAGAGAGAGAGAGAGAGAGAGAGAGAGAGAGAGAGAGAGAGAGAGAGAGAGAGAGAGAGAGAGAGAGAGAGAGAGAGAGAGAGAATTGAGTACAATGTTTCATCGTTGCAACTCAGCTGCAACAATACTAACAAGAACAACAACAAAACAACTTCAGTAGACAGACAGAATCCAATATTTAACTTAACTTCAATTTCAGATGTACTGCAGCGGACATTGTCTTTGGATGCGAAAAAACAACAACACACGAACGAGCAGAGGAATGTGTGTGTGTGTGTGTGTGTGTAAGAGAGAGAGAGAGAGAGAGAGAGAGAGAGAGAGAGAGAGAGAGAGTAAGAGTGAGTGAGAGATAAAGAGAGAAAGAAAAATAGGAAGAGAGAAAATTGAGTTCATATATTAACCTTTTTTCAAATCAACCTATATTTTATTATTATTATATTATTTTATTATTATTTATTATTATAAGCAAAATAAATAAAATGCGCCTTAACTTTTGCTCTAGGCTTTGCCAATAATTGTTATATTATTGACGTTTCGGTGTATTTTAAAACAACAACAAAGACAATTAGACATAGATGATACATTGCGATAAAACACTGACAGTCATATGAAGTATCTTTTATTTGGGCAGAACTTACAGAAGTAACTTATATGAGTTGCCAAGTCTCCCAGGTTCGAGCAGTAGACTTGTATCTTTATTTATTTATTTATTTGGGATTCACGGCATACCGACACTTAACAGGTATTACGACGCCGAATACAAAGTTTAATGTGAATATAGCATAATCAGGTTAAACTAAACTATGTAAGTAAAATATAGATAAAATATAAAAATCTATCTGGTTAAAATTATGTGGAGTATAATTGAAAAATGTTAATATATTAAGCGGTTTAAAATGTATACGTTCACTAAATAAAAAAGTTTAAAAATTAATAACTTATTAAGAAAATTGATCTCATTCAAGAAGCAAACAAATTTAAAATCCGACACGGTCTTTAGTCTAGATTATACATGTTATTGACATTTAAATATTTCTACCGAACATGGTCTGTGTCGATACACTGTAATAAAATATGGTTGACTGTCAGTGGATCCTGGCAATGAACACATACAGGTTGAATCTAGTATGTCCAATGCAACAGTGGGTAAGAGCTACGTCTTCCCGTCGACTTTCTCTGCAAACAGAGACATTATTATATATCTTATTTCAGATTGTATAGCCTATGAATTGTCGAGGATAAAGGAAAGCAGTGTCTTACTATTAAATTAAGCTGAGTCAGTAAACAGTGTGATGAAAAATTTCCCTTGTTATCGGTAATTGCATTTATATAATAAGAATATATGACAAAGTCCTATGAGCATTGCAACATATACCAAAATCTGAAAACCACAGGGCATGACAAGGTCCTATGAGCATTGCAACACATACCAAAATCTGAAAAACCACAGGACATGACAAGGTCCTATGAGCATTGCAACATTTGCCAAAATCTGAAAAACCACAGGACATGACAAGGTCCTATGAGCATTGCAACATATGCCAAAATCCGAAAAACCACAGGACATGACAAGGTCCTATGAGCATTGCAACATATGCCAAAATCTGAAAACCCACAGGACATGACAAGGTCCTATGAGCATTGCAACACATGTCAAATCTGAAAAACCACAGGACATGACAAGGTCCTATGAGCATTGCAACATATGCCAAAATCTGAAAAACCACAGGACATGACAAGGTCCTATGAGCATTGCAACATATGCCAAAATCTGAAAAACCACAGGACATGACAAAGTCCTATGAGCATTGCAACATATGCCAAAATCTGAAAAACCACAGGACATGACAAGGTCCTATGAGCATTGCAACATATGCCAAAATCTGAAAAACCACAGGACATGACAAGGTGCTATGAGCATTGCAACATATGCCAAAATCTGAAACACCACAGGACATGACAAGGTCCTATGAGCATTGCAACATATGTCAAATCTGAAAAACCACAGGACATGACAAGGTCCTATGAGCATTGCAACATATGCAAAAATCTGAAAAACCACAGGACATGACAAGGTCCTATGAGCATTGCAACATATGCCAAAATCTGAAAAACCACAGGACATGACAAGGTCCTATGAGCAATGCAACATATGCCAAAATCTGAAAAACCACAGGACATGACAAGGTCCTATGAACAATGCAACATATGCCAAAATCTGAAAAACCACAGGACATGACAAGGTCCTATGAGCATTGCAACATATGCCAAAATCTGAAAAAACCACAGGACATGACAAGGTCCTATGAGCATTGCAACATATGTCAAATCTGAAAAACCACAGGATATGACAAGGTCCTATGAGCATTGCAACATATGCCAAAATCTGAAACATCACAGGACATGACAAGGTCCTATGAGCATTGCAACATATGCCAAAATCTGAAAAACCACTAGACATAACAAGGTCCTATCAGCATTGCAACATATGCCGACATCTGAAAAACCACAGGACATGACAAGGTCCTATGAGCATTGCAACATATACCAAAATCTGAAAAACCACAGGACATGACAAGGTCCTATGAGCATTGCAACATATGCCAAAATCTGAAAAACCACAGGACATAACAAGGTCCTATGAGCATTGCAACATATACCAAACTCTGAAAAACCACAGGACATGACAAAGTCCTATGAGCATTGCAACATATACCAAAATCTGAAAAACCACAGGACATGGCAAGGTCCTATGAGCATTGCAACATATACCAAACTCTGAAAAACCTCAGGACAAAGGTATTCACATGCAAGGCAAATGTGAAAGAATGAACAGTTACCGCCTTGGAACGGTCAGTTGGAAAAAGGGACCGACTTGGGTGCTTAAACCGGTTTTGCAGAGCTCTAACCTTGCACTTCCTGAGGGGTGTTTTAAATGCAAGATGAAAAGAAAACAGAACTATTTGAATAAAAGAATATCCAAGTGCTGACGTTTTCTTTGACAGAATGGAGAAATGCTGTTCATTATTTTGATGTATTTACATCGATTAACTTTTATCCCATAATGGTTTGTTTTAAATAGTGCAAGACAACGGATCATATACAAATATTTTCAATATTTTCAATTATTCAGGAACGGTTTAACGTTACAATATGCCATAACTAAAGTAATAAAGTTCCAAGGACGGGATCTTGTTGATTTCGAACTCTTTAACTCGACTTTGAAACTATTTCTATGATTTGTTGATCGTACTTTGGAATTGTTATCAAGTTAAACACCATTATTATTACTTGAGAAGATTCTAAAATAATCATTTAAATAGTTTTGTGACAATTAACTCCATATTAGAAGAACGTGAAAAAAGCAAACGAAATTAAAGCGTTCTAAATGGTTTTATTGCAAATTTCAACAATATATGAAATTTAATAAAAACGATCACTTTGCCAAGTGGTACTTCTCAATTCCTTTTAAATCGCTTTTGTCGTAACTTGCTACAGTTTGCAGGATTCATGTTTCATTTTATGCTTGACTGGAATATGGGATATATATTCTATAAGTTAGGAACATTCAATAATAAAACTTTTGAGGTTTTGGAGATGCTTTAATTTAACAAATTTCCGCGACCTTTACCGTCTAGATTCCTGTTGATTAAATGTTCTTAATATGAAAATCCCAGTTGCTGTAAAATTTTAGATTTTCAAATTGTTTCATTAGATGAAAACATTTTGCGTTGGATTTTCAATTCTTTTTAATGTCGAGTTGGTTATTCTCATGTAATTAGTTTTTCTCGGTGTAAAATGTTCATAGGAACGCACATGAATGTAAAAAAGGAGATTGATTTCAAGCTGACGTAATCGCACAATTCATTAGCATCACCAAGAAGTAATATAAATATGTAGTAGCAAAGAATTTCACTTATTTTGTCTTTTGAAGAGGTTTATAATTTGTTCTGCTTATGAAAATCACAAAAAGAACAAAACACGAAGTCGTAAGACGTGCTTCTCTTTAGAATAAGAATATATGACAAAGTCCTATGAGTATTGCAACATATACCAAATTCCGAAAAGGCACAGAACAAAGGTATTTCACATGCAAGCCAAGCGAAAGATAAGAACAAATTTGTGATGAGTCATTTAAGTAAGAACAAATTTGTGATGAGTCATTTAAGGAAAAGAGCAAACCCGACAGTTACCACCTTGGAACGGTCAGAACCTTTTTCAGTCAGAATCTAACTGCCATATAAGATAGACACTATAGCATTAACCATTTTCTCTACTTGCTATTATCCGAAATCGGTTATACTGGAAAAAACGATGTACCTCGGGGCAGTTGAAAATACAAATGTAAAAAATGAAATGAAACTTAGCAAAAGTGTTACGTTATCTTTATCTGAAAATTTCAAGAAAACGTATGTCGGACCTTAGCACTATAGTCCCGAAGCAAATATAACGCAGTACCACACTACCCGCATCTCATATTCATTAAAAAAGTGTGTCACTTTTGAACCAATCGATTTTTGAACTAAGTAAACACATGACATATATTCCTTTACATAGTTTGAAGAAATAGGTTGTAGAACTTCAAAAGGGAAACAACATAGTTACAACATCAACAATAAAAAATAAAATATAATAATAATAATAATAATAATAATCATAATAATAATAATAATAATGATGATGATGATGATGATGATGATGTTGAATAAAAGATCAGGAAAGAGATCAAAGAGCATTTCATTATAAACACAACAATATTCAAAGACTTAAAACAAGTTCCACACAAGTTGTGTGATAATTCATTATATTTTTAGCATAAAAACGCACATGAAAGCGTGGTCTAACAGTCATGAATATACAATACTGGCTCTTTTTTGTTTTTAATCGATTTTCACATTACTAGTTCAATCTTTTTATTTCATGCCTTGAAATTTAATTTTGTGCTTTAAATGAAAAAAAATAAAATTGTAAACATTTTGATTTTGTGTAATTTACGATCACATTCATCGCCCGCACAAGGCAAATTTAAAAAAGTAGTTCCGAATTGTACTGTTTATTTACGCAACTTTCTTTTCAAATAAAGTAACACAAAACAATATAAAGCATTGCGTGAACGTAATATCATTTAAACTGTTGAACATATCAAGGTTATTAAGTACAGACAGATTATTTATGAGATTGTGCTGTATGAGTAGTAACACAATATCAAGTAATGTTTCTTTAAGTAAAATGACGGCCATTTTCGTCTGTTCAAATAAAAGGAAACAATTGATTCAAATAAAGTAATGATTGAAGAGTCACCAAAACAAAAGAGTCGTTTGAAAATGAAAGTGCATTCGCTGACATTGCGACTTCGCCTGACATGAGGTTGATAACAGTAGATATTTCAGTAAATAACAATGTGTAATTTTCACAGCATGACACCACTTTGTATTTGACTAATTAATCCTGACAATCGGGTGCAAGGCATATAACAATGAATATTTGATTAGAACAAACAATTTCAGTTGCATTTTTGTACTAGTAATTGATACACTTTATCGTTAACGATCTATTTATAGAATTTTAAATGCATTCCCAGTCAACTAATGAACGGTTCCAAAATTGCCAATTTGTTGACATAAACCGGCTTTTCCAATCAAGTGTAAAGCACCTAGTAAATGGTTTGCTGAACACCAAATGAACATTTGCATTTTTTGTAATAATGTTTGTGAGATCTCGAAATTAGCGTCGATAGAAACTGTCGAAATATAACAATTTGGGGGTGGGATGGTAGTTGCGTACAAATCTCGGTACGAACCATCGGTCGATGTAGCTAAAATAAGCAAGTAGGAGTGAAATATAAAGTAATATAAAGACAAATGTCTGTTAAACCCAACATAATTGTGCTACGTGTTAGTCAGTATTTATGAATGCTAGAAATAGAACCTTTGACTCAAAACGAAGGTACATTTTTGGGGTCTTACGTTGCTTCCTATATGGCTTTGTATGTACGACAAACTGCAGTATTTTAGTTAATAAATCTCAATTGGGCACGCATGCTTTACGTAAAAGCATGCATGCCAAAGTGAGATTTATTAACTAAGTAACCAACACAATAAAATCAGAGCACACGTGTATCAAAATGCAAAAATGTTAAAACTAACTGTATCGTTATGTTTTTATATCTAGATACAGATGTACAGAGTACTAGACATATTGCGGTGAACGCCTGGCGTATATTGCACATTACATCTCAAATGAAAGCAAAAAAAAAAAAAAGAAAGAAAAAGAAATCCGATCGATTTGAATAAAACGTTCTATTTGATAATGTCCAAATAGTATAGTTGACATAGCTGATAGAAAACATGACCAGAGAAGTGTAAATGGTTGTAGCCTCCGGTTCATGTGAAGATGGAATTAAAGAAACAACTTCCAACGCCTATCAAAGGAGAAATACACGCACAATCCTTATAGGATGAATGATAACATATATAAATGAAAACGGAAAGGTAAAACAAGCGTATGTCAATCTTAACATGAATTGAAAAAGACAAACAGAAATTAAGTGGACAAAATATATTTCTACTGTTATAACCTGTTGACAACACAATTCTGGTTACTTTTGTCTGTTATTTATGGCAAAGACACAGAAACACCGGCGTTTGGACGACTCTCAAACATAGAAGTTGCCGTACTGATCTACAGACTTGAGACTTGAAGGGAAAAATAATAAAAAAATCAACAAGTAAATGACCTAATCCATTCAGTTTGAGCTCCCCTTTACCGTGCTAAAACAGTCTAGTCTCTTGCGAAACGTGACGTCTTTAATTTAAAACTTTAATTTCCCACACATTATAATGGTTTTTAGAATTCGCCAACATATGAATTAATACGAATCTTCAACCTGTAACCCGTAAGGAGATTTGTCTAACATTCCCCGATATAGGAGACAAAATAACCCAATATTTCGCAAACCAGTCTCCAATCGCAGATGCATTATGGAAGAAAGTGTCTTGGGATTTGAAAAAACGACGTTAACTGATTAACTAGTGGTGACATTTCTGTACGAACGTTCCAGATAGATTATGTAGTCTGTGTATTCTGTTGATGTCTTAAAATTAAACTATACACATTTCAGTAAGTTAGTAAGGCGAACGTTATATGCAGTAATGATATTAATATAGTTATGCAATTTTTCTGATTATATTTGCATTTACTTTATCACTAAAAATATAAAATAAAAGTTATATATAATATAAAAAGTGATAAAATATTAAATATTAAAAATATAATTTTTTATAAAATATAAAAGTGATAAAACAATTTGTCGATGACAATTTACCCAGAATGCTCAGAACCATAGCTTTCCGGTTTAAACGTTATGGTTATTGTGATAATTTGCTTTGGGGAGACAATCAAGTAAAAACAAAATTATCATTCCTTATGGTGTCATCTGTCACCCTAGTTTCGACAAAATTAAGGAAGGCCTATGATTTATTGGCACATGTGCAGTAGTTTAAAATTCTATTCGGACAAAGTAGAGAAATATATTGGCGTAATAGTCAATCTAGACTTCCAGTTGTTTGTATGATATTTTAGTTATTATGAATGCATTTAGAGTGATCAGGTGATCTAGACTGAGGCTGCATGTACATGTAACATCTGAACCTAACTTGACTTATGTGATAACAACAAGTCTTTATTTTAATTTAAAAATTCATAAATGCAGGTAATCAAAATAGTATATATCTTAAAAAGGCAAAACTTAAAAAACAAAACAATATATATTTATAAATATAATACAATTGTCTGAAAAATAGGTTAATTAATTAAATATTGTAACATGTCTCCAATAGCAAAAAAATATTTACCCGTTATTCAAAATTGCAAAACAATCGACACTGAATGTAGCTTTAAACAATTAGTCCGGCACATAATCCTTGAAAAATAGGCAAACCATTTTTATTATTATTTTGAGTAGTTTATTTTTCTAAATAAATGCCTTAAATTAATGCCACAGGGAGTGGGGGATGGGGGTGGGGGTGGGGGTGGGGGGCGGGGGGGGGGGGTTTCGTTGTCAAATGTTATCAAATGTAATTTTATAGGTATTTAGGTACCCAACATCTTGTGAAATCTGAAATAAAAAAAATATGAATGAATTAACTTCTATTTTTTTTATTTTATGTCATGAAGTCATAATAGGCAAACTGAGCGAATATATTTTAGTATTATTTGTTTGCTAGAAAAATAGTTGAACGTTGTTTTACCAAATATAAGAAAAAAATATTTTATTTAGTCAAATATTACATCAATATTCAAACTTATATGCGTATGTAAAATTGCATTGTAAACTTTTGTTGGAATTGGTCTAGTAGATTAAAGGCAACTTTAAAGTTTTTTAAAGGCTGCAACAAACATTGGCGAACAATGTAAGAAAAGTTATCAAAATATTAAAAAATGTTAAAAATGAAGGAAAATATAGAAATAAGTTTGCGGCCTGCATGTGTTAATAAATGGCGACTGATATTAAATTTAGAAAACAAAATAAACATGTCCTAATACAAATATATATTCAACTGCTACAGCACGATAGAAAGTGTTCCCATGTTGTGACGTTGACTGATAAACAAGTTAAGACATCGCGTGTTGTAATGGGACAAAACTGGCAAACCCATACGTATTCAAGTTCTATGTAAATATATATATCTAAAATGTTATGTTCATCTAACAGGAGAACCATACATTTATTACATTATCCAGAAAGTTGTAGATGTGTGTGTGTGTGTGTGTGTGTGTGTGCATGTGTGTATGTGCAAGTGTGTGTGTATGTGTGCACGTGTGTGTGTGTGTGTGTGTGTGTGTGCAGGTGTGTTTGCGGGTGTGTAAACGTGTGTGCGCATATATTCCCAAGGTTGTTTAAAATAAATCATGAAGAAAAAAGAAATGGAGCGGAAAAGAGTCAGGAAATCAGCAAACAGTGTTCTGTTTTCGTGATATGTGAACCAATCTTAAAGACATCGCTGCGACAAAACGGCCAATTAATGGCTGAGGAAGATCATTATGTACGTAGAACAACTTGCACACATTGCAGATATACATGTGCCGCTACAGTATCAGAATTTTTTAAAAGCCTGAAAACATTAAATATGTCAAATTAAAGTACCTTAACAATATTTGAAACCTTTTGTCAGACATAGACTCACACCCACGTGGTAAGGGACCAACAAGGTAGTCGACATTATTTGCCCTCTGGGTCGTAAACCGGACTTCCTCCTATTATGACGTATGCCTTTCTAAACATTCTATTATTTCTTGTCAGTCCTCCCCGACTTAACACGATTCTTAGACGTGTAATCCGTCGGGATATCTGTCTAACGTCCAATGAGTGAAGATTGAACATATTATATTGCAAACTCGTCTCCAATTTCTATCTGTGTATTGGAATCTATGTATCTAATCTGTGTATTGGACATAATCTTGGTATTAAAACACGTTTATAGCCTGTAGTTGAAGAAAAGGACCGAATTTAACTAATTGTTCATAAAAATCCATACGATAAGAAATAACTTGTAGTTGTAAACATTAGATAGTTAAAGCGGCCTATGAACATAGGCGATTTGAAACACGTGATCTGGCCTAATATTTACTTCTAATACCAAGCTTCAATCTAAAGGCAATAAATGTCTAAGCAATTTTATTGATAGAAGCAAAAACGGACACATTTAACCAACTGTTTCCAAAAGGAATTAAAAGAAAGGGTCTTTTAAAAATTGCCACAGATAAATAAATCTGAACTTCCTGTCGCTTAAACGCTTCCTAGCAAATGTTATATAAACGTTCTAGCAACAACAATAATATTAATAACAACAACAAAACAACAACAAAAAAACCCCCACAACAAACAACAAACAACACTATTGATTTTTCCGTTTGAAGTATTCAGCACCATTATTCCATGTTTTCTGCTGACTAAGCAATAATCGTCGTATCGTGCGCAGCTGTCTAGGAATATATGTCTGAGCTTTAGACGCTGTCAGTTTGCGTGTTTAGTACGTAAGATTAGTCATGGATAATGTCGACAGTATATTTAAATGCGTGTCAAATGTGTATATAATAAATAGATATCCATCGTTTGGTTTGGTCACTAGCCGCCAAATGATGCATCTGATAAACGAAATATGGCATAAAAGAACGCTGTGGGGAGGTTTTCTGTCTTAACTTTGATGCTCAATTGGTCCCAATTAGCCACTTGTCTCGGTGCATTTTTTTGCCAAAACTAACTAGACGTTGACAATATGACCATTACAATTCAAGTGCATTATATCTAAAAGAACATAAAAAAAAAAAAAAAAAACAACAAAAACAAAATAATCTTAAAGACAAAAAATCAATGACGACTTTTGAGTACATTTAAAAATGGGTTAGATCATTTTTAAACGAAGGAAATAAAAACTACATTTCAATTGATAAATGAGTTCCGATAATTTATAAACGAATAAAATAAAATAATACATATAACTTGAACAACAATACCTCATTCTGACAGTGATACTCTTTCAAACTGTTGCATATTTTTACAATGGACTTTTCACCATTTCCCAAAGATTCGCATTGCACTGCGAATTTCAAAGTGAATTACCCTTTTCTCCAAGGATTCTTGAATTTTGTCGACTTTGTTCTGGGTGATTTATTTCCCCCAAGTCTAATATTTACACAACAGGTTTTACAAATTGGAGCAACTGTCTTGACATATTTGTTGTGTTATGGAACAATGTCGCAGTTTCAATTAATCAAAGTATTACTTGACAATTGCAAGAAATTCAAATAAAATAAACAACAACAACAACAACACACCTTGCAGTCTGCCTTTTTATATATCTTTTAGTGCAGTAGAGGTCTATAGACTATGCTGCTGTGGGGATAATTTGCCTTTCTTTGTATGTATAATATAACTTAGAAGAGTAACCTCATACATGCGGACATAATTATTATTGAAAATTGTAAACTTAACCGCTGGTGCGGTCAGTTTTTCATGTTGATGTTATATGGTTTGTGAAGTAATTAAACAACTTTTATTCAGTTCCATAGAACTCTGATTCAGCTTCATGTTGATAATTAAATCAAAACCAACATAAGCAATATAACACGCCTTGAAAATTGTATCATTTAAAGATTTACTTTGGCATTTCATTACTTCCACATTTTCGAATGATAATTACTTTCCTTGGTAAAGCTTCTAAAATGTTACATACATGAAAAGGCTAGATTATATTCAATCAGAAAAAAACACCCTTTTACAATCCAAGGAAATAAGTATGAATGTGTAGTGGCATACATTTCACTAGCTGATTCTATTAAAGTGGTCTTAGAATCGCGATGCTTATGAAGAGAACATTAATGAAGCGATGGGATTTACTGTTGAGAACCCCTTTCAGCTCAGATTGAAAATCTAGAGCCGCTATATTTAGAAGATGCAGTAAGAAACTCTCATAATATTTGTGTTGTAGTCGTATGTGATAACGTGATTAAGAATAATACAGTTTAGATCTTAATTATATTTTCTCACGAATACTTATAACAATTAATTCTAAGGAAATGAAGCAAATCAAGAAAAAAGGCAATACCTGTTTTTTCACTACTTACTGACATTATCCGAAATCGATTATGTTATGGTATCGTACATGCGGGTAAATAAAACAAAACCCCAATTTAAAACCCTAATGTAAAAATTGAAATTAAGTGAATACATCACTTTTCTTTTTATCTGAAAAGTTCAAGAAAACAACATAGGACATGAGACATTGGACTACCCGCACATCATATTTATTCCAGTTAGTGTATCAGTAACGAACCAATCGGTGTTCTGTATATTGACGTAAACACCCCTGTTTGCATAGTTTGAAGATGAACGACGTTGTAGCGATTCCGAAGGGTAACATAAAAACAAAACGTGCTGAAATTTTATGCCTAGAAATGTATTTTTGATTTCTGTCATTTGCAATCGAGGACCACATTTACTGTCCTCAAAGTTTAAAGAATAAAGATCAAAATTCTTCTCAAAAGTTTATCTATGCTACTTTATGTTTGCGTTAAGTAACTCAAAACAATATTAAGCACTGCGTGAAAGTCATATCATTTTAACTATCATTTAGTTTTTGACTAATAAATCCTGATATTTGATTACAAGGTATATAATGGATAAAAACATTCAGTTGCATTGATTTTTGTCTTAGTTATTGATACACTTTATAGTAAACGACCTGCTGATAGTGTTTTGCGTGCGTCACCATTCAACTGATGAACGGTTCTAAAACTGTCTTTTTAGTTACATAAAACAGTTTATCTAATCAATACAAGTGTAAAGCACCCCGTAAAGGGTTGACCTACCTTATCACAAATTTAGCATGCCGTTTTGTTCTTTATACTGTTTATGATACCTCTAGATGGATAGAAACTGTCAAAAAACAATAGAGGAGGACTTACGTACAAATCATCGCGCATTACATGCAGGTAAAACACAAGTAGGCGTGCAGTATGAAGACATATGTCTGTTATCCCAACTTAATAGTTTGCCATTATTTCTGAACGTTAGGAATAAAACCTTTGGCTAAGATAGTGCAAAACGAGTGTACATGCATCAACGTAAATATGAAATCCAGACTCATTTTGCTTCGCATTAGGATCTGCATGCACTGCAAATTGCTTACAGAAAACATGCATGTCAAACTGAGATTTATTCCCAAAGTAACATACACAATAGATCTCAGGGAACACGCGTTCCAAAATGCCAAACTTCCTCTTTATAAAAATTAACTGCATCGGTGCGTCTCTATATATGTATTTAGATACAGATGTACATAACTTACTACACGTAATACGTTGAACGCCTGGTGTGCAATTCACACCCAGAATAAAACATGCCATATAACATATTGTTGACAGTTATTTGCCTATTCATAGTGCATATATTGAATAACACGCCTGTTCGCATTGAATATAACTGACGGAGAAGACATTGCGTTTTAAGCTGTAACATAATTGACAATCCGTTGCATATTGAAAAACTTCCTTTAAAGAATTTCTGGAACATTCACAAGACCCAAAACATTCGCAAAATCCAGTTAAAAATAAACAAATGAACTTTCTAGCATGATCCCTTTTCTTCTTAGCAGTAATGCGAATGCTATGTCATCAAAACCACAACGGTAAACAATCCTTAACCTGACTAGCGTACCCTTAAACGCTGGGGTACTACTGTACATAACAGTAATACAGACATCAGTGTGTACTAGAATAGTGCTTTAGACCTACAGAGTAATTATGTTTGTCTTGAACATTTAAACTTAAAATGATAATTAAACCTTATTTTGCAGGGATTTCAATGGAAATAGGCAATGTTACATGGAAAAAAATCCTAATGACTTAAACAAACTGTTAATAATTGTATACTTTATTTTTAATAATAAAATCCATTTTCGTTACATTACCTAGTTTAGTCATTCTGTGTTTATATGGCAAACTCGTATTTGTATCAATAGTCATATTATCTAGTTTTAACTATGACCAGTTACAGTAATTTGTTTCCTTCATGATAAATTGAATTATTCTTGCTTTGATTGTTATGGACAAACAACAAGCTCATGAGTAATATACTCTGAAACAGAAACAGTTCTTATAATTTCCTGAAATTGATAATACAAATGTTTGGTTGTCTCTTACCTTATACCTGAAATAGATCAATCAGATGTTTCTTTCTTACCTTATACCTGAAATAGATCAATCAGATGTTTCTCTCTTACCTTATACCTGAAATTGATAAAACAAATGTTTGGTTGTCTTATACCTGAAATTGATAAAACAAATGTTTGGTTGTCTTTTACATTATACCTGAAATTGATAAAACAAATGTTTGGTTGTCTTTTACATTATACCTGAAATTGATAAAACAAATGTTTGGTTGTCTTTTACATTATACCTGAAATTGATAAAACAAATGTTTGGTTCTTTCTTACCATATACCTGAAATTGTTTCAAGTTTAAAATATTTTGACTCCTGAGTTTTGTAAATAACTTTTTGTCAATTTCTTTCACAGCATTATTACTTCAACATGGCCACATACTATACTGATATTTTCTTTAACAAGGGAATCTCATTATTCACAATAATTACATTGGTAAAATGGAAATTGTCGCCCTTGTTAGTTATTATCTGAGGTATTCCAAAAGTGGGTAGGTCCTTTTAGTTGGACTTCTTGGAATTTATTGCCTGATATTGCAACTTCGAACAGTGAAATTTCTTTCTTTTACATAAACATAAGCTTAACATTCATTTTAATACTTATAGGGATATGTTGTTTAAAAAAGAAATGGACATGTTTGTTGATGATGCTTAACCTGGGTATCGCAAGAAAGGCAGAACAGTCAACATACACTCCATAGAGCACAAGCATAAAATCCAAGTAAAACAGATGGAAGAACCAACATGCATTTAGGGATTATTCAGGGGAAACTATACATTTCATTAATTTCTCTCATTTAGTTTAATTCAACCAGTATAAAATAATAATCCATAAGTCAGCGACATGATCCACTCAGTTTGAGCTTCACTAAACCGTGGTATTCTAAAAACCAGTCTAGTCTCTGTGTTACGTGACTTCTTTAATTATAAGGTTTAATTTTACGCACATTATACATGTAATTATCCTGTTCAGGCCTCGCCGACGTATTAACTAACACGAACCGTCGACTTGTAACCCGTCGGGAGATTCGTGTAACATTCACTGATATAGGATTAAAAACAACACAATATTTCACAAACCAGTCTCCAATTGCAGATGCATTATAGAGTACGTTGTCTTGGGATTCAAGAAAGTGAAGTTACCTGATTAACCAGTAACCACATTTCTGTACGGGCGTTTCAGTTACATATGCAAACATAAATATATATACAGAGTAACTCTGTGTCATACACTTTAAAATTAGTCAGTAATGATATTAATTAACTACCAGAACTTGCGTAATTGGGCAGACGAACTTTTTAAAAGCCCTGCTGGCTCAGTAAGTAGTGCACTGGAATGAAAATGTCAAATGAGAATAGCTACAGCTATCAAAATTAGAACAACTGCTAGACAAAGGCGTATGCAAGTTAGAATAAAGTGACATTACACTTAGACCAGACATTACACATACAGAAAAAACAAACAACAGTTACCGCCTTGGAATGGTCAGTCGGTAAAATGACTGACTGGGGTGCTTAAACTTGGATTGTGGAGCGATCGGACCTCGCATTTTTTAAAGATTTTATCAAAGATAAAGAGTGTAAATTTAAATACCCCATCAAGGGGAAACTGCTTGCAAAATGAGATAGCTAACAGTAAGCACATGCATTGGTAATTTCAACTGATCAAAGAAAACTTTTTACAAGCAATATAACAATGATGAGCTATGAAAGCGATACAATGAATTTTAAATAAAACCTTTAAAATTACAGCATGCAAGTTCAAAAGTGTAGAGACAAAACACGAACTTGCATAGACTGTTTGCGATGCATTTTAAAAAGAAAGCAGCTGTGGATAATTTATGTTCACAGTAATAAACAAATACACACCCATTACATGTAAATAACACTCGTAGAGGCATTCTCTTAAAAGTACTGCGTGTAGCCACAACGGGCCGCAGAATAGTACATTACATTGCATATCGCATAGAAAGTCATATCTAAGACTTTTTAGGATATAACAAATAAAACAATGTTGTTAAGACTTAAGTATACGATTTTGATTCTTACCATATTTAAGTCTAAACGGATTATTTAGACGATAGACATGTCGACATGATCATGATGATGATGATGATAATGAAGATGATGATGATGATGATAATGATGATGATGATAATGATGATGATGATGATAATAATAATAATAATAATAATAATA
Source organism: Sinonovacula constricta (assembly GCA_007844125.1). NCBI lineage: Eukaryota > Metazoa > Mollusca > Bivalvia > Cardiida > Solecurtidae > Sinonovacula > Sinonovacula constricta. The sequence continues at coordinate 50,792,671 of CM017555.1, forward strand.
ATAATAATAATAATAAAGATGATAATAATAATAATAATAATAATAATAATAATAATAATAATAATAATAATAATAATAATAATAATAATAATTCAGCAATAATAAAATCTATTGATTAAAAGCGATATTGTAATACATTGTAAATGTGGTTTAAAGTGTCGGCTTGCCGTAAAAAACCCGCCCCCCCCCCCCCAAAAAAAAATATCATCTATGTTTTGAATGTTATAGTTGTTACAACGTGATTGATTACACAATAAAAAAACAATACATTTTACTCAATTCTATATCCCCCAACGAATACATAAGCTGATAAAAATAATTCTTGGATACATGAAAAACAAAATGCTTACTGCTTACTGGTTTCATCCGAAACCAGAAACATGATTTTAGTAACTGGAAAAAGATCGTGCTACAGTTTAAGTTAGCAAAGCTATAAATATTAAGTTCTTACTTCACTTCTGTACACGCATGTCTGGATATTTAAGAACAACATAATCTACAGGGCATAGAGTCTATATGTTAATTTCAAAGAAACAACGTACTTTTATCTTTGAATTTCATTCCATGCATTGCTTTGCCTTTTGCAAAACAATAAACATTACCGTCTCCGGAAAACTAACCAAACGAAATGGCAGGACGTTCAAGGTCAGACAAAAGTGCGTTCTAATTTATTATAAACATTTTGTTGTTATTATCTGTAGTCCGCCTGCTAGTTAAGAGTTCGGTCGGAGTGGTCTCTCTTAAGTCAATACCTCGCATGATAGACGCGGTTATTCCTGGTAAGGCTTGATTAAATCCAGATAAAAGATAGTTACTAAATTTGTACATTCGTACTAACCTGCTCATAAGCTTATAATTTTATGGACAGGTAAGGAAATGTTATAATAAATAACTAGGAGACAATAGTGTGGATCAATGTCTACTTTCTTTGCCTCAGTCTGACCGTGCTTCGCAGGCAAACTAATGATGAATTATTTCGAGAACACTAGATGGCGATCCTGGATATAGTTTTGCATTGCTTCTAATTACATATGATTTTAATCTCAAATTAAAAGCTCAAACAACAATGTATTAGACAGCATGAGGTATCTACCCTATATGAGAAAACGATATCCATGCACAATATACTACATAGACATACAAATGCACACAAGCACGCCCATGTTACTACACGCGCACATACGCACGCATGGCCTCGCACCAACTCCCTCTCTCAATTCATCATATCTGTCAAAATATTAAAAAAATGGCAAAAACGTGGTTTTGATTGTTTTCTCAAAACAAACTGAACATTTAGATTTTTTAACCACTTGAAATAAATCCTTTTGTCATACCATTCATACAGCACTTTGTTTTAAATCACTTCATGTAAGGCTTTTCCTTCAGTTACACAGACAGTCACATGTACACAACGCATTTTTAAAATTCTTGCAAACGATGTAATATTTTTTAAAATGACATGTTCTATGAATAATGAAATCGACTTAATAAAAGCACTTTGTCAATATAATATATTTTCATAAATCAAACTTAAGTTTATCACAAAATCAGAAACTTGTTTGAACAAATTAAGAAAAGGTTATTAACAAAAGATAAGAAGCGTTAGCGGCCTGCATATACACAACATGTGAAGGGATGACGCCTAATATTGAATGCACACCAAACAAAACACACATGTTTTAAGAAAATGACTACAACAAAACGTGTATAAATATTAGCCTTTAGTGAAGTTGATGGATAAGAAATTAAAAAATCGCGTGCTGGCATGGGACAAAATTGGTAATCCGATTCATTTTTAAGATTCTCAAATATCTAAAAACTTTTTTATTTTTTGTCATTAATCTGAAGTATATGTGTGTGCATGTGTATATACGCATATAAAGTAACTATTAAACTTGTCAGACGGGTAAATTAATATCTCTAGGGTTGAATTGAATTGGTAACCTAAAAGACCTTTCAAAAGTGTAAAAAAACTTTCACTATATTCCGAACTCGAATCAATGACATGAGGGTCGAAACGTGAGGGGATTTTCTAAAAAGTAGGCGCCATTGACCACCACCCTTTAGGCCAACATCATTCTAATTTTAGCATAATGCGATGTATCGCATTATGAAGTATGGCTTTCCACACATTCTATTATTTCTTGTCAGGCCTCGCCGAAATTATAAATTAACACCAATGTTAGACTTGTAATCTTTCGGGAGATCTTCAGAATGTCCACAGTTTAAAAAAAAATCAACTAGCATTTTGCAAGCTCATCTCCAATTTCAGAATCATTGTATTGGACATTTTCTTTGGATTTTAAAAAGCGACATTTCCTTATTTACTGCTAGCATAATTTTTGTACAGAAAACAAATCTCCTAAAAGTGTTTCATCGGTAACAATTATTTATACACTGATAACGTACATTGTAAGGCTTATTCAGTTAAGACACCATCAGGGTATTATTTAAAATACGTTGCTCTTAGTGCGCAGACGACAATATTAAAGCACGGTTAGCTTTATCCATTCGCATCAATTGCTAAAGTTAGAGCCTAAAACTACCGATAAAGTTTTACTTTATGATACGTTTGGTTCAACGTACATGCCGCTCTTAAGAACAGCTTAACTGGGCTTTAGAACGTCAAATGGTACAACTAATACTAACGGGATGACTGTTATACGTTAAACATGTTATGTTTCTCTGGACATTCAATTGGGTTAGTTTACTGGTTTCGTACTCCTTGTAGATAAACAGAAAAGAAGACGTTCATAGTCTTGACGGACTTGACGAACCGCTAATGCGACTCAAATACCGAGTAAAGAAATCACTGGCAGATGTAGACATCAGATGGTTAAGGTGTTCTGGCGTATGTATATGGCAAATGAAAACACGTGATTTGCCCTTAATATTTATTATCAATACCAGTTAAGCTTGATTCTAAAGGCAACAATGTCCACATTAACTTTATTGATAGAAAGCAAAAACCGACGAATTTAACCAACGGTTACCAAGTCGTGGTAATCCTTCAACACCAAAACAAAACAACTTCACTCTTGATTTTCCCGTTTGAAGTATATCGCACCGTTATTTACTGTCTACTTCTGACTAAGCAATAATCGTCGTGTAGTGCGCATATGTCTAGGAATATATGTCTGAGCTTCAGACGCTGTCAGTTTGCGTGTTCAGTGCGTGAGATTTGTCTGTTATAATGTCGACAGTAGATAAGTAATACTGTCGACAGTAGTTGTGTACTGCAAACTACTAACATCATCAGTAGGGTGCCCATTGTCAAACTTGCTTCGCTCCTTTAAAGCCAGCTCGGAGTTGTGGAGCAGCATTGTTGGCCAAAAACTACTTGGTAGTGGTAGGCTTCTAATTACTGTCGTTCCTTTTAAGCCAAATCCAGCTAAACTTTTTCTCTACTGCCTTTGACATTTTCTGCACAGCCAGCTTGTGTTCTTTTCGTTCCATTCTATAGTCTTTTAACACCTTCCACATAGATGGTGCGACAAAACCAGTCCCAATTATGAGCTACCCGTCCAACTTCTCTACATTATTATTTCAGCATACTTAAGTCTTTACCTTCCATTTTGCCTCAGCACTCCTTTCTTCCCAGGGCACTGTTAATTCAATAATCAGAATCTTCCTAAGCTGGATCAATAAAACAGTAATATCTGGTCAAAGGGTGCTCAGGACAATGCTTGAAAAATATAGATTTTTCTTCAAGTTAACACTAAGTTCCCAGTCATTGGCATCTCCGAAGAAACTTGGTGTTGAGATGTTGTGCCTCCTTTCAGAAACCTATTGCTACATGGCATCTCTTTGTCGAGGTTTCTTACTGTCCTTTTCCATGTTGTCAGCAATTTCTCGCAACCCCTGGTCATGCCTCAAGAGAGAGAGAGAGAGAGAGAGAGAGAAAGAGAGAGAGAGAGAGAAAGATAGACAGAGACAGAGAGACAGAGAGACAGAGAGAAATAGAGAGAGACAGAGACAGACAGACAGACAGACAGACAGACAGACAGACAGACAGACAGACACAGACACACACACAGACACACAGACACACAGACAGACACACAGACATGCAGATACACAGAGAGAGAACTGTAGAACAAGTTGACAATATGTGGTCCATCTTGTCCGGCTATCGTGAGCTCCCATTTATACAGCTTTCACTTTTCGGGACTCCTCTTCCTGTTGCCGGATCTCTTGCTAACGTTGTTCTCTTCCATGATGGATGATAGTGCAGCTACATCATCCATGTCCTAATGAACATTTAAATACTTGTCAAATGTGTATATAATAAATACAAAGCCATCGTTTGTTTTGGTCACTAGAGGCCAATCGATGCATCTGATAAAAGAAATATGACATAAAAGCAAGCACGTTGTGTGGACGTTTTCTATCTGAAGCTGGTGCTCACTTGCTTCCAATAAGACACTTGTCTAGAGCGTATTTCTCTACCAATACTAACTGAACGTCGACAATATGACCATAACTAATTCAGTGCATTGTATCTAAAATACCAGTATCGAACTAAACCAAATAATCTTAAATTATAGACAAAATTCGATGATGAACTTTGGAATGCATTTTAAAATGAGTTTGTATTATTTATAAAGGCAGGAATTAAAACAAAACATATCTCATTCTGACAGTGATACTCTTTCAAACTGTTGCGTATTTTTACAATGGAATATTAAAATTTCATGAAGATAAATCCATTACATAACAAATTTCAAATTGAATAATACTTTTCTTCAAGGATTCCTTAATTTTGTCGGCTTAGTTCTGGGGTATTTATTTCCCTGCGTGTCATGTTTATACAACAGATTTTACAAATTGTGCAAATGTCTTGGCATATGTCTTGTGCTATAGCACTACGTCGCTGTTTGAATGAATCAGAGTAATACTTGACAATTACACGAAGTTCAGCTAAGGTAAAATATAAACGTAGCAGCCTGAATAACTATCTATCAACAAGTGTTGTAGAGGTGTTATTCACTTATTTGTTTGTAAGGAGATTACAAATGATATTCAATATTCATTTTTTTTTAACTTTTTCCGCTTTTATTTCAAAATGGTTATGCTACTTTCTGCCTCACTGAGGATGAGTTGTTTTTCTTTTTATGCATAAAATATATTGGAAAACCTGTCTTTTACAAGGAAGTAAAAGTCTTTAGTTAACGAAAATTATGTAGTAAACGTTTGCGGCGTTTATTGTTTCATGTCGATTTTAAAATTAAAAACATATTTTGTGAAGCAATTTAAATTTGACAAGTGTTTTATTCCGCAAAAATCCGACTGAGATGCCAGTTGAGAAAAGTGTAAAACAACATAAGCAATGTATAAATGAGTATATATCTTATAACAAACATATAAAAACCGTAGAGAAGGCATTATTCAACGACTTTTCGATGCAGGAATAATGATGGCTCCTTTCTAACATTAAAACACTACTTTCTTTAGAATTTTGTGTAAAAATACAATCAAATACAAGGTATTTACAAAATCACTTAAAGTGTGAGACATAGTGTTGATGCATATTTCAAAACATGTCCAATTCACTCATTGCGAACATGTTATAAAGACGTGAAAATATCAATAAGATCAATAAACCTCATACAAGGTTTATTAATCTTTCTGATATTTCCACGTCTATATATGTATATATGTATGTATGTATATAATATAAAATATCATTCAAAAGCACGAAAGAGTCACTACAAGATTTAAGACTACAATATGCTTGCTCCTACTGTGACAAGGAAAAGGAAACAATAATATATCTGTTCTATTATTGTACAATAATTTACAACTTGTAAATGGAATTCACTAAAATATATAATACTCACTGTACAACTGTAACATTAAATTTAACGAAATCCTGCATAATATTCGGATATAACTGTTATTCGGACATAAGTTCTCATGGTAAGATTCTGACTACCTTTTTTAATTATTGCAAAATATCTAATATTTTTTTTTTTAAAAAAGTACCCGCCAAGTATAAACTTGGCGAGCTTACTTTCATTTTTCTTGGATGCGTTTTTTATAAATGTTTGTATTAAATGATAACGGGTTTCGGATCTTTTTATCATATGATTTTAATCTCTTATATACGATTCTACGAAATGTTAACATCAATACTTGTTGAAATAGTGGCATGAAACGACCTGCATGATGATGACGTCGACAATTTCATCAGTCAAAAAGCTGTATTACACTAGTGTAATAATTATAACAAAATGTGTAACGGGTGTATTGAATGGAAAACAAGGGAAATCATGTGATAAATGTGCGTCTAATCTATTGTTAAAATGTAGAAAGCTTAATGGTAACAATTAAATTTCAACGTGAAGGTCCATTTTTATACAAAATACATATATTATGTATTTACCATCACAGATGAATTTCCAGAATCAAGTTACTTAACCATGTATTGAATACGTACAGGTGTGATTTAAATTAGAACAAAAGGAATTAAAGTTAAAAAACAACAACATTAGCAATGTAAGTCTATATTTCAAATTAATAATTGTTTTTGAAATGTCTATGGGGTGACGTCGCAGTTTGTAAAAAAGATCTTTTTTAAAACGGAAATACCATTTCAATTACCGGTTATATTTTAGCATTTCAATTAGTACCACATTCTTGAATTTTAGTATTCAATTGTTCATGATAAAGGTACTAAAACATTACACACATGTGAACATTAGATTAAACACAAAACCGAAGAAACACACAATACTTTTTCACTCCGGGCATGTTAATGTAAATGTGTAGTGACATACATTTCAATAATTGCTTCTATTGAAATGGCATGAGAATGGTTATGCTTATTAAGAGAATATTAAATGAAGCAATGAGGTTCTTTTTAAGAACCCGCTTCAGCTCAAAATTGAAAATCAAGTGGCGGTAATTTTAGACGATGTCCTCCGAATACCAGTGTTATAGTTGTATGTGCTAAGATGACTGAGAACAATACGGGTTAGATTTCAATTCTATTTCCTCACGGATACTGACAGCAATCAAACTAAGGAAACATGAAAAGCAAATCAAGTCAAAGATCCTCACTGCTGCCATTTTCCGAAATCAGTTATAATTGTGGATCGGAATAGTCTAGTGGTAGGACGCTCTACGCCGGATCATGGAGTCTGTGGTACGAAGTCCGGTTAAGTCGCCGCCAATTTCCCTGAGCAAAAAAACCCCCCTAAAATTGTTCTATTCCACCTAGGTGTATAAACTGGTATCTGTGGGAGTTATTAATGTCAATAATATGACTTCCCAGCGCCATGTGTCGGATGCCATAGTAAGGAATTGACAAATACACCTAGCAAACCAATTGCTAAACTTTTAGGTCGGCTGAACGAGCAGTAGCTTGAAAGTAGACTATAACTTGGTATTACCACACTGGAAAAGGTTATCGTACTTCGGGATAAATAAAAACAAAATGTAAAAAGTGAAACTACGTGAAAGTGTCATGTTCTCTTTATTTAAAAAAAAATCAAGGAAACGAATGTTAGACAGAATATCAATATCCACTTAGCTTAGATAACTCAGCACCACACTAGCCGCACTTCATATTCATTTAAAGTGAGTCATTTTCGAACCAATCGGTGCACTGTTTATTATTGACGTAAACACTTGACGTAGATTCCAGTGTGAATAGTTTGAATGGGACTACGCTGCAGAGATTCAAAGTGTAAATAGTTAAAAACAACAATGATGACGATGGTGATGATGATGTGTACATAATAAAGAACTTTGTAATGCAACGAACCTAATTATAAATGTACTCTTCATTATTAGTCACGTAATTATAAATGTATTCTTCATTATTAGTCACGTAATTATAAATGTATTCTTCATTATAAGTCACGTAATTATAAATGTATTCTTCATTATTTGTCACGTAATTATAAATGTACTCTTCATTATTAGTCACGTAATTATAAATGTATTCTTCATTATTAGTCACGTAATTATAAATGTATTCTTCATTATAAGTCACGTAATTATAAATGTATTCTTCATTATTTGTCAACGTTTGTTATTTGCTACCTAATTATCTCTGTGAAAAACAACAAAAACTAACAGTTGCTTGTAAATGTAAGTAAAAAAAATGATACTAAAGCAGTTCGCTGCCCATGTCGACCCTTCCTTTTAGCCACTGAGTGATATTCGTAAGCAGCATTATTTATTCACAAACCTGCATTTCCTGTATATCTGAATAAAACAATGTAATGAACTTCCAGTTTAAACAGAATTTTTATATTAACTTTTGAAGCATGCATAGACTCAACTAATGCGTCTAGTGTCCCTAGATACACACATTTCTTTCGAAAAGGAACTACTTCTTCACAGGCATGACCGCGAATGCTCAAGGCCACGCGGGGTCAATCTTGTGTGATTCAGAAATCAAGCTTTCTCATAACTCTGGACGGTGTTGCAAGCCCAATAAAACTGACATCTTAGTCAAAGAGCAGTTATTATAAACATAATAATAATCTTGGTATTCATTAAGTTCCTCACGAGTTATGCCATTATTTACCTTATGTTTAGCATAAAAAGAACTCACTCGAAGGCGTGGCCTAACAGGCATGAATACATAATAAAGACGTTTTTTTTTTCAATCGATTTTATGTCACTTGTTTAATATTTTAAATTTTATGGCTAGAAAATTAAATATAAAAATTAATTAAAATATAAACCACATTTACAGACAGCCAACAAATGTCAAAGATAACCGTTTTATGAAAAAAGTAGTTCCGAATTCTGCAGTTTATCTATGCTGCTTGCTTTTCATATAAAGTAACACAAAACAAACAATATTTATCAATGCGTGAACGTAAAAATGTTGAAAATACCGACGTTATTAAGTGCAGACAGATTGTATTTGAGATTGTGTATTGTCCATAGTAACACAAGAACAAGTAATGCTTCTTTTTAAGTATCATGCCGGCAATTTTGGTTTGATTAATTAAATGAAACCATAGTTTTAAAGTAAATAATGGGAGAACAATTATGAGAATAAAAGGGTTAGTCTTTAAAATAAGTGCATTCGCTTACACTGCGTCTTCGCTTGACATGAGGCCGATAACATTATTAAATTCCGTAACTAGAAATGTGTTGTTTTCACGGAGTGAAAACACGTTGTGTTTGACTTATGAATCCTGATATTTGATTACAAGGCATAATAATAATAAATATTTCATGAGTACAGACACGTTCAGTTGCATTTTATTCCTAGTAATTGATAAATTTATATTTTATCATCTGTTTACAGTGTTTTGTGGGCATTCCCTAACAACTAATGAACGGTTCCCAAATGGTCGGCTTGTTTACATAAACCGGCTTATCCAATCAATACACGTGTAAAGCACGTAGTAAATGGTCGACCTACTTTAGACCAAAATGAACATGCGCGTTTTCTTTGTGATACTGTTTGGGGAAACTCTAGGTAGGCTTGAACAGAGACTGTCAAAATAATATTTGGGAAGAATTTATGTACAATCTCAGAACGGAACAATTACATTTAGGTAAAATACGCAGGTTATAGTGTAATATGAGGACAAATGTCTGTTAAACCCAGTCGAATCGTACTACCCTTTGTCAATACTTTTTTAACTTTGACAAAAAACAAACAACAACAAACAAACAAACAAAAACACACCTTTGACTAAGTCAGTGTGAAACGAGTGTTTATGTATCAACGTAAATATGAAATCGCGTCTCATTTTGTTTCTCATATGTATTTGCATGCAAAGCAAACTGCTTACAGCAAACATGCATGCCAAATTGAGATTTACTCCCGAAGTAACATACACAACAGATCCCAGAAAATACGTGTTCCAAAATACCTTACTTTCTCTTTATTAAAACTTACTGCATCGGTGGGTTTTTATACTTAGATACAGATGTACCCAATCTACCACACGTACGAGTGTGGTCGCCTTGTGTGCAATTCACAACCCGACATAAAACATGTCATAAAACATATTGAAGACAGTTTTTTGCTTAAGTACAATGGATAGCGTACAAATGGATACACACACCTGTTTGCATTAATTGACGCTGACTGAGAAACAAACAAAGACATCGCTTTCTAATCTGGAACATAATTGACAATCTGATGCATATTTAAAATCTTTCAATATCAGAACAATAATTCTACAGGATAATTTTACAGCGAAAAATGCGAACTAGAAAAATGAGTAAATCTATAAATTCATAGATGCATAAATTGAAAAAGGGCAAATAATGGCCCTAGTATTAAACATCGCAGCGACAAAATTCTGGCCAATCGAGTCTTTCATTTATGCAAAAGGCCCCCAGAGCCATTGATGCACTGGAGGTCGGATAGACTTTCGCACTTGAAAGTTTTCGTACCGACTTTCAGAGAGCAAATCCATATCTATTACATGTAAATAATGCACTCACTTATACAGCATTCATCTCACTATATCCAGCGTGTATCCAAATCTGAGTGCAGAGAAGTACATTGCATTGCAGATCTAATAGTAAGTCATATCTTTTTGAAAGGTTCAGTTCATTTTGTCGGCCTTGTAAGGATGATATATTTCCGCGTTTGCATACTAAAATATATTTGTAACTTGGAGCAAATTTTTTTGCATATTTTTGTACTATAAAACAAAGTCGTTGTATCATTTTAAAAGCTCATAATTTAATTTTGCAATGAAATAAGCCACACATACGCACGCACGCAACCGCACGTGCACACACAAAGAGAGAGAGAGAGAGAGAGAGAGAGAGAGACAGAGAGAGAGAGAGAGAGAGACAGACAGACAGACAGACAGACAGACAGAGACAGACAGAGAGAGAGAGACAGAGGGAGGGAGAGAGAAAGTTTTTTTCTTTGCTACCGAAAATAATGAATTGTCGTTTTCAGTGATTTGCATGTATGACATACATTGATGTTGCAATATTCTGAAGATTTTAAACAATTAAATACGATTCTATTGATTATTACTATATTTTAGTCTATGGTGGTCGTGGTGGTGGCTGTGCTGCTGCTGCTGCTGATGATGATGATAGTGATAAAAATAATAATTATAATAATAACATAAATAAATAAATAATCATCGTTATAATTACAATAATAATCACAATTATATTAAAATAATAATCTTTTGATGAAAGGCAATGTTTTTATTCAATATAATCGAGGTTTATCAAAAGTTTTTCCTCTTTTAGCAATATTGTAAATTGCAAATTGTCCAACTGTTTTCCCCTGCAAGCGATGTGTTTGAAAGCCCTATCAGCAATTACGTTTCCATCTACAGGAATATTGTTGATCTTAAATGAAATTTAACTTTCTGAACCAAGAAAAAAATGACCATAGAAGAATACATTGTTGTAGTATCTGTTCATGTGAAGATGGAATTGAAGAACCAAAGTCCAATGTCCATCAAAGGAAATACACGTAACAATCCTTATTGGATGAATCAAATGACAAGAAATATGCTATTATATACCTTATGTTTAGCATAAAAAGAACTCACGCGAAAGCGTGCGCTTACATATATGAATAAATAAAAACGACGTTTTCTTGTTTCCAATTTTTATGTCACTTGTTTAATTAATTTTTATTTTGTGCCTAGAAATTTAATTTTGTAATTTAATTTAAAAATAAACCACATTCCCCGCCATTAAAAGTTAAAAAATAACCATTTAAAAAAAGTAGTTCCGAAATCTGACATTTATCCATGCTACTTTCTTTTCATATGAAGTAACACAAAACAATATCAACCAATGCTTGAACGTAATATTTTTTAAACTGTTGACTATACCAAGATCATTAAGCGCAGAAAGATTTAATTTTGATGATGTATTGTCAATAGTAACACAAGATCAAATAATGTTTCTTTTTAAGTATCACGCCGGCAATTCTGGCTTGATTTATTAAAAGAAACCATTGCTTTAGAGTAAAGTTAGGAGACAGCAGTTATAAAAAGAAATAAAACGGTTTTATTCGTTTTAAAATAACTCATTCGCTTAGTCGTTTTAAAATAATTCATTCGCTGACATTTCGTCATCGCTTGACATGAGGCTGATAACAGTAGAAATTCCTGTAACTAGAAATGTGTCATGTTCACGGAGTGACAACACTTTGTATTTGACTAATAAATCCAGATATTTGATGCAAGGCATCATTCCGTTTCCGTCTAGTTATGAGCGTTTACTTCAATAGCGGGGTATATTTTAATACTTTTGACTGTGCTTCCTAACCAAACAATCGTTAAATGTCAATTAAACTGCCATCAAATAAAACAACAGCGCAATCGTTTGACACAATTCTTAATAATAAAATCGTTATCGCTTAAATCAATTCCGTAACTGAAAAAACACATTGCTAATTTCATCAACGGATGACATTTAATAAAATTCGGAATGTCACTTCGCCGCACCAACGGCCACATTTCTTTGCATTGTCTCTGTGCTGCTTCTTTCGCAATGTTTTGTTCTTTTTTATACATAATACATGCGGTTGTAATCATGCATGTGGGAGAAGCATTGTAGCAAAGATACAGAGGTGAAATGACAATAATGTATTTAATTCTGCTTACATTTCCGTATGAACTTCCATTTTCTAAATTTTCTTTTCTTTCTGTTGCGCCACTGGTTTAAACACATACATGTATATAGAAATAAAGCAAACGAAATAAGTTTTGCGAGTATTTGTATTTTGTGTGTGTATCATAATTGTGTCAAAATTAATGGCGAAAGGCATACAATAAGGAAACTAATTTGTGTTATAGTTCTGGACATGGTTGCCACTAGCAGATAACTGTTATTTTTTGTGTACTTTACGTTAAACTGAGTGTCACACGGGTTTGATGACATTTTGGTCTATATTTGAATAAGCTGTTGATATGTTAACGTGTTTCTTAACATCAGCTCGAACTGTATATACTTACTATAGCTTAACAATTAAGAAACAAAGACACTGTATGTCAACAGATCGACCTCTCCTGGGACGATGCTTATGGAACGTACAGATATATCAGCGGTGTTCGGAGCTTTGAAATACAGCTTTATTAACTACTGAAAAACGAATTGTTCTTAATTTCAGTGTACACGCTAACATACGTACATTCACCGTTCAAATAAATATTACCATTTCAACCTTTTTTTTACACTGTATTGTAAGACACTTACGGATGATTATTATATGCCTGAAGCACAGTATACACAGCGGATGGCGCCCGAAAACATCAGTCAACCAGATTTAGAGTCTCTACTTAACCATTGAAAAATTGAACATGAAAGAAGATATGGACGGCATCTTTAAAGTAGAATATTAATTGCTAAATGAAAGGAATCATTCCTGTCTAAACAAACCATTTACATTACAAGAAATACAAAAAAATGCATAAAAACGGAAAAGATAGTAAGTCTCCTAGCATAGTCTAGATAATACAAGGTATATATAATAATTATAATATATGAGTACATAAAGCAATCAAATTGCTGCCAATATTTGTAGCCTTCTTCGATTAAACCATTTAATATGTTTAAGATCAATCAAATATGTCCGATGAAATAAAAATAACTATATACAAATACAAATGTGATTTACAAGACCCTAAAAATTACAGACCCATCACTTTTCTGTCCTGTATTAGCAATCATTTTAACATCAGTTCTCAATGGAAGCTTGTTTTGTACTGAAAACAATGCACTAAAGGAAAATCAAGCAGGTGTGTTTTGAACTGAAAACAATGTTCTAAAAGAAAATCAAGCAGGTGTCCGTAAATATTTTCAACCAAAGATTACATGTTGTCATCAAACGCTTTTATGTAAATACAAAGATTCCATTAAAAACAATCTTATTAGTACTTTCATAGACTTTTATAAAGCATTTGATTTAATATGGAGAATCGGAATGTGGCAAAAGCTTTTAAATTATAATATTTCACACTTTCAAAACACTGTCAAAACTTTATAAAGTGTATAAAACTAACAATATTTGATGGCTACAAATATTGAGCATATTATGTCACAAAGTCCTGTTATTTGGTTTCATCAAGACACAATAAAAAAGAAAATTACTTTTGTTACATTGCACCGACACAATTATTATCATATTGGCGACGTAAGTTAATTATTAGTGAAGGAAGACCCAACCTTATGCCTGGGTAGAACCACCGGAGCAGGTTAGCTATAAAAGAAATATTATGTGCATAATACAACAAAACCTTACCGACTAATACAAAATTGTAAGGCCCTTCTCCAAAACTCTACATCAGCAATAAGCTCCTCTTTAAAGAAACTTATGACCTTGAGCACTATCTGCCTACACTTGAACAGAAACATCATTATAGAGTTAAGAACAACTAACGACTTCTTGCGTGTGTGAAAGAAGACCCCATAGACAATTTTTTCGGTGGAACCAGAGGTACATCTGCCAATCATACAAGTATATTTGGTTGTAGTTTTTGCATGAATGTTTTCGCTTGACCGGAACCCGATCGCACGCGCCGAAGGGTCGAGTTATCAGAGTTATAAGTCGGCGACTTGATTTCTTGGTCATGGGAACCTCTGAATTACGCTTTTCCATAAAACAATATAGTCTCCTAGCAACAATGTTTTTTTTTCTAATGATGAGGTATGAATATCCCCATCTGCTATTTATCTTTGTCATACTTCTCTAACTTTATGAATATTTCGAATCTTAGTCTTCTAACCCCTCCGGGAGATCTGTTTACTGTCGACTGATGGAGGATTAAAAAAGAACGCTATATTTTACAAAGCCTTCTTCAATTTCAGATACAGTGTGGAGAATGGTGTCTTTGGGATTTAGGACACAACTAAATTAAGTGCTGACAACATTTCTGTACGGACCAATAACGTCTTTCCGTATAACTTGTTAAAACACTTTAAAAGCAAAGTGAAAACATGTCTATTAGAGTAGAGCACAGTTCATAATTATTTTATCAACGTATATACCTCACGAATATTTTTTTCCACATTTATTTATAGTTAAACAATACTGTTTTATTTTAGTTTAAAATTGTAAAAATATAAAAAAAATCCTGACAGTATCATTCTTGAACCTAAGGACAATGCAATATGTTAAGTAACACAATATCCACATACATTGTTCAGATATAAGCAAATCCAAAAAAAAAAGTATTTTTACCAACAATGACCAAGTCACTTTTACACTACCTAAAACAATCTTAGAAAACCACACAATTTCATTTCCCGTTTGAAGTATACCGCACCATTTTTCATTTTGTTGTTGTTTTGATTTATCAAAAATGTTCGTGCTGTCTGTGGAAATATGTCTGTGTTCCAGACGCTGTCAGTTGCCGTGTCCAGTGTTGAAGGTATGTCTCTGAAACCATCGACAGTTCATTTAAATTCATGTCCAACTTGTATAATATTAAAACACTCATATGCTGCAACTTTGTTTATGTCCCTTAATCGTAGCCCGACGGCCAAGTCATACATTGAAAATATTAAATTTGACGCAAAAACATGTAAGATTTGCAGTATATATAAAACATTATTACACGAGCACGGCAATTTTATTGGCACCGTTGGTACCATAACTTCTCAGCCCCTCACAGAGTCAGTCCCGGTTAGGTCAAACACTTTCTTGGATTTTCCAGTTAACATGTGAAGAGGCTGTGGTTCTGCACTGCGTTTTTTTCTCTCCACATATAATCTGTACGTCGCCAGTATAACCATGTTTGTGTCAGATCGATGCATAAAAACACATTAAACCCAGTAAAACAACCAATAAAAAAGTCAAGAACGTGTTGTAATGCATTTAAAAAATGAAAATTGTTGTGGATTATTTATAAAAAGGACCAATTTACATAACACATTACATGTGAAGTATGTTCGCTTCTGACGCTGTTCCTCTTTAGAAACATTGCTTGTATTAAAGGTGGTATTCGACAGTTTGGGTAAAAAATACGTTCATTAAACAACCAACTAAACTATTGTTACGTGAAAAGATCCCACCTAATGCTGTTTATTGATGTCATACTACCGTGTGAAAAGTGAAGCATAACGCCACGATCGATATTTCAGGTATGTATTTCCTATCTGATCTGCGCTGCACAGTTAGCTATTAAGAAAACCACGTGACCACTTATATTTAAGTTTATCCACATCGTCCGCTCTGACGTCGGAACCCCAGTCAGTCGTATTATTTTATGAGTTGAGGAGAATAAACATTTAAAAAGTTTTGTGTCGATTAACGAGTTTTATTGTCCTAAAATTTATATACTGTTTATATACGTCTAAGCTTTAGACTAAAATATGATTTTCCTGCGAGAAAAAATATGCAGAAATACACAAAAAAGAGGTTAGACATTGTTACATGTATTTTGTATAGGCGAACCGTCGGATAAACCCTTTAACAATGTAGTGCAGATAATACATTACATGTCAAGTCTCATAGTGAACGATGTCCATCTAAAAGGTTTCGTTAATTTCATCGTGTTTTACGGATGATTTATATTCCACTTGGCATGGTTACAAAATGTGTTTTACAAATTGGTTCAAATGACTTGACATATTTGCTGATTTGTACAATATCATTGCATCAATTTACCAGCTCAATACTTGAAAATTTTGAGAAATAAAGTGAAATACCGACTGAAGGAGGCAGTCGGCTCCTCTAGTTGGCAAGTTGAGAATAACGCCTTACCAGTATGCCTGCAATCCATAAACAGATCATATTTAATATTTTCTTTTTTGAACTTCAAATTCACATTATGACAAATATTTATCTTATAAAACTTAATCTAAATATTAATGTAATATTCTAATGACAGGGTTTATACTTACGCTATATCAAGACCATTGTCATTTAATTGATTAATAATATTCAACATTATTGATTGATCTGATGTTTTTTTTTAATTCATTGTTAATTTGGATTTGATCTTAAGCTAGAAAAAAAAGCATATTTTACAAACTGCTCTCCCTGGCACCAATATATCTGAACACCATATCAGCAAAACCGCTTCTGTTTAGTAACCTTTTACTCATTATTAAACAGGGGTTGTTGCTTGCACTTGGGAAAATTTGTTTTCTAACTGAGCAACCGTTAAATGCAAATTCAGTAACTGCAATCACATTAAACATCACCATTGTTTGGCGGATTTTAATAATAAATTAAGTTGTCGTTTTATTTAATTTCACAATAGAAAAACACGAAAAAAGCCGGCATAATTAAAACGCCTTCAACTTTTTATTTAAATTTCAACGAAGAACATGAAATTAAAATTGGCTATCATGTTCGTAGAAGGAACATTATTTAGTAAAAGTAAACACGAGGTTTGTGATTTGTTTGACGGCATGTGTTCAGTCCCGCGGTTATAAACCTATTGGTCTAAGATTTCTCTTAATAGAAAATAGTAACGTAAGTCGAGATTTTATAAATGGTTGAGTATTCATTTTTGGCATTTCGGGTTTTTCAACTTGTGCTTGATTCCCGTGTTATATATTTTTCCGGTGAAAAAAAAAACGAGTCTAGAAGGTCAAAAACATGTAATTAAAAATTAAATTCAATCAAAAGGAAGCACACAACACTTCTAAGGTGCGGCTGTGGTATTACACCCAGACACAAGAAAAATCGTTGATGCAAAGCATCAAAGGCGACGCAAAAGTGGAAGAGGTAAATAGATTAAAGCTATTAGTTAGCAAGTAACAAAGACATTTGAACGCTATGGTTTTTATTTGAAAGTTCTCAGTATTCTTTAAATCCCGAAAAAAATATGTATAACTTATATTTATGAGGCCATAGAATGGTTTAAATCAAAATAAAACGAAAAATCCGACACCATTTAATACGGTTTTCATATGTAATATATGCAAATGTATTACAATTAACTATACAACTAAAGTGTACAAGCAGAAAAGTGCACATATGCAGCAGATTCACATTATTACACAAAAATAGGTATTGTTCAGATAGTATTTTTCTCGAACGTCATATGTTGTTTCTTATTTGTTATTTTCAAATATACTTTGAAAGTCACAGACACACAAAAATAAATAAATACAAATATAAAAATAAATAACTAAATAAAATAGAACACCTTTTACCGAATTCGGACCCGTATTATATCATGTTTAGAAAGTCCGCAATACAAACTTTTCTCCATGTGCAAATTTCAGTGAGCATTTCATATATAGGCGTCGCGCTCCAGCACGTCGCCAATAAGTCTGGTCTCTTCTCTGCCAATAATTAGCTGGACGTCGCCAATTTGACCATAACTGGGTCGGTGCGATGAAATAAAAACACAACCAACACAAACTTCTACGCCCCAATGCAGTTAACATGAATGTGAAGTTGCATACTATTTTTACTACAAACGCTCTCACTCAAGTTTTCGGCAAATTGCCTTTTTTCAAGAGTTAAAGGCAATTTGCCGAAAATTTGAGTGAGAGCGTTTGTAGAAAAAATATAAGTCAATACAGTTTCATCTTTATTTTACAACAATGTGAAGTTGCATACATATCACTTGATTATTCAATTGACGGTATGTAAGAAGAGATCGAATAATTAACTCAAATTAAGATGGTTTGTGGGTCGTTCAAGTAAGCCAACAAAAGAGTATTGATTCATCAAAGTGCTACCCTAAGTTGTCCGACCTTCCACAATAGCTCAGGTGGTAGAGCGTCGGCTTGCGGATCGGGAGGTCGTGGGTTCAAACCCCGGCCGGGTCAAACCAAAGACTTTAAAGTTGGTAGTAGTGGCTTCTCTCCTAACGCTCGGGGCTAAGGGGACGCCGGACTCGTCGGTGTCAGTACAATGGACCGGCCGGGTTCAGTCCCTGGGCACCTCATAATTGCCCCTGTGCTATAATGATAGAAATGTCGCTGCACAGTATCGGCAAAAATTCCGGCAAATCCCCTCTCCCCTCCCCTACGTTGCCCGTACGGTAGTGAAGAATTCCACCGGCGTTGTCTCCCTTGAGTCAATATGTCCTAGCAGAAGCTACACATATAGCAAATACTGAACTGGTTGTCAATATCTCATGAAAACTTTATGCATTTGTAGTAAGATATACCGGTACACAATTGTTGTCGCATTAGTGAAGTCCGGCTAATTATTAATGGGAAAAGACCAGAGACCGCAGACAAATGTCTGGGTAGGCATAGAACCACCGACGCACCGCAGGGCAGTAGGAAGACCTTTTCACTGCCCGGACCCGAACCCACGCGAGGAGGGGCTCCAAAGTAACAAGAGGTCGTTTTATTTCCATGAATAATAAATACCTGAAAGGTGGTATCCGACAGTATGTTTTGTTTTGTTTTTGATATACATATCAGCGAACTATTAAGTATAATGATCATTATAGCGACGTCCAGCTGTTTTGACGGAAGAAGATCCCAGACAAATGTCTGGGTAGAATCACCGGCGCACCGCATGTCAGCTGGAAGACTTTCCCACATTAAGTCCTTCCACTCCCGAACGGGACTTAAACCCACGCGGTGGGAGGCTAAGCAGTCAGAGGAGTTACAAATCAGCGACTCTACCACTACGCCACGGGCGCCTTTCTATTCGACAGTATTGACCATCGTTTTTCTTTCTTAGATAACTAAATAAGTTCTTGTTACCTCCTCCCAAATGCCGTTTATCGATGCCCTACATCTATGTGGAAAATGAGGCAAAACACCGCATTCGTCATTACGAACGAGGATTTCCTTTCTGAGCCACACTACATAGATAGCTATTTTTAAAGTAAGGAAAACGCGTGGCCATTTACTTTTGCAATTACATTATATCATCGGGGTAATCCGCTCTGACGTTGATATCTATTTTAGGAGAAACTCCCATTGCGCTTAAGTATAGATTGGGAAAGAAATAACATTTAGAGATATTTTTCACGTTTTCACGATGTGTATTGTCTAACAATTGAGGTGATGACGAAATCGTTTTAACTAAGACTAAAGTAAGAGTTTATGAATATTACATGCCCGACTTCCCCAAAATAGGGCACAATAATGCAATAAACACCTTTACCACACTACAGACGCACATTTTGACGCAAGCACGCACGCACGCACACATGCAAGTACGCACTAGCCCTCACTCTTTCACTCACCTTCTCACTCACTTAAAAGAAGAAACACACTCACTCATACGAACTCTCTTACTTATTCGCTCACACTAACTCGCTCATTAAAAAACCCCCAAAAGTGACAAAACTATTGCCAAAAAATTGCCATTTTACAATGTGAAGTGACTTAAATATGCACTTCACTTTAAGGTTTTTGTCAATATTATATTATTTTATATTTTTGAAATCACTTCAGGTAAAACCCAAATCTTTCTAATATTTGCAAGCAAATATACACGATATTCTTTCCGGGTCCAAAACTCTATTGTTGTTTAGAAAACGCTGTTCTCTTGAATTTGAGATATTTTAAGCAGTAGACAAGCCTTAATATCAATAAAAAAAACTTATTTCCCCCTGTTGACTAAAGTAGTTGTTAGAATGCCAGCTCTTTTTGCTTATTACGGTACAAGCTTCTGGACAGACAAGCAAAGTGTCCGGTTTAGTTTAAATAAATACATTTACACAGGCACTGTCAATACAGGTGTAGTCGTTAAGCAAACAATTAGCTTCACAGAGCACCTCAACAATGTAAAAATGACAGTGTATGAATGTTCACTATCCAGATGTTTCCGGCTTAAATGTATTGGTTTAAACATTAATCACATGACTGTCCTTTATCTGGGGAAACATTCTGCGATACAGTTCAAACATGAGGCAATGCGCAGTTAGAAGTTTCGCCTCATAGTCATGCCTGTAAGATTTGGGCGTTCGATCTCTCGTTCTCGACGCCAAATACTCGTCCGCATATGTAAAATACTCTTTCTCAAAAGAAATATGCTCGCCATCAGACGCCAAATACTCGTCCGCATATGTAAAATACTCTTTCTCAAAAGAAATATGCTCGCCATCAGACGCCAAATACTCGTCCGCATATGTAAAATACTCTTCCTCAAAAGAAATATGCTCGCCATCAGACGCCAAATACTCGTCCGCATATGTAAAATACTCTTTCTCAAAAGAAATATGCTCGCCATCAGACGCCAAATACTCGTCCGCATATGTAAAATACTCTTCCTCAAAAGAAATATTCTTGCCATTGGCCGCCAGATACTCGTCCTCGGACACAAAATGCTCGCCCTCGGACGCCAAATACCTGAACTCGGACGCCAAACACTTGCCCTTGGACGCCAAACACTTGCCCTTGGACACCAAACGCCCGCCCTCGGACGTCAAACAGTCGCGGTCGGACGGCAAATACCCGCCATCGGACGCCAATAACCTAAACTCGGACGCCAAACACTTGCCCTTGGACACCAAACGCCCGCCATCGGACGCCAGATACCCGCCCTTGAACGCCAATTGCTCGCCAATGGACGCCAATTGACCGCCCTCAGACGCCAAATAGTCTCCCTCGGACGCCAAATACCCGCTTTGGACGCCAATTGAACTTCCTCGGACGCCAAATACTCGCCAACGGACGCCAAATACTCTCGATTGGATGCCACATTGTATATCCCTTGACTGGATACTGTTCATTGCTAGCCGGTCCAAAACAGGTCTTCTAAACACAGGTCGATATATAAATTAGTCTTTGGCGGAATTAAATAAAGTATCCAATCGATGATCTGTCTGAATAGAAACATTCCTCGTTAAATATCCCACTGCGCAATACCTTTAACCATTGTGTGCATTATCATTGAAAACAACTTGCCCTACAATTAAACAATGTCTATTAACAAATACCTATTTATGTATCCATATAAACAAGAAGCTTGTTTGCTAAAGTCAATTTGTCAAAATTTAAAATATACCTGTGAATGTGTTTAGTTAATAGAGATACTAGTACGTTTTCCTTATTCTTTTTGGCGGAGGTTGTTACTTTTTTTTTCACTGAATGGAATGTTGGTATAACGAAACTAGTTTATGAAATTATATTTACGTGTTGTATTTTGGTGACAGATTGTCGTATTTAATTAGCCCCGGAGAGTGTCGGAAGGAAAATACAGCGCGAACATTCACGGGAAAGGTAATTTCATTTTTAGACGAGATTCATTTTTCGTAGAATCGCTTTCCATTATACACGTATCGTATTCTTACACACAACTTTCCATTCACATCAATGGATACTAAAGGGTAGAATACGCTTAACAGATGTAGGTGGGTGGGGTAATGATAAATAAGTGCGCACACGGGTCTTTGCAATCGGAACGCCTCGGATACTTACGAATCATCTGTCAGATATATGATTGAAAAAAAACAACAACACACAACAACAACACGAAAATAAACATGTCGGTGCCTATGACGTCACAATACAAAAAGAGATAAATGTTTTATTATATTGACAAAAAAACTTAGAAACCGTTGTATATCTAACGAGATGTGAACAGTATTGTTAAAAGAAAGTTTTTAGGACGAAATAATCTTTTTTGAAGAACTTTTTATGGCGTATTCTTCAAGCGAAAAAAAACGATCGTGATTCTATCGGTATCATTGGACCAGATACATGTACATCCGAGGTATAATAACCCTGAGGACGGAATTAGCCGAAGAGTTCCGATTGAGGTTTTGACATCGAAATGTTTATCGTTTCTAGTACTGCGCAAAGCTTATGATCTAATTATTTTATATTTTATATATGCATTTTAAGTCAAAGTTAATATAAACCATGCACAAAACAAAATTAAACATGTTACTGATAGAGGACACATATAACAAAAAAACACAACACAGGCAACTTATAACATATACAAATATACACGTCACTTATAACAGGCACACGTAACTTGCATGTAACTAACAACATATACGTTTAATTAAATACCTGATGTATGTAATTAATTAGTGACAATCAGATACATGCAAATAGTAACAAATACGTATAACTTATAACATGTAATTAACAGCCGAAAAATGTTACATACAAAGAGGCAGACGGACAGACCGACGCCCGGACCGACAGAAGGACGAACGATCGGAAGGACGGACTGACAGTCAAACAGAAAAAAAATGTTATTGACAATGTTACAAATTAGAAAGTAAAGCGTCGTGTTGAAAACATATTATATATATTGTATATTATATTTCGTTTATATTATATATGCAACTGTGTAACAATATTTTTATTTTTTAACATGTTTTAGTGAGACTCTAAAGAACCGAGAGTATTTTTACGAGAATTTGTTATAAAAAGCTTCGATTCAAATGATTAAGAATGAAAATATTTATAAATTTGTTTCATAGAGAGTTATTAAAATTTAGAGCATTTTAAAAGATAATGAAATTTATCCGCGACAGCATTAAGACAATACCAACATGATATTTAATGTAATTAAATTTGGTTTCATCACGACGTTCAGTTTCAATTAATTTAATGACGGTCTAAATTGTATTAAGTTTAAGGTGTCAGATTTTAAAGATTTCGAAAATAAAGCTTCAATTTTGCATTGTCTTTAAATACTGGCTAACAAAGTTAAAAAAAGTTAGTAAATTGTGCATGGAATCGTACACGTAGAAAGGATCAGCAATTAATTTGTGCCAAAAGTAACCTTTAAGCATTTTAAATAGCAAGTAACTGGCACTTTCTAGTTATTACATACTATATATATATATATATATATATATATATATATATATATATATATATATATAAATAAGGTGTTTGCTTTTTAAAAAAATCTAGGAAAATCAGTGTTATGTTGTTATGTGAATATGTTTTATTCAAATTTCATATGAAATGCATCAGAGAAGTGACGCTTGGAAGATGAGAGAGACAATTATATTGGCGATAGATTCTCTCCTTGTTTGACTACGGTGGTCAAATGCCTTAAAACATCGATACTATTCAAACACTCATTTTAATATGTCCATTCATTTTAAAGTGTACCCGGAAAATAGATGTTGCTTATAACATTATTCTCCAGAGAATTAACAAAACTAAGTCTAAAGCTTTCGAAAAATCAATAAAAATACAGAATACATATTGTTTTGTGTTGAAGTAAGTAAGAAAGTTTGGAATATGAAATAGAATCTATAAGTGATAGAAGCTGTAAATATTAAACATAGACAAGTAACTGATAACAGAGACATCTAGCTTAAAGACAGTACACATAAACTAAAATATAATGTTATTTATAACAGACACAAATTACAAATAACACGTGCACTTTACTTATTAACAATAAATATAGCTTATATCCGATACATGTACAGAAAAGTATTTGTCTGTTATTTTATCTTTTTTTAAACATGCTTGCTCACTGTAAATAACAAAAATTAGACCTTTAAGCAATGAGTAAATTAAGTTTATCTAGTGATCAAAAGGCTATAACAATTGAAAAGTGTGGCAAATATCGTGTTTCTTTTTGTAATCACCAGCATATATATACTTACTTCATGTTTTATGTTTGTTTTATGCTCTAATTGCCAACGAAGATCTCTGTTCGTTGTCAGTATTGACGTATCTGGTCTCGATATAGACCCCTTTTCATTTGATATATTCTTGTTAGAACTTAACCACCTGCATATTGTATGCTTTGGTTAAATAAACTTTGAAGCTGAAGAGAGAGAGATACTGGGACAGACTAAAGAGTCGTGTTATGCATATCCGACACTTTGAGCCATGGTAAACAATTCGAAAATCATGTCTTGCACGTATAAGGTGTTGCTACATTCTGACTGTTTATGTTAGAGTCCAGTGCGGAAGTTTCCATTTAAAGCAAAGTAAAACACGAGTTCTGTACTGTGTCTTAGAGTTCTGTGTGGGAGTTTCCATATATAGAACAATAAAACATATGTTCAGTACTGTGTCTTAGAGTCCTGTATGGGAGTTTGCATTTAAAGCACAGTAAAACACGAGTTCAGTACTGTGTCTTAGAGTTCTGTGAGGGAGTTTCCATTTAAAGCACAGTAAACACGAGTTCAGTCCTGTGTGGGAGTTTCCATGTAAAGAACACTAAAACACGAGTGCAGTCCGGTGTGGGAGTTTCCATGTAAAGCACAGTAAATCACGAGTTCAGTCCTGTGTTGGAGTTTCCATGTAAAACACAGTAAAACACGAGTTCAGTCCTGTGTGGTAGTTTCCATGTAAAGCACAGTAAAACACGAGCTCTTTCCTGTGTGGGAGTTTCCATGTAAAGCACAGTAAAACACGACTTCAGTATTGTGAGGGAGTTTCCATGTAAAGCACAATATATCACGAGTTCAGTACTGTGTATTAGTTTCCATGTTAAGCACAGTAAAACACGAGTTCAGTCCTGTGTGGTAGTTTCCATGTAAAGCACAGTAAAACACGAGTTCAGTCCTGTGTGGGAGTTTCCATGTAAAACACAGTAAAACACGACTTTAGTACTGTGAGTGAGTTTCTATTTAAAGCACAATAAAACACGAGTTCAGTACTGTGTGGGAGTTTCTATGTAAAGAACACTAAAACACGAGTTCAATACTGTGTGGGAGTTTCCATGTAAAGCACAGTAAAACACGAGTGCAGTCCTGTGTGGGAGTTTCCATGTAAAGCACAGTAAAACACGAGTTCAGTCCTGTGTGGAAGTTTCCATGTAAAGCACAGTAAAAAACGACTTCAGTACTGTGTGGGAGTTTCCATGTAAAGCACAGTAAAACACGACTTCAGTACTGTGTGGGAGTTTCCATGTAAAGAACGGTAAAACAGGAGTTCAGTACTGTGTGGGAGTTTCCATGCAAAGCACAGTAAAACACGAGTTCAGTACTGGGTGGGAGTTTCCATGTTAAGAACAGTAAAACACGAGTTCAGTACTGCGTGGGAGTTTCCATGTAAAACGCAATAAAACACGAGTTCAGTACTGTGTGGGAGTTTCCATGTAAAGAACGGTAAAACACGAGTTTAGTACTGTGTGGGAGTTTCCATGCAAAGTAAAACGAGTTCAGTAGAGTCAATCTTATCTCTGTAAACGCATCACAGTTAACTATTTTTAGAATCAGCGATTAGAACTTAATAACAATTTCACATTGATATAGGGCGCCTAAAACCAGCATTTAACGTAGTTGTACAGCACCGCTTAACTACAAAGGCGAAAAGTAACCACCGTATCTTGATTATTCTATTTGTAAAGTGGTTTGTATAAAAAGATCATAATGATAAATTGGCCAGATAAATATAAACTTACACTTTTATATAGATGTATGAATTCTTTAAACTCTAAAATAGATAACAAAATGACGACAATCAGATCGGGGATTTTTTTAACATGAAGTATAGTTTTTCATTTTCTGAAATAAAGGTAGTTAACTGTGGCAAGTTATTATGGCCAAGTATCCACAGACAATGGTTTGCTGTCGTTACATGTTTTCCGATCACCGATACCACCTTTAAAGGCATACTAGCATAAGTTTACAGGTGGCATAAATAGAATTCTGTAAAAGTCAACGCTGTGTCTTGGGAACGTGTCTAATACAAGATATTACCCAATAACACAAGTTAATGAACGTTAACATATTGTATCTTTGATCATGGAACAAACGATATCGAATATAGCGTGAATAATACAAATATTAACTATCAATGCCGTATCATTGTCTTGTTTTTTGTGTTATCGATTAAGATTTCTACATACATTGGCACGTTTTAATTTCAGCCAAGAAGACGCTGGGCTTCACTGGATTGTAGGTTGTATCGGAAAGTTGAGGGAGTCTCCGCATGTCAGCCGAACGGATCTGTGGAACGGCAAACAAGAAATTGCTTGGTCACGTGATTACAGAGAGGCAAGGCACAGGCAAACAGGCGGAAGGATTTAGATTGACTTTAACTGACACCAGCTGTGGCAACCCTGGCGTAGAGCGGTTTAAGCTTCTCCGGACAGTGCTACCTGTAGCGAAAGGTCAGTGTATCCCATGTAGTCCCTCGAAGACCCTGCGGATCAACAGAGGTCCGACCCGACCGCGCGTATAGCGCGACTACAGTCTGTCCACCGCGGGTACTGTGGGACTTGAACATTTTATCACGGACAAACACATTTGGCAAAAACATCACGTCATAGTGCGCTGAAAGATCAGAAACCAAGATGCGACGTTTCAAATATTCAAACATTTTGGCCCTTCTGCTGTTGGGACTATTCTCTCTTATTGAAGGTACGTATTGTGTTGTGTTAGATTAGTTGTGTTTCCCTTCCATCACGTTTAAATCACTCTGTATAAGACATTTTAATTTACTTATTGTCAGGTGAAGCAACATTAATCAATTTATCCTGGCTTTTTCATCTTCTCATTCGCCAATGTAGGCAATTGTTAATAAAATTCAAGATCAAACAAACTTATTTTATTAGTTTACGTTATCAGAGAATTTGCTTTTCTACACGTGCAGACATTACACTTGTAAGGTTAGATTATATAAAACACATTTAAGGAGTAGTAAAGACGTGTTTAAAGATATATTAAACACGTCTTTCATTATCTACGCGGTCTTTCAATATTATACGCGTCTTTCAATATTTACGCGTCTTTCAATATTACACTTGTCTTTAAATATTAACGTGTCTTTCAATATTTACGCGTCTCAAAATAGTTACGCGTCTTTCAAAATTTACGTGTCTTCAGTATTATACGCGTCTCGCAATAATTACGCGTCTTTCAATATTTACGCGTCTTTTAATATTTACGCATTTTCTGATATACGCAATATTTAAAAACGCAATGAAATGAAACGTCGCTGATTTTCCCTTTTACTTGCGTTTATAGGACGACGTTTATTTTCCGCGAATGTGGTTTAAAATTAAAATCAACTCAATCATTCATGGACAATTTGGCAGCGACGCTATTTTAATATGTGCCCTTTAATATATCAAAAGATTGTATTAATTGAGTTGTCTCTATTCACCAGCTGCCGTTACACGAAGTGTATTGGAGGAATGTGAAAGACAATCTTACTATGTTTGTTATTCGTATTGAAAAATAAATTTTTGACGAAAAGTAACGTAAACAAAAAATAATTACACACGTGTATATAAAATAGCAACAACATTCAAGAGTGGACTCTCGAATGACTTGTGTTTTTCCCCAACATAACTGTTTGTTTGGCTAGCCATGAGCTTCCATGCGAAGTAAAAAACCGTCAACAACAGAAGGTACTGCACGTCATTTAAAAACGCAAAAGCAAAGATTCCTTTAAGGTCTTTTAATTCTATTTAACTGTTTCTCTATGCAAGTTGGTCCGGCTTAACGCCATGTTAATTAACAGGACTGTAATCCAACGACTATATGTCCCAATGTGCAGCCTTGGATCTACTATCAACACCCACCGGTTCAAGGCTGGACAAGATATTAAACTTAATACCAATTCGTCGAAATATACTCATAAACAGCAGTAATTTCTTGACGAAGGCTTATAATATATTTAATACTCGTTCTTATTGTATAAAATATGTATAAAATGAAGCTTTAGCCTAAGTTATTATTGTGCAAAGTCATGTTGGATTTGTATTTTTGAACATGTGTCAAGTTTTATCTCTTATGAAGCGTTAATATCAGATGCCTTTAGACAAATCACTTTCTCCTCACCCTCCTTTCTCTCTCTCTCTCTCTCTCTCTCTCTCTCTCTCTCTCTCTCTCTCTCTCTCTCTCTCTCTCTCTCTCTCTCTCTCTCTCTCTCTCTCTCTCTCATCTCTCTCTCTCTCTCTCTCTCTCTCTCTCTCTCTCTCTCGCATATCTTAAGAATAATAAGAATTTTAACCCAAATGGAACTAACTACACCATTTACGTGATAATTTACCTAAGTTGGCTTTTTTTTTATAAATCTGCAAAGTGAAGTGCTACCTTTTACCTAAACTATTTTGTAGCTTTTACAATGATGCGTGCCATCTTAACATCGTATGATTTCCATAAATGTTGCTAATTAAAATCTGTATATACTCACCACATATTTGGATGTTTAGTTTCTTCAAAACCAAGACAGATATAGCTTTGTATGTACCCTAAACATTGACATCCAATTACCTGGATCAATTCTGATGGAACCTTTAGAAGAAAACACACACACACACACACACACACACACACACACACACACACACACACACACACACACACACACACACACACACACACACACACACAAACAACAACAAAAAAACACAACAACAACAACAACACACTCACAGACACAGACAGACACAGACACACACACACGCACACACACACACACACACACACAGACACACGCACACACACACACACACACACACACACACACACACACACACACACACACACACACACACACACACACACACACACACACACACACACACACACAAACAACAACAAAAAACACAACAACAACAACAACACACTCACAGACACATTCCTTCATATGTTTAATATATTTCTAAGCTATTTTCGTTTTTAACTACTCCCTAAATAGAAAGACATGCTTAACGTCAAACTATTAAATTATCACGCACATTTAACATATCTTTATGTTTTCTTTCATTATCTTTCCTACATTAATTTAGTTTGAACTAGTTCATAAATATAAAGAACGACTGTGTTAATAGCTTATGTTTACCTCGCAACAGATTAGTCTCATTGTGATGAACATTTAACACGCGTCTATCTTTTCTGCCATTATTTTCCTGAAATATTTTAGTTGTGTTAGGAGCCCAGTAAACGTAATAAAATGTTTATGCATCGTGTTTACAGTGTTTACAAATTAAGATTGATATTTCCGAGAAAATTTATCAGAGGAAAATTGCACAAACTTTAGGAGTAGTTAACCCAATTTGGACATATTAAAGCAACATACCGGATGTGGCCAAAACAGACTATTTTATTGCACGAATATCATTTTTTCGATAAAACATATAGCAAAAATCTTTCTAAAATGGTAAATAATGTAGTCCTAAACATACTGAAAGATAAAGCGTTAATAACGTTTTTGGCCAGGTTTGACTGCAAATTTTAACTTAAGTTAAAACGGTCAGTGACTTGATAGTGTACGTCAAACAGTAGCATGCTCATAGTTTCTTTAATGTAAAAACCAGAAAATGACAGTTAACATTTGACAGCAGCGTGTGATAAGGCCGCTTTAAGATAGAGATATATCTTTATATGTACAAAAGACCACCTAAGTCTGTCTGTGCAGGTGCATACAAAAACATGACATTTGATCTTTATAAAATGAGAATTGACAAAAAATGAAGATATGTGTCAATATATATAAACATAAAAAGTGAAAGAGTTCGTCAATGGAACTTCTTCTTGTGTTAGTATATCATCAGTTTATATTCAGATTTATAGTTTTTTGTGTACTATACTCTTACAACTTTAAGGCAATAAAATATATACATCAAAATTGGAAAGCTTTGACGCTTTGAGCTAGTAAGATTACGGAGATTCAAGGCTCGGTACATAAGATAGTTCACGACAGCACAATTGTACTGATGAACTCTATTGTTATCGTACCATTCGAGTAGAGAAAGGAACGGGCGGATAATTAGGTCTGTGGACCTGACCATTGACTAGCAGGGTCAATAGGTTCCGGGTCATTCCGCTGGACAATTATAGCACATAAAAGCACAAAAAATTGGCAAAATCTTGGCACAGTTATTGCACAGTCCTAAGTCATGGCACAATTAACTCATTTACTCATCCGTTGTAGAAAATGTAACTAGCAGAAGTATATACAGTCGACTCAACATTGCGATAGAACGAATACTTTTCAAAGTCCGATGCGACTTCGTACGACCGAAATTAAGCTGTATAGTATTAACTTGAGTATTTACGCATATGTTTCGGTTAGTCATGAATCAAAAAATGTCATTGCGATCTATGTTAAAAATTATTGATAATTTGTGGTGTCGTCTATGCCAGTGTCGGTGTATGTAACGGCAGTCTGAATATAATTTACCAGGTACTGTCTTATTTAATATTTGTTTACTTTCTCTCCGAATCAGATGCCTATTTTTTGTCCGGCTGGCTATTTCTAAAAAAAACATTCCAAAATTTGAGATCTTCTCGACGAAAAGGTTAATTTCTACGAGCAAATATCTTTTTTGATCACCTTTTCTCGCTTTTGCATTCCTAACACGATAAAGTACAAGAAATAAGCACTAAATATGACTAATATCCCAATGTTAACCTTTTAAAAGTTTTCAGCTGTTGATATAACTTTTATATTGGTACACATATATACTATTTTAATACCAAACCGAAGATTTTAACCCATTTATAAAATACGAATTAGACATAAACTGATATGCATGTAAAACTTTACATTTTGATAGATAATTTTTTACACCTTGTATAGCTCTAAGACTGTAATGCGCGAGTAAACTATGCATATGCTAATAGTATAGATCCAGATCAGCTTGAGTTTTTGTAATGTCTTTAAACAAATGAAACATAATTAGGGGTTAACTATTCAGCAGGAACAGTTTCTATTACAAGACTGCACAAAATCAAGATGTTCGGTATATATAAGGAATTGTTCAGAATGAAGACAATTATCTGATATATCATTAAATAGATGAAGCACGCGATTTGATAAATGCGTATCCTGTTAATTGAATAATTGATGTTCTTTGAAGTTTCTTTTCGTACACAGACATATGTTTAAAGAGCAATTATTTATCAATCAGGATCAATGACCTGCATTTAAATAGAATGCTATTGAACCATTTTTAACCGCATTGCTAACACCGTACTGAGTAACTATCTATATACCTCTATAACTGTTGCAGAAACAATCGACTATTTTTTTTCTTTTTCTTTCTTAAAAATCCCATTCTTCCAACATTTAACCTTTCTGAACCAAATTTGCAATTTTTGTTTTATAACTCAATACAAACAACAAAACACGACTACTATCAACTGAAGACATGCATAACTTACGTTGCACTTTATTGTGTTTATAAAAAACATGCGTGAGTGGGATAAAGGAAATAAACTGAGATTGTAAGAAACAAATGGAGAGAGAAAGAAGGTAAGACAGAAGGTTACGCATCGATGTAAATAGGATTATTCAGTTTTGGTATCTATATGTCCTATGCGTTATGTGTGTTTAAAGAGAAATGGAATTAAGTAATAAATAAAAACAAACAAATCAAAAAAAACAAAAAACAATAACAACAACAAAACAGAACAAAAAAGACACAACAAAACAAAACAAAAATCAAAGGAAAAACAAAACAAAAATCAATGCAAAAACAAAACAGCTTCGGTTACCAACCTAAAGAATCGGCGGCATCAATGTGTACAATTTTTAAACACAAGCATCACATTTTCTCAGCAGACACGATATATTAACGCTGCATCTGTGTCGTTGTTCGTAAATAATTCAGGGAAATTAATCCAATCGTGATTATTATCAATTCCTGAAATGGGACCTCTATCTACAGACTATCCAGAACAATACAACACAAAGACGCAACCCAGTGCTTTAATGAAAATGGCAGACGATAGGTCTTTCAATCTCAGCGCCACCTTTTAACTTTAAAAAAAATCTAGTATGCTTGAACCTCTGTGATATTGTGTATAATTTTATAGTTATAGTAAATAGTACAGCATGCAATCGTAAAGTACTGAAACATATGTGAGGTTTTCAACATAAATATATATTAAAATATGACAAGGTTCACATTTTACAATGTATACTACTATTCTACTATTATTTATTATGTTGTGGCGACATGCTTCTCGTGCAGAGTGTGCATATCCAATCAATTACAGCAATTCTATATGAATCCTGAATACCTGTTTATTTAATGTTAGCAAGCTGATTTTATATAGTAATGGATAATATATAACATAACAAGTGATAATCAAAGTATCTAATGTCAAAAAGTGACTTCAGCAAAGTATAATTGAAGGTACAGAACGTGGATAAAAACGGACTAAATTAATTGTTCACAGCGGCTTGGCCACAGCGGGTCGATGTCGCATTTTATATTTCTCTACCCAAGCAAAGCACAACGAAAATAATTACAAATACTACCTCTTGATACTACATGATATCAATATCTGTGAACAAGGTGTCTTGCAAAATGTTATGTTGTTTATAAAATGGGAGAAACAAAAGCACCATCGCGTTTTTCATTTTGTTTTAGCCCTTCAAAGTTTAAAAACCGGGTACAGTCAAACCTGTATTAAAACGGTACTAAAATGGTCAATTAAGCAGATGGTCTTTTAATGCAACATGGTTTTATGAAAACCACAACTAAAATTGGCAAATTGTGTTTGTATAATTAATACATTTACTAATATTATCATGATGCAATGAAGATATTGATGATGCTGTTGCTGTTGATGATGATGGTGGTGATGATGATGATGATGATGATGATGATGATGATGATGATGATGATGATGATGATGATGATGATGATGACGAAGATGATGATGATGGGGATGATGGTGATTATCGAACTGCGCGTGCGGAAATTACGACATGTAAATCACTGATTAGCTGGATAGTGATGCAAAAAATTAAATAAACATGAAGTGTGAATCGTGTGCCTTTATCTGTCCCGTACCTTAGTAAAATTGTGGCCAAGTCATTTAGCACCTTTTCTGATCGCTGTCTGTTGACACACGTGAAGGGATTGCCTATCGGACACTTTCGAGAAAATCCTGTGGTTATGACACAATACATGTAATCCAATGTCTTGCTTCACCAAAAAGCAATATAATATCTCATATTTTGATAACAGAATGCGAAGGTAACACAATCCGGTTTATTTCGGAGCTGGCTTATAAGAATCTACACTATTGGCGTAAGCCTGTTCAATTCGAAGAAAGTCGCTCAAATGTGATGTTTATATCTGTTTGGGCGCGATGCGGCATATTACTACATAAACACGTTTTTAAACATTGGATATTAAATATTTAAAAGTAATTCTGGTTTCTGACACAGTGCATCATAACAATACAACTGTTGACGCATTTTGGTTGAATCTAATCTTGTTAAAGTTGTGAATGTATTGATTCTAATTTCTGTTCTTTGATAGCGCTTCGATGATTTTTCGCATATTCCTCGTTTATATAGAGGGAATAATT
The DNA here is from genome assembly GCA_007844125.1 of Sinonovacula constricta. Taxonomy (NCBI): domain Eukaryota; kingdom Metazoa; phylum Mollusca; class Bivalvia; order Cardiida; family Solecurtidae; genus Sinonovacula; species Sinonovacula constricta. The sequence continues at coordinate 50,826,732 of CM017555.1, forward strand.
GAATTTCAACGACAGAACTTTGTTCTTTATTGACAACGTCATTAAAATAAAATTTGATCTATTATTTTGGGTCTTCCTGAAAGCATTAGGAGCTTTTGCGTGTTTGCTTTTTTTATTTGGTCAATGAATGTTTATTTGAACGTTGAATATATTTTAAACTTTGTCAAAATAAACGTCTCAAATTAGATCTTACAGATGTAAATGAAAATGATGAGCCTGCAAAATAAAAAATATGATCAGGTTTAGGAAAAATAAAGAACCAGATTAACAAGCCGAGAATTACATTCTTATCTGGATAAACACGATTTGCTACAAATTTTTTGACGTGTGTATTTTTAGCACTGGCGATGGCAATTACCAAAATGTGTGTTTTAATAAAATGTTAGCGCTTGCTATTACCAATATTGTTTATTCAAATTTCAGCACTGGCTATTACCAAAAACGGTTTTTTTTATCAGACTTTAGCATTAACTATTAACATATGTAGAACGGTATAATATTAGAGAGCATTGACTATTAACAAATGTGGTACGCTATAATATTACACAGCACTGACTACTAACAAATGTGTTACGCTATAATATTACATAGCACTGACTATTAACAAATGTGGTACGCTTTAATATTACATAGCACTGACTATTAACAAATATGGAACGCTTTAATATTACATAGCACTGACTATTAACAAATGTGGAACGCTATAATATTACATAGCACTGACTATTAACAAATGTGGAACGCTTTAATATTACATAGCACTGGCTATTAACAAATGTGGAACGCTTTAATATTACATAGCACTGACTATTAACAAATGTGGTACGCTTTAATATTACATAGCAGTGACTATTAACAAATGTGGTACGCTTTAATATTACATAGCACTGACTATTAACAAATGTGGAACGCTTTAATATTACACAGCACTGACTATTAACAAATGTGGTACGCTTTAATATTACATAGCACTGACTATTAACAAATGTGGTACGCTATAATATTACATAGCACTGACTATTAACAAATGTGGTACGGTATAATTTTACAGAAACAATGCACCCGAAATAATTCGACTGCCTTGTATTTGGATCTAACGCCTGTCCATCATCGTAAAACAAACTAGCGAATCTATAAACCAGTGTTTGTAACGTTTGCGGATCGGGCTTACAATCCAGTTGCTTGTCGCCATGTCGAGAGTTATTGTGTTATAAACACATCATTTTTGTCACTGAGAAATCCACTCCATATATCACGCAAGAAAAAGTAATGTATCTTAGAATTGGCAAGTAAAAAATATCCAATTGCATATGAAACTGCGATGGAATCGCTGTCCGAAAGACACATGTCTCGTGCACAAGACTGCCAAATCACTGCATTTTTTATGTTTAAAGTAAGAAACTATAAATTACATTTGATTTCATTACATTCATTTTGCACTGAAAATAATAATGTCAGTTTGTGATTATTGAAAATGTGATAATATATAAAGAGAAAACGTCGGAAGTGACCTTAAAAGCAATCGTTGTTTTCAGTATATGTGCAATTGCTCTCATCTCTTTATGCAAGTAATGTATAATTTTATAAGTATACGAATTATGATAAAACGGGCTGTAAAAAACTTCTTGCAAACTTCTTGCAAACTTCTTGCAGGAGTTTAATTTCGAAAAAATCATTGACAATTTGATGTCATGCTATCAATGTTTAACACTTTTTAACATTTAAGACAACTAAGTATAGTGTAATACACGTTTCCACAGCTCTACTTAAGGGCCGTCTCTTCTGATCACAGTTTCAGAGCTTTTGTATGGTGTTTTCCTTTATTTTTTAGAGATAGGATAATATATGCATAAACTTTGTTATAAGTTGCTGTTTGTATGGCTACCTTTTGAAATATGTTATTGAGTTTTTATGTTTTTATACTTTAACATACATTTTTTTACATAGATTACATAGAAAAAAACTGACGGGATCAGCGAATGCATCCGAAGTAGCCCGTACATTCGTTCTAATGTGATACGTAATAACATGATTGGACTGTATGTCTCTATACTATTTTCCCGTTGTTTATGGCTGCCGATTGTTTACGAGAGATAATGTAAATTTCGAATCGAAAAATGCAAACCTTTAAAATATATTTTCTGTAGAATATACATGTAGTTTAAGTGGTTTAAAGCCTAGATAAACGTATGCCCGGGCTCACTGCAGTGATTACCGTCTCTCCTAATGATGTCAAATACTACCATGTTGTGTATTATTTTTAATATGACAATGGTATTTTTTTAGCAAAGAAAATAAATTAGTTGGTTTTCATTTTATTATTGTATTTATATAGCTATAAACCCAACAGCAGACCAACGCATACTGTTAAAATGCAAACTAGTCAAAATAACGACAAAGGCAATAGAAAAATACACATACCCAAAGGAACATTGAAGAATATATGGCAAAAGTCCCATGAGTTCTGCAACATATATTAAAACTTAAAACGGCACAGAACAAAGGAATGTATATGACAGTCCCTTAGTAAAAGTTATAACAAAACTGTGGCAAGACATAATACACAAAAAAGAGCAAACTCATCAGTTAGCATCTTGGAACGGTCAAATGGACAAATATTGCATTGTTCGTAGCTATGAAATCTTTGAGGCATGTTTCTAACATATTAATTCCTATCACTATACGTATAGTTCAGATAATAAAGTAAGTTTGATATAATGAGCAAGAAAATAGACTTATATTATTATTTAAAAGTATTATGGTAATTAAAATATTTATATATTATATTCATACTATATATATTCTCGCCATATTTCTTTTACAAAACTGTTACTGCTTAAATGCGTATCGTATTAAGAGCCTCTTCCAGAGCCATTTCCCTTCAATCAAAAACTAAACTTTGCTTTTATCTAACATACCCCCTCTTTTTTGCACATGTATATATGAATATTGAATAGTGCAAATATTTCATATCAAACAAAAGTAAATAAATAAGTTTACGTGGGACTTAAACCAACGTTAATGTATATACAATCTTGATGCTTCCATATCGGACATTACTGTTAATTTTTTATTGAAGTTTTATTGTGATTCTGACATTTTAAAAAGATTAAGCACAGATCTCGTACAATGCTGTTTATTGATGTCCTACACCTGTCTGAAAAGTAAACCACAACACCACAATCGTCATTACAAACACGTATTCCCTATCTGAACTACGCTGCACAGTGAGCTATTTTTAAACCAAGAAAAACATGTGACCACTAATGTTTTAGTTCATCCACGTCATCCGCTGTGACGTCGATGTCTATTTATGGCAGGAATTCCAATAGTTCTTATTTAAAGATATTTTACATATACAAGATTTTGGCAAAATGTCGGATACCACCTTTAAGGTTTAAAGCTACGACCGTTTGAACTAATGATTGATTGAAATTAAAGCAAAACCAAAATAATGGCTCGAGTACAACGTAACAAACGCTTTCGTTGACGCAGTCGTTAAGTCTTTCTAAGCTGTGTTGGGCTGCTGTAGGAGCCCTCGCAAGGATTGGCAGCCATATTTCTCGGCCTCATTCTGTGCCTTGTTGTGTTGCTTACGCAGTGCAGTTAACCCTCCTTGTATACGCTGGATTTATTTCTCCCTACTGTTTGGTATGTAGGGCTTCTGTTCTTTTTAAACGTTTCATCGGCCCAAACTTCCCTATTCCAGTATATGTTATAGCTGGAAGTGCACGAAGTGTACACAAACCTTTTCGGTGAGGTTGGACTTTTCTTATCCTATTTGTTATCTGCTATGCTATATAATTGCATACTGTTGGTTCAATTATAAAGAAATTTAATTTTTAATGTTTTTTTGTTACTAAAACCAATAGAGTCGTTAAAAATAAACCCGCGCTTCACATACATGGCTAACATCTTGAAATGGGTTTTCATAATTGTGCAAGAGCATTAATTACAGACGTGATTGACTGAACGACCAAGAACAAATTGCCAAAAGCGGTATTAAGAAAAAACGTATTTTAACTTCTATCGTTTTTCTCACCCGTGGCGGGAAAACACAGACACCGGCCTTCTTAAGTCAACGACTGTCAGATGATACGATATTTATCTTAGATTACAACGGCTGCTTTATGTAAATCGGAATAATAGGGGGCGCGTTCGGTTCAAATAAAAGTAAATGTTGTTATTGAGCTGAGTGGAGGCCAAGTGGCCGGAGTTCTATTGCCAAATCATTCACCGAGAAAGGAGATCCAGCCAGAATAAAGCAGAAAAAAAACCCGTCGGTCTTTCAGGAGAAGCAGTAAATAATGTATACATCCGTTTCCAATGGATGAAAGAGAAGTTTTCTTAAATGTCTTGGTTGAAAAACCTCTGATCAGGATCTACACTATTTTGCCTCATCCTTATAAATTTAATCGTAGCAGTCTAAAAATAGAGCAGAAAGAGAGTGACACTTCTTTGGGAGAAGCGGTTAAAAATGTATTCATCCGCTTTAAATGGATGCCAGAGAAGTTGTGTTAAATGTCTAGGGTGTAATGCCTCTGATCACAATCAGCACTATTTGCCTCAGCCAGATAATTTTTAACTAAGCAGGCAAAGAGTAAAGCTGAAGGAAAGTGACAGTGCTAGTAAATAATGTATTCATCCGCTACCAATGGATGTAGCAGGGGTGAAGCTTAATGTCTTCGGTGTAAGGATTTCGATCAGGCTTTACTCTATATGTCTAAACCAGATAAATTTCTTCTTCCCAGCCTAAGGGAAAAGCAGAAAGAGATTGACACTACTTTAGAAGCTGTTAATAACGAATATATCCGTTTCTAATGGATGAAGGAATGGGTTTTATGTTTTAAAACTAGAACGGTTGTCTATTAGTACGATTCTTTTTTATACTTTAGTGTACTGACAAATAAAGTCTCGAGATACGTTATAAACCTTATCATTCTGCATTTGTTACTAATTATGAACTTATCTCATTCCTTTTTTGCATAAATCACATACGTCATCTGCCTGATAAGTTCAATTGAGCAGGGGAATTATAAAGCAAAAGAGTATAAAGTAAAAAGTAAAAAGCAGGGACATTTGTCAGTCGTTCCATAAAACCAATAGATAAAATGTCACTCCTTCCATAGAACCGGTTAATAAAATGTCATTAATTCAATAGACCCGGTTGATAAAATGCCAGTAATTCCATAGAACCTGTTGATAAAATGCCAATAATTCCATAGAACAAGTTGATAAATTGTCAGTCATTCCAAAAACAGGTTGTTAAAATGTCCGTTATTCCAAAGAACTGGTTGATAAAATGTCAGTCATTCCATAGAACCAGTCGATAAATGTCAGTCATTCCATAGATACGGTTGATAAATTGTCAGTCATTCCATAGAACCTGTTGATAAATTGTCAGTCATTCCATAGAACCTGTTGATAAAATGCCAGTAATTCCATAGAACAAGTTGATAAATTGTCAGTCATTCCAAAAACAGGTTGTTAAAATGTCAGTTATTCCAAAGAACTGGTTGATAAAATGTCAGTCATTCCATAGAACCAGTCGATAAAATGTCAGTCATTCCATAGAACCAAGCGATAAAATGTAAGTCATTCCATAGAACCGGTTGATAAAACATTTGCATACATTCGCTTCCAATCGACGAAGAGTTTGGTCGATACAAAAGGACAAGATACATTAAAAGAGCATGTGCTCAGCGCATTTGAATACATGTACATCTGCTAGCTCTTTTTTAGTTTTCATAATTTGTAACAGCAGTAGCTGGAACACTTGTTTTGTGTATTATACACAGAGATGTTATTGGGGGAGAGATCGTAAAACAATCAGTTACAGTTGATGCACGTAGACTTACTGCTCATCCATTGGTCAGCAAGACTCTAATCTCCATCCCGTTTCTAATACCACTGCAGGCTGAGGATACAAACGGGTATACCTATCAAGCCCGCCCTCCCCTCCTCCCACCCACACTTTTTCCACTATCTCCCAACCCGTTAGCTCCCCACTGAGATCACAGTATAATTACCACCTGTGAGTTTTCTTTGAATCTGATTGGTAAATCCTGATCACGTGTCCTCATTAATATTAACGGCCGGATTACGTTTTCTTGAAGTTGCTATAAAGCACGCATCAATGTTAACTAGTTTTCTAATAGAGAGAACTGACAACCAGTTTACAAAAATGCATGTATACTGGTCAAATTGTTAAGAATGTTGATAATTTGTTATATGTGTTTTTATAAGTAATGAACCACTCCGGTAACTGTATCTTTTCATTACTTTTCATACATTCGGTGCTGAATCTTTTTTTTCGCTTTTGCAGACACTTGTCTGCAAAATTTAAAGCGCATGGACAGACTCTGTGTCAGGTATTAGCATTTTGTTTAGAAACTTTGAGCTACGAAGTAATATCCACGCAACTTCATATTTGTTCTCGCGTTACAGGTTTAGTGTCATTCAGTTTAAATAAATAAATTAATCAAATAGCGTACTCACTCACAATTTTAATCCAGTTTTCAGATTATTATCCAGTCATTATTCTGTAAACCAATAAACAAGGAAGCAGCGTTTTCTCACCTTTAACAGCACGCCTGTCAAACTATACATGTAGCTCGTGCTACAATTGCATAAACCCGCCCCAAAACGATAATATCGGTGGAAAAGTATGTAAACGTATCGAAGAGTGATACAAAAGGCGAATAATGATTTTTAAGTACTTTAATGCTACAGAAACCCTAAAAACAAAGATTGTTACAATAAATTTAAGGAGGATTTATCAATTCTAAATGGTCTCCACACGTTATGTGTCATTTGCATAATCCCACCCATAACTACCCAAACAAACAACAAAATAAGATGCATCGACGCGATGTTTTTAGGCTCGTATTTAAATACACACACAACAAAAGAAATAAAACAACCCCAACAACAACGAACAACCGGCTCCAAGTTTTTATCTTAAACGCATTTGAAGTCTTCTTAAGGGACTTGTTTATTTCTGACATGTTATAAACCAAACCAGACAAAATAAATGCAATTTGGTTCCTTGTCGATAGTTAAGGAGACTTCCAGGTTAAGAATTGGTATAAATATCCGAATTGAAATTGGTGGAAAAATAATGTTCTGTCAAGATTTTTCAAGATCCACTTTGTAAACACATTGAAACGTTGTAATTATAAGGGAAAACATGTTAATTGCGTGCTTATCATTATGGTACGAAAGACAGTTGAACATTATGCAGATTAAATGTTCGGCAAATGCGCTTCATACCACGATAACGCATAAAATTAACATTCAATCCTTAAGTGAAGCCAGATAAGGCCACGTTTCAATTTGCAATGGCTTTAATTTACACTTTCCTTACTTATCTTTCATGTTTACTATCTGTTTTAAAGAGAGCTGCCCCTCTGAGCTCTGGTATGTTGATTTCCTTTATTTGTAGAGATAGGACGATACATTCATAAACTTTGTTATAAGATCCTGTGTGTATGGCCATCTATTTAAATATGTCGGATTGAGTTATATGTTTTTATACTTAAACATATGTCTCTATGCTATTCCCGATTTTCATGGTTGCCGCTTGTTTTCGAAAGAAAATATAAATTTCGAATCGAATAATACAAAACCTTAAAGACAAAATTTTCTTTAAGGACATACATGTTGTTTAGATGGTTTCAAGTCTAGACCAACGTATGCCCGGTTTCACTGGAGTTGTTACAGTGTCGGTATTTTTTCCACATAGTCTTAGACGGTTGTCAAGCTGATTGTAACAAATGGTCACATTAAGTTAGTTGTAAATGGCAATAACTTTCAGGTATAAGACAAACACGTCTTGGGACCTAAGATGAATATTGTCTTGAACTTTAGAAATAAACACGAGCTTCAATCGAATGTTAGAATAATGTATACATTTAACATGTGTTTATTTCTAAGAAGACTAAGGTGAAATGCATGTTTGTTATTACGACTCGATTGATGTAAACGCGGCCCATGAAATAGTTCATACCCACTTGCAGAATTTAAAAGCGCAACTGTTCGGTGGTGACCGGACTGATATTTTTCGCGAAAATACGCGATGCATTCCAGTTGTCATAAATGATGAAAAACATTGACAAGCAATTACTGGGGAAATCAGTGCAGCAAAAAGTAACAGAAACACCAGAACAGCTAGCAATTACTGGGGAAATCAGTGCAGCAAAAACTAATAGAAACACCAGAACAGCTAGCAATTACTGGGGAAATCAGTGCAGCAAAAACTAATAGAAACACCAGAACAGCAAGCAATTACTGGGGAAATCAGTGCAGCAAAAACTAATAGAAACACCAGAACAGCAAGCAATTACGAAAATTGAATTCAGAAACGAAATTAGTTTTAATCTAACAAGGGAAATGTTTCTAAGTTTTACTTGTAAATATAAAAAATCCATTGAATATCTTCAATTTATTAACCATCAACTACAGTTGCAGGACACATTCATTTAGCGACGTATTGGGTGTCATACAATTACGGTCTCTACTTGCATCCCTTGTTAAGACAATGTCAAATACATAATTCCTCCATGCACATCGTAGTCAGAGCGACAATCGGAACTAATTTGCATTTGTTTACCATTTGTCAGAGAGCATCTCGAGGGCGTAAACCAACAGCTTTCCTGGATCGACGTCGGCTATCGTAACTAGTCTTATATCGTCTTTGAAGAATTAAAGATCCATTCTTTTTTCGGGGTAGCTATCTTAACAGAACAGAACAGAACAGAACAGAACTGAACAAAAACTCTTTTACAACTCAAACTGTGAAATATACAGTACATGAGTATACAAAAGAAATATAAAGGAAACACAATATGTAATATAAAGGATACACGTGACAAGGTGGAAACGACACTTATAGAAATAAAACAAAAGTCTGAGTTTGTCCAAATCTTCCTATTGACCTACTTACAAATATTGACGCAAGACTATTCAGAATGAATATCAAATCACCTCTAATTGGTAGAAATTCAAGATACCACAATATACCATATTTGGCCTAATAACGCACTGAAGCGTAACTAAAGGGGATTTTATTCATAGTAAGAAGATCCAGATATATTTCCCGGTAATGTTATTGTGTATAATAAATGAAAGATGATACTCCGTATATCCGTCCATCTTCAGTTTAATCCCTATTGAACACACACAACTTTCACAACCTCACTGTCTAAGTGCCTTTTATTTGTTGCTATAATATCTTATAATATATCAGCGCATGGGCTGTTTTATTTCAAACTGATCTCTCGTTTGGGATTTTTGTTTTTACGTTGCCGAGGCTTTTATCTACTGTACATACTGTACATATGTTTATAGTTTATTTTGTTGCTAGGTGTTATGTATGTATATAAGTTCATTGTTTCTGTTTTAACTCCCGATGCAGGTGCTTACTGTTAGTTGTTTCACTTTGACGGGATGTTGTTATTTACACTGTTTGTTTGCTAGAAAAACCTTCAGGAAGTGCGAGGTTGGAGCGCTCCACAAACCAGGTTTAAGCACCCCAGTTGGCCCTTTTGCCGATTGACCGTTCCAAGGCGGTAACTGATGGTTTTTCTTTATGTGTGTTATGTCTCGTATCTGTGTTTTTGTCACATTTGCATTTACCTTGTTTGCCTTTGTCTACTGGTAGATAAAATTTGAATATCTGTGAGAGTTTTGATAGGACCTTTTCTAATTTACCTATTGATTGATAATCAAGTTACACAACGCATTGCCGTAGGTTTGAAGCTCAGGTTAAGATGCCATATACAGAATGGCACAAAACATAAGATCTTTTTAAGCATCAATTATTCGTTTTAACAGTAACCTCACTAGATATTTCTGGATTTTGTTTTTCATTGTTTCATTTACAATACACTTCCTTATGCATCACACATTGTAGCTTGCCAAAAGTAAACCAATAAATTTTAATCCTTACTTAGCATTATTTTAATGTCTTCTACCGAAGTGTAAGCTGCTTTAACAAAGTACTGTAACAATACATAAAGTCACATATAAATGTTCAAACCTGAATTCAGTGAGTAGTACTAGCTACGTATGGAGGCCTATCAGGGACATAATTAATATCTGCAATTGCCTTTACTTGTATGGATCACACCACAAGATGGACCGGCCGCAATAGCTCAGGTGGTAGATAATTGGCTTGCGAATCGGGAGGTCGTGGGTTCAAACCCCGACCGGGTCAATCCAAAGACGCTTAAGTTGGTAGTAGTGGCTTCCCTCCTAACGCTCGGGGCTTTGGGGACAGCATCACGCCTGACTCGTCGGTGTCAGTATAATGGACCGGCCGGGTTCAGTCCCTGGGAACCTCATAAGTGCCCTTGTGCTATAATGATAGGAATGTCGCTGCACAGTATCGGCAAAAATGCCGGCTAATTCCAATCACAATCCCACAAGATTGACGTTAATATTAAGGATTCGCTCCTTTACATACCCCAATACGTAAGTTTAAAATTAGCCAGTAATGGGATGTTTATTGGAAACTGGCCAGGTAGGAATGTCTTTAATTAACCCATAATTGTCGGTCCATCAAAAAATGTATATACATTGTATATTTATACTGTTTTATGGCAATTCTAAAAATTCACAGCAGTGTAAGTCGGTAACTTTTGGAATATCCTTTAGGGCTCTCGAATTCAATTTTTTCTTCAGAAAAAAAGAAAGAAATTGAGAATGAAAGAAAGGCTGAGAGAAAGAAACGGGGAGGAGAAAAGTTGGAAAATTAGGGAGGGAGAGAAAGAGTGGGGGGAGGAATGTGATGAAGGGAGTTTAAAATTGAGAGAGAAAGAGAGTGAGAGAGATGTGAGACAGTTAGAAATTGAGAGAAGGGAGGAAAGAGGGAAAGAAGGAGAGATTTAAACAGAAAGAATAAGAAAAGAAGAGAAAAATTGGATATCCATTAAACCAATTAGCAGTAGGCTGGTATCTGGTACTTGTTTGGAACATATTGTTTCTGACAGGGTCCAGTTTTATTCCCCCCAGACGTGGTAGTTTGCTAGTGAGGGCCCAGGAGTTATAGTCTAAGCAAATTATATGTTCCGAACTTTTGACATGACTTTTATCGATTCCAGACAACAGATTGAGACTGTTTAACCGATCAGATTTTACGTGGAGGCTAACCACAGATATATTACAGACTGCGTTTGACATGTCTTCTGATCGTCAGCCTCAATCCATTCGTTTCCGTTTTTTTTTTGCTGTAAATATATCACAGCGACACAGTTTATATCATATTTGCAACGCTTATCTCTTATTGGGGAAGAAACGTGCTTCCACGTGGATCAAGGAGTCGTAAAAGGTACAACAAACGAGGTAGACAATCGGCCACGGGTGCAGCCATTTTTAATCCTTAGTAACATTCTTAGATACAAGTGAGCTCATAAATTGTACCACAAAACATACATTCTTACATCATTTAACGTCCTCGAACCAAGTAAAACGCATTTAATTTAATTTTACCGATTTTATTTTTTGCATTTGTTTGAGTTGTATTAAATTACTTTGATACTTGTGTGAAACAGATTGACATATAATCGAATTTTAGATAAAACCAACAAAAATTCTAATTGAATTATTAAAAACACATCAAGAACCAAATATTAATCATATTATGGCTGACACTTTATATTTAAAATTACACGAATATTATAACTTCATGTAAATAAGTTTCATTTCTGTGTTGTTTACGAGTTGATTAACGTCGCAGCATAGAGCAAGATTCAATGTTTCTGGATAACTAAGTTGGGAAAGGAGTCAGGTTTGTCGCCTTAAGCTATCGTCGGAACCCATGGTAAATATTCTATTATCCCTACATAATATACCGTGGGTTACCTGGCCAGAATGTGTTCGTTCTCATGAATATCTGCATGAAGCATTTGAATGGCCCCGTGTCCAAAACGGCGTGGAAATTCAGCCAATGAAATGATTATAATTAAACAACTGGAATAGCAGGTTAGTGCGGCCATCTTGACATTGACACATAGTTTTTAACTTCAATTGAAGAGTATCGTCTATGTAACGCGCATTTTCATTGGCCCACAAGTTACTATGAATACTCATGAAAACAAACTTTTACCAGCCTTATACCCCACGGCCTCCATAAAATAGAGCGGTATGAGGGAACGTGGATTCCGGCGTTGTCTTCACCTAGAGTAAACGTAAAAATAGTAAAAAGACGAGAGTAAATAAACTCAAGAATGGAATAAGAATGGTATCTATATCGAGTGGCAAATATAGACCATATTTATAAGTAACAATTAATCTACATACTTTCGATTAATTGTTATACCAATTTATTTAACTCAAACAATGAATCAATAGATCTATATCGGACCTGAATAAAAGTCGGCCTAAAACCATTATTCATGTTAAAAAATCATCGTATCTGTTAGTGGACGTTGCGACGACACAATGTATCTGAACTTTAACAATCTTATATAGATTTTTGGCTGCAGCATTAAGGTTCCACCATTTTGTTAATTAACTTACAAATTAAACAAAGAAAATGAAAAGTTGGAGTCAATTAAACAAAATGATGAAATGATTAAATTGTAAGTCCTATCCTGATCGATTTACTGACTAAATGCCGACATATACTTCCGTGTCTCGCTCGACGTATGGTTATTATCTGTACAGCAAAGTCACATTTTTCTGCTTTATTTATTACGTTCTTTCATAATCAGGCGTTTTTCTTTCAAATGGTATTTACAACTTCAATTAAAATGTATGTAGTTGGTGATGAACCTTTAAGCTTAGCAAACAAACAGAGCAAGGATCTTGCTATTACACCGGTAAACCTTGAACGTTTGTTCACAATCTTTGCCTATTGGCCAGTATAATTAACAGTATAATACGTTTTGGAATGATATGGTCATAGTTTATATTCACCCTTTGTGGTATTTTTTGCAGGATACAGTTAACAGTGTTCAAAACATAGTTCATTCAAGACTTAAGTCCCGGTCTTACGAAGTCGCATCGGAACTCTCAAAAAATTCGTTCCAGCGTTTTATTCGTACCATTGCGTCGTCATATATGTAAATTTCAGATCTTGACGCATGAATGTCGTAATTGCAGTAAATGTCGTTTAATAAGTACGATTTTTGCGGAAAATAATCAATAAAATGCGTTTTTTAACTTGCTTATTGCTTTTTTAACTTGTTCTACGTATTTTAGTGCACCCCAATTACTTGTAAATCTGAAAAAAAATCCAACAAACTACACAATGCCTTACACATGCAAATGATGGTACTAAACCAATACGCATACATTTTAAATCAGTTTAAGTATTTTATTGCATTGAACATTAAAGTAATAAATGAATATTAATAAAAAATATGTGTATGCATAACAATAGCGTCCTGTTTACATGTCTACGACAACAAAACTCGCGGTACAACAGCTTATCTGTGCGACCTGAGGTGTCAATAATCTCGACACACTTTGGCTTCAAGATTGACACCAACGCTAGGAATGAGCAATTGCACTGACATAAATCATCGAATCAAGGTGCCTAACATTTGTTCTCAATTATTTAACAGTTCTAGACAGGTATTGTTGACATAAAAACCAAACACGACACTCGTCTTTTAATAGTGTGTTTGCCGTGGTATGTGGACGTTGGCTGCATATAAGTTAATACATGTAGTAGAGTTTATATTTAGAGGAAAAGGCAAAATCAGCTACAAAACAATTCCAAACGTAGGTTTTGTTTTGATTCATTGACTAACAAAACATAAAATTAAAATCTTTTTTTAAAAGATAAAAATATAATGAAAGGTAAAATTTAAGCGACGAATAACACGCGTATGTTTTATTACCATCACACTAAAAATAATTACTTAAATAAAAATGACATCATGCCTAAATCATTACTACGGCTTCGTTTACCAGTAACAAATACGTGTCTGACTTTAAATATAAAATGTTCGCAGTGACGATTAAATAAAAAATATTATTCACTATAAAATTGTAAGATACCTCGAAATGGCAGTTTCTGTAGTATTGACAAAAACTATACAGCACAATGGTGGAGACGGAGATGGTATAGTGTTCCATAGGTATCCATGGAAAGAGAATGACGGAAAAGATGCTGTAAATTAGCCTACTACATCCAGACTGTATGCGGACAAGCGTCAAATTAAATCCATTAACTTTAATGGTGTCTTTGTTTGGTAGATTTCTGACTCCACCACCTTTCGAGGTTTTCAATCTATATGGACTTCTAAGTTTCCACAACAATTGGTAGATAAAATAAATAAAATATCATCGCGGCGACTGTCTGTCAGCCATGACACGCGTTTCTTGTTTTAATGAATACAATGTGTTTCTCTGTATGCACACCCATGCTATAAATCAAAACAACAACAGCGATTTTAAAGTCATATATGGCTTCGGAATGGACCTTTTTTTTTCTGTCGCCAAATAATGTGTGCTACCTCATATGATCTTGTAGTGCGAATGCTTAAATGATTTTTATTGACATATTTGAAATAATGTCAACACCTAGGGACAGACAGCCATTACATATGTCATTTAATGTATCTGAAACGTTATTTGCATCAAATTTGATGATGGAATTCCAAACCATAAATAACTTTTAACAGATACGTTTACGCTTGTGAGCAGTCTCATTGATCGACCGGGAACTTTTATTTCTCTATTCGGACGAGTTCATTTGCATGCATACGTAATACACCAAACGGATCTTCCATAAAAGATGCATGACAAGTTGGGCGATAAATGTAAAAGTAAATAAATCAATACGTAACCATAAGTACTTTTGTTGGAGATAAGCATTTTTCTCATTTATATGGACATTAGCTATCCAATGGATCCATACGATATACACTTATGTTTCATGCCGTTTGTAAAGAGAAAGAAAATTAAGTACAGTTTATATGCTGTTTTACGCTAAATACAAAATCCGATTTGAAGACATTACATTGGACTGTCATAGTTTATATCTAAATGGTTCTGTCTGTCTGTCTGGACAATACTTGCAGTAAACATCAACGAAGCTTCAAATGTGTTATTAAGAAACACATTTACGTCAGGCCAAGAACTAATCAAGCATGCTTACAGTTAACGTTCACAGATGGACGCGTTACAGGATCATTGTAGCATCATTCTAGAAGTAACAGCAGACTTATACATTGCTTTGAAGGCGATCAGACGAATGTATGATATACAACCGACCAGAGTTTGCGATTTCCTAATCGCCTTAGATTGCGAGTTTCTAACAAATAAAGAATAAAACAAGTTCATGTTTGAAGGCTGTAATTTGAGAACGATAGAAATTAATTAACCACAATCTTTCGTAAAAAAGCTTTCTTTACCTTCTTTACCCATGTTATAAGATGCCATTATCACTAATGACCGGCTGAAAAATGGTTTTATTTTATTTTTTACTATTGCATCGACAAATATTATATTTAAGATCATACTACTGCTGCATGTCTATGATAGGTGTAGTAACTAAAAATAACAACACACAACACACACGAGTGTATTTGTTGAACAGCAGCTACATAACAGGTTGGCTTTATGATGATAAAGTTCAAACCCCGATCGGGATTCGAACCCGCGAGACGACGTTTTGTAGATTTACAAGTCGGTGACTAGCCGCTTTCTCATGTCCCTTGTGGAAACTCCATCTTAACTTCTTTCGGTCAATCGTAGCGCAGTTCCTGAAGGGAAGGAATTACTTGATTTCCTATCGATTGGTCTTCATTTTCGTCCTGTACTTGTAAACCGGCTATTCTCTCTTCTGCCAAAATGTCAGAGAAAATTTGGAATTAGCTTCATTAGGAACTTTTAGCTGAGGCGTCTAAACCTGGAGCAATGTTTAAACATTAAAATATTCATAATTATCCTCTGTGTTGTATCCATTCTTTTACTACTTCTGTTCACGAATACTTTTAAAAGCCCTGCTAATTTACGAGGCAAAAGTAAACGCCAAAATAATTCCAATTTGCTTCGAAGCATTACTTGAAAACTCTTTTTCCGTCTGATTTAAATTGTCTATAAGTGACAGTTACAACAAAACAATTGAATACAAGATTAAAAATAACAAAACTGGGTTCTTTTATATTGGTAATGAGATAACAGAGTTGGTTTGCTCTTTGACTTTATTCAACGGTTTCTAATTGTGTCAGATACAAATTAGACTCAAGGTTTCGAAAGGCTTAATGTCGTCCAACCGAGAGGTTACGGGCCCAGGCTAGGTTTAGCTATCTTTCCAGTCTAACAATCCGCATAAATTAATTTAGAGCATTGCCCACCCTCCGAGATTGCCGAGAGTTACTTGTCCAATCTTTTGTCTTGGAGGTATGACGTTTACTTGCGCCGCTCTGGCAAGTGGTGCCTCTTATGGAATATAATTTTGATGTGGACATTATTGTAGCCAGCAATAGCAAGAAATCGCAGCTGTTTGGTGTAACCCTTTTCAGAGAGAAAAAACACGTATACCACGGTTTAAAGTGTAGCTTGTTATTACAAAGATCAAAAGCAAGCATTGATAGAAATTAGCAGCTTTTTTGCAACGACTTAAATAACAAAGGAAACCGAGTATGCCGGTGTTATCATTGCAACGTGCAAATATGAAACGATGTAGAAGGCAATAATGAAGAGAGCAAAGAAGCAGATAGTCTAGTGCCTATCCTCCTAGCAGAGTTATCGTTCATAACTTTTACACATAAATGTTGTGAACCGACAGTGTAAGAGAGAGTCTACATCCCATGATACATGACGTCATCATCTTCTTATAACAGTGGAAGTTATTTGTTTGATTTCTTGTCACGTTTGTATATAACGGCTTCGACAGAAATGCCTGAACCTGTGACTTATTTATTTTGCAGATGCACTTCAAAGTTATTATTAGATAACAATAATGGGCAGCCGAATGACATGATTGAAACAACATTTGGTGGTAGAGAGCTCATAACAGGGAAGTTTCGTATTGCAGTTCTAGATCTCCAATAAAATCAGTGTTTTTTTTCTCATACAAAACCAATTTAAACAAACTGGAAAACGCTATCATTCAAGCTAAAACACTGTCATAAGATTTTCATTTAAAGTTGCCACTCACGTTTAACAATTATGTGTGATGTTAGAGACAACTTTTCCAAGAGACCGTTTTAATTTGTGTGTGTGGTACACAGTTTTGTCCGAAACACAGTAACAGGATCGTAAGTCTCTATTCTGTGACGCTATAGCAATGTGCACATTCGTCTTGTAATTCGTAAAGACAATTTATGTTCTCCAACAACGATTGTCGTTTTAGTGCCCATAAAACTGCCCTCTTTTGATACAAGTCGATTTGTTATGCATTAAGAAGACAGCAACTTGAAGGTCAGTCTTCGATACCAGGTCAATTCTTAACCGGCCTAGCACGAATTGATCAGGCTTAGGCAGAAAGTGTGCATCCTGACTAACCAGCTCCCGCTTCCGCCCTAGAATAATTTGCACTGTTCTGTCTCCACCCGAATGTTAGCAACTAAAGAAGATTGAAAGTCGCGCCTGAAAGAAAGTAGCATGCTTAGGGTTTATATGTTCAGTGTAATCAACATCCGTCAATCGGCAAACTCGGGGATCATTGTGCCGGTATCCGAAAGAGGTTTAACGCCCGGCATGTTGAATATTGATACTTTCTCCAGAGGTGTTTTAAAAGTATCTCTTGTGTGCTTATTCATTGTGGCACATTCGTCAATGATACTTGTGAAATTTCATCAACATATGGTTAAATGCTCGTGCCTTTATGTTTATACGTTTTCATTTACTTGGAACAAGTATAAGTAACTAATATTGGTGCTTCATTCTTTGTAATGTAGATTAAAGTGTTAATGTAAAAATGTTGATATGTAATTTGTTATGATAAGTGTACATTTTTAGTAAATGTGCTACCAGTTTTGTTTCTTGTTCACAAAAATAAATGGGCTCAACACTAGGCTTTGAATTTAATCCTTCTTCGAAGAAAACCAGTGTAGATGTCTTTTTGAAAAGAATATTATATGGTACATTAAAAACTTACATTTAAGTAATTCTAGTATAGTTTGGTGGTTAATACGGTGTAGTCTGGATCTGTAATCATAAGCTATCAATTACCAATTAATTTATAATAAATTATTTTAAAACTAGATATGACCAGGAACTTACCAATCGAGAAGGAATAATATGAGTTAAAGAAACTTGTTTCCTTATCGACTATAAATAAATAGGTTTAAATTGGTAAGTCTAAAGTTAAATTATATAATGCAAATATACATTTTGATTGTTAAAGTGTGTAACTTGAGAAATTAAACTTATATTAAATTGAGTTGAGAATTCACAGATGAAATATCTGAGCTGCAAGCAGTAACATACAAACACAACAGGCAGTGACTAGAATTAAGTCATAATCAGATTTAGTTTTACAATCACAACAGACATATTTCTATTTTGTAACTATGCCTTTTCACACAAGAACCGAACATATGCCCGCTTATTTAATACATTGTATGTACATGGATAAAGACAGATTGAATCAAGGGATTTTTGATTTAGGATTTTCTTTCGTTTGGCTTTTTGCATGTTCATTTATCATACATCCAGTCTCAAACACACGCGTAGCGCCTTGGGTGTCATGCATCTTTGATCTTTTCTTGTATTTATTGTAAAGACAATACCAAAAAGGTTACACATTTATGTATCTATCGTCAGAGCAACACTTGGAACCAATTTGCGACTGTTTTCTTATTTACCCAGATAATCCTCTGGGGCGTAAACCGACCGTTTCTTGAATCGACGGCTCCATCTCCTGACAGAAAGTCAGAAAGTCGTCTCCGAAATAATTCAGACATATGTTTCATGTTTATTCTATCTAATGTATTTAAAACACATTTGGCTGAAAGTTATAAAACTCCGTCATATTAGTTTGTTCAAGACAGTCTTCAGTGAGGCGTGCTACATCTAGCTGTGTTCAGACTGCAATGACGAGTATTCACCAACTATTCTTAAGTAAGAATTACTCAAGTCATGGATTTCAATCGGCAATATCTTCAGTAATTATTTAGCTACATTTTGGCATGGCACTTTAACGTTGCAACTTTAAGGTTAAAATCACATTGAAACTTTATAAATAAACTTATTTTTGTTGGTATGAAAATTTTGACTTGAAGTTAAGTCGTGACTTAGGCTTAAGAAAGGCTGGTGAATATGGGCCTGTGTGAGACATACTTGTCATCTTCTTTTACTTACTCCTTTATGGGATCAGAGACAAAGGATCACATGAATGTTATAGGATTAGGTCTTGGAAAATCCTATGCATATAGCGAAACCATTTACTTGACAGATACTCTCTGTGACAAACACTTCAGTTTCTGCTTTGTCTTATCATGTTGCAAAATAACCGGAAGCTTTTCAAAAGGTATTTTGCACTTTAAAATATAGGTGATCGCTCTTTACGGCCAACAAACAGCGCAAAGCCCGACTGAGCCACGATTGATGAACGAGTTTTTCTTTTCTTGAAGCTTTTACTTATACGATCGTAGATTAACAGTATGTGGCGTGATGGTATGGCATTAGCATGACTTATAATTTCACGTTCAAAGCTCGTTTCATTATATATGCATGGCAATACTTTCTTACTTGTTTCATAGTCACACAACCCGCGTAAATGTGTGACTTGAAGTGTCAATAACTTCGACACACATTGGCTTCAAGATTGACACCAACGCTAGAAATGAGCAATTACACTGACATAAAACACCGATCCCAAACAATTGTTCCCGAATATAAAATATTTTTAGACAGTTATTGTTAATTTGTAACGAAACGATACCGAGCATATCGATAGTGTATTTACTCGAGTGTATGGTAAAGGCCCGCATATATGTTGACACTTAGTGCGGTTGAAACTAAAAAGAACAATCACCTTATCATTATTATATTTAAGTCTGCATACTAAGCCTTTAGTGGCGTGGTGGAGTGTCTGCCTACAGAACTGAAAGTCATGGATTCTATCCCAGTTAGATAAAGGATTTCTCTCTCTCTCTCTCTCTCTCTCTCTCTCTCTCTCTCTCTCTCTCTCTCTCCCCCGACTTACTTTAGTACCAAAAACATACAATGGTTCGTTTGTCGTGTCGACTAAAATACTTGGATATAGTATTGCTTTTTTGTAAGAATCATTTAATATGACTAATATAGTTTTTGTACTATTTACTGAAATGAAAACCTGAAGAGTATACCCAAGGCAGACGATACTGGAGTAGTATTCTGTAGGATCCATTGTGAGGGGATGACGGAAGAGGTTTTGTTAAAGATGACTCCCAGACTACAAACAGGCTGGCGTCAAATTAAATCCCATCAACCTTAATGGTGTCATTTGTTTGGTAGATTTCTGCCGTCTTCACTGCTATATGTCTTCGGTATATTTGGACTTCTAAGTCCAGAACAATTGGAAGAAAAAAGGATAGATAAAACCTCTTAAGGACGGCTGTCTGTTTCCCATGAAATGAATTAGTCTGCTTTAATGAATAAAATTAGCTTCTCTGTATACATATCCACGTTAGCGGACACAACAGTCAAATAAAGCGATATTAACAGATGCATTAACGCCTGTGAACCACTTCATTGATCGGCCCGGAACTTTTATTTCTCCATCCAAACATGTTCATTTACATGCATAAGTAATAAACCAGAGGAATCTTCTATAAAAGATGCATGACAAGTTGAGCGATAAAAGGGCAGTAAGCAAATCAATTCGTAACCGTACGTAAAACTTGTTTGAGATATCTTTCCCCCATTTATGTAGACATGTGCAATCCAACTCATAACTAATGAAGGTAACGTTAAAAGCAACATCAAGAAGTAAAAAAGATATTCGGCGTTCGAAAGGCATGAATTTACACAATTGATCGATCGCTTATTATGTTTCATTGAAATAAAAAATGGTTAGAACCAAGACACCAAAAGATGATATATTTTACGCCAATCGCTCGCTCTGTTTGTGCCTTTTAGTTGTGAAGTTTCGCACATAATAGACACTAATATTTATGAACAGGTAGGGCAGTGATAGTGGGATCTATATGCTTTGAATCATTGACAGGGATTAAATTTGAGTTTAATTTCATGGAGTACCAAATGATGGTTTATGCATTATACACACAAATGCTGTAGAGAATTGCTTATGACTTTACGCCTCTCCTCGGACGTTAAATAAGTGCACTACGGTGTATAGTGTTATTTGAAATTTCTACCAATCAGAGTAGCTCTAATATTCATTCGGGCTGACCTTGCGTCAGCATTTGTAAGTAGGTCAAGGTGAGGGTAGACAGTTACGCGAATAAGGTTAATTACAACTAAATTCCGGTGTGCAAAAACAAATTCTTTGTGAAGACGTTTCAGCGTAACATTTTTATCCATATCGATATATTTTGTAAAAATACATGCAGATACATTTTACCTGACAAAGTTGCTATTCATCTGCTAAGCTCATTTTATATCTTGTCATTTGCAACTAGTGTTTGACATCAACAGAATAAAATAATCAAACCTTAGCCGGAATGTGTAAAATGTTCGAATGTTCTAGCATCTTCAGTGAAACAATCGCAATTTTCATCGCGTGTCCGTTCTTATTGATTGTCATAAGTACACATTCATGTATGTTAGTAACTGCTGTGAACGATTTCTGAAAATGCAGATACAGTACAAAATAAAGAGGTAACACATGAACCATTACCATACTAGTACATTTCTTAAGCTGTGCTACATTCTAGGTAATACTGGCCATTTTTTAACCCTTTCTGGCATTAGTTAATTATTAGTAAGGACTTAGTAGCAATTAGCGTAGCATATGACAAGAAATCCCTTGGTAAAGGTTAACTGATCCGGATCTACACTATTAGCATAAGTCTGGTAAATTCACATATTAGCTGGATATGAATATAGGATGGAAAAATTCGTGTTTGGGTTATATCTGAGATGACTTGTCCATCAAGTGCCTAGATTTTAAGCGATACTCTTGTCATTGATAAATTTGTACAGTTTTAGATCAGTACGATTTGCTGCTGAATCTGTAACCACATATATCTTGCTAGCCTTGCCTAAAGCTGTTGACAAATTATAGATTTGTATATAACTTATTAATTAACGCCGTGTTCTGTCGCCCTTCATATTTCATATTAAGCTTACCATACCATTCAAAATAAAAACAAAAGCATTTAATGAGTATGTCAATGCAACAGTTATCTTTAATATATTTTGCAAGTCCATGTTTGACATTATATAGCGTTGAGTCATTGTCATTTCTTCACTCTTTTCCGAACTAAAGTAGAACGTTATTAGGTTCATAGACATTTGGTTAAACTTAGCGTAAATAGGGCCTAAAACCAAAAAGCTTTTACATTTCTGTTGACGGTTCTTTTAGAATTTTCGGCATCTCTTCCATCACCCACCGCCTACAAATCTCAATTCGTTATAGTTACAAAACGTCTTTTTTTCCAATACCATCTATTATCTTTAATGCAACCGTTCTTTTGCTGAGGGTAAACATATCGTTTGGAAATTCAAGTGCAATGAGTCGCGATTTCATTTCAACAAGCGCTTAGCGACACAGAATTGTAGTATTGGCAGAAATGTATTTTTAGATCAACTTGAAAAAAACGTGTTTTCTAATATAGGCGTTCCATCGCCAAGCAGCTGAGAATTCCTGTAACTGCTTACTGCACTGATTTCGCCATTCACAGAGCTATTACATAGGAGGTCTGCCATTCAAAGGGGCGCCAATATTAGTCACTTCCTTCTTCCTTGTACTCTTGTTTCCAAGATTCGCACAACTCTAAAATATACACAAAAACACAGCCCTTTTAATTCGGGATTAGTTTTTTTTCATTGAGGGTGCAGTCAATTGTGTACAATGTCTACAAAAATCAGATATGTTTAATGTCGCTGGCGAAACTCTTAAGCATATTATTCGCACAAAAGCTATCCAATGTATAATGTATTAATAATAGGCAATACAGTATGTATGTGACCAGAAGATCCGCATTTCATTTATTGCATCACTTTCAAGCCAATCCCTGAACTGTTAAGAATACATGACAAAGTCCTATGAACATTGCAACGTATACCAAAATTTGAAAAAGCACAGGACAAAGGAATTCACATGTAAGGTAATTGTAAAAGTAAGGACAAACCTGTGATGAGTAATTTTACAAAAAAGCAAACCCAACAGCTACCTCCTTAGAACGGCCAGTCAGCAAAAGGAACCGACTGGGCTCCTTAAAGTGGTTTTTACAGAGCTCTAATCTCGCACCTGAGGGGTTTCTCAAATGCAAGCAATGGAAATAAAACCGATCTATTTGAATAAAAATGTCCAAGCAAACTGACATTAGCTCTTGATGCATATTCCATAATTAGCTGATCTGAGATATACTAGCATGTGAATAAAAATATTTAAAATTCGTCGCTACACTTGTTATTATTTCAAAATCAAGACGCAACCATTATTTGAACGACAAGATGTGTATTTATTACAAAGTTATGGAGGTTTAATTTATGTTCATTATATAATATTTGTGGTTCAGTCAGTTCATTGTCATGTTGTAGCAATTTCGAATTCACTTAAACTTAGGTTTTATATTTCATTATTTTAATTACTTAAATGCACTTTAAAATTCAGATTGGAACCCAGCCTTCATCTTTAACACATCTACAATGTTGAGCGAATATCGCATATCAATTATACACACGTTCTTAAATGACATATGCCATTCAAGTCATTTGCTAAATTTTGTTATATGTTAATTAAGTATGCGACTTAGTGTATTTAATTATTATTAATGACAGTTTTGACAAAAAACCCAAATTAGTTTTGGAAGAAAATCTTCTGTCTGTCACCTCGATACAGGCACGGACAATAAACGAATTTTCAGAGAGGTTATTAAGATATACATTCAAGTAAGTCTAGGCAATATCAGGCATAAATATGGTTCATTGATTAACTCTTTGCTCGGTCAGTGTATCATCTTTCAGTGAGTTAAAGAGATTTACACTTTGCTTTGAAGGCGGCCAGACAGAATATAACAACTACTCGATCATATTTTTGATATTTCAACATAGCCTTAGACTTTCGGGTGTTATGTAATTGATGTTTCGTCGATAGAAGCTTTTGTGCACTGAATGAATTGTCTCCACGTTTGAAAGCTGTAATTTAAGGTTGATAGAAACATTCCGTGCAAAGGTTTTTCATCGAATTCATATGTTATATAATGTCCACCAATTTGTTCATTTGGAAAGAAAGGCTTGACAAGGCCGCTTGATGCATAGCTTAGACATAATTACGATCACCTTGGCGACGTCCAGTTTGATGAATCTCACTGACATACGTCTTGGTGGAACTACGAGTACCTCACAGGTCATCTGGAAAATTCGTGCCTCGACCAGGGCCTGAATCCGCACTGTGAAGCTAAGGAGCTACAGAGAGATGACGCAAACCATTCTGCAACGTGCGCACCGCCCCTCAAAATACCTTCCGTCTTGACATCTTGAGTTCGATCGGACCGCTGTTTCTTGGGGGAAGAATCATTTAATTTCATATCGATTGGTTTTCATTTTCGTCTTGTGCTCCTAAACCGGCTATTCCCTCTTCTCCCAAAATGTCAGAGAAAATTTGGAATTATCTTTATTTGGAACTTTTAGCTGAGACAGCCAAATAACGAGCATTGTTTAAACATTAATATTCATAATTATCCTTTGAGTTGTAAGCTGTCTTTTATGTCTGTTAACGAAAACTTTTAGTATTATTGCAAAAACTACGAATGAAAGTAAAGCCCAAAATAGTTCCTTATTGGTTTAGACTCATTAGTAGGAAATGTTCTTCACGTTGCTCTTAATAACGTGATATGTGATTGACGACTTTAACAGATTTTTATGAAAGATAAAATAGAGTTATTAAAACAAGACCGGGTACTTTAATCATGATAAAAAGTTAATGACTTACATAAATAATAAAAAAATGACTGGTCCATTAACGATTTCATCCGGGGGATCGCGGATTAAACTCCCGGTCGGCCGATCTTCCGAGGAATTTCTTCAGCATACTGTAGGCAGGACAGCTTAGCTGAGTCTATGTTAACATGCGATTGTCGTTCTTGATTTGCGTTTATACACGCTTATTATACTTCTTGTAATGAATAAAGAACTAAGATTAAACAAATTAGAATCTGAAACTATGTTTCAAGAATAGTTATTGCAATACAGTTTCACATGTCACTTAGTTCAAAAAAATGTTTGTGCCATAATTGATTTCGCAGAGATGGCTTCAATTTGTCGTTTGTGTGTGTGGTTTTTAGTATTAGAAATATTAATTGACAAGATAGTATGTGTCTATTGTAATACCCTAGAAGAAATGCACAGTTCTGGTAATTCGCGACGACAATTTATGTTCTCCGATTGTCGTTTCTAGGGCCCATAAAACTGCCCTCGTGTGATCGGAGTCGATTTGTTATGCATTACGGTGACAGCAACTTGAAGGTGAGCATTCTATACCAGTGTTAATTCTAAGACAGCTAAGCACGGATCGATTAGAATTTGGCAAAACGTCCAAATCAAGATCGCCCAGCTCCTGTAAAAGGTAGCCTTACATTTGTATGTAGTTGTTCGAATACTACCAACAGTTTGTTGATGAGTAAACATAGCATGATAATGATAAACTCATCAATATCCACAAACTGGCAAACTGGGGGGTGGGGGTGAGGGGGTGGTGGTGTGGGGGGGGGGGTGTCAGCTGGGCGAGAAAGCGCACATAAGCTTTACGCCTAGCATCTTGCATATTGATGCTTTTCTTGAAATGGGTTCACAAGTCTCTCTCGTGTTTGCACCTTCATGGTGGCAGCGCAATTTCGTCTACGGAACTGAGAGTCAATATAAATTTAGTTGAATGTTTTCCATGAAAATGGTATTTCGATTTCTATTAGAGATAGCATAATTAATAGGACAAAATATTTTGCGTACAATTACACATGCTTGCTCGCTTTCAGTATCTGTAAAAATATAATAATAATTGAATAAGGTGAACACTTGTTTCCTCTGATTATAAATAACATTAATAAACCCATTTTTTAATTCAATTTCACGTTATAAAACAGAGCTCAGGTGGTAGAGCGTCGGCTTGCGGTTCGGGAGGTCGAGGGTTCAAACTCCGGCCGGGTCAAACCAAATACTTTAAAGTTGGTAGTAGTGGCTTCCCTCCTAACGCTCGGGGCTAAGGGGACGCCGGACTCGTCGGTGTCAGTATAATGGACCGGCCGGGTTCAGTCACTGGGCACCTCAAGTGCCCCTGTGCTTTAATGATGGAAATGTCGCTGCAAAGTATCGGCAAAGGCAAATACCAATGACATAAATCTGATAGAACTAAAACCAAGACCTGTATTAACTTACGACATTTGATCTCATTTTAACTAACGGGTACAGTTGGCCTAGTTCGTACTTTGTAGTTTAACAAAGATTTACTTGTATAAAAATGCGAAAGAACAAACTAGGCCATTGTCAAAATCTTATAATAATAACATATTAGATCGTTTCGTTTTCGAAATCAAACATGTTATTATTATAAGATTTTGACAATGGTATTGACAATGGTATGTTAAAGTAATTGAAAGAGATGTAAACGATTTTCAAGACTCATTTTAATGAAAGGCGGTCACTGTTGAATTTTGCTTTATGTGATATCTCGTTTCAGGTTTAATGTCAGTTTTACATTCGGCAGGCATGTGAATAAATTTGTACTGTGCCTTTCCGAATTTTAATATGTTGCAAAACTGACAGTATCTCTTCGTATTCATGATTCTTACAACATGACAAGGTGCAGTGTGGCGGTCGTGAAGCATTTTTCGTGCATGTTCATATAATCTACGTTGTTATTTAATTTACTCTATCATTTTGTTATGTAATATTTGTTGTCATTTAATATACCCTTTATCCGAATTGTTACATGTACTTTCCTTTGACGTACATTGGACTGGGTTCTTCCGTTATATCTATATACAACCGACTATGATGTACACCGATAACAAGACAGCAGGGTTTTATTTTGAAATTAATGTGGTCTATTATTTAAAAATTAGATTTTTTAAACTTTCGCGAGAAAAGCTACATTTTGTCAAACGACAGTATGTAATGGATACAGTTATAGCCTCTGATCACTAAGTTCTATGCGATAATGCCGTCCTTAAAAACAACTTCTAAATCTTCGAATTGCGCAGGAGAAAATATACGTCATGCTTACTGGCTTCCGTGCTCAAACCCATTATGGAATACATTAGAAATTTAGGAATGGGCTATTGTTGTAGTCATCATGTCTTTCGTAACTCCTCGGCGGTATCCGGACAAGTCTGTTTCGTAGAAATGACCGAGGTGTTGCGAGTGGTTATTAGGTGTTACAGTTATGTACCAGTCCAACTTCTTACAACGTATACAACGTACCAATTTTGGCAACTTTTCAACCACGTACGTTAGGCTGGGTATTTTTCTCTGCATTTATAAGTGCACTGTGAGGGTTTTAAGATTGTATTCATTCAATGTTTTAAATGGTTTTTTTAAAAGATAAGTTGTGGTGTTATTAAATGAATTGTTTGATACAATTCACTAAAGACAGGGATTTTAATATTCAATTTTTGGTCGACAAGGGTTTATTAGCGACAGTAGGTATATCCTCTAAAAATTTGTTTTCTAAAAGCACGGGGTTTAAAACACAATTATGTTTCGGCAATGGTTTACTAGCGGGACTGAGTATATCCTCTAATAATTTGTTGCCTAAAAGCACGGGTTTTAAAACACAATTATGTGTCGGCAATGGTTTACTAGCGGGACTGAGTATATCCTCTAATAATTTGTTGTCTAAAAGCACGAGGTTTAAAACACAATTATGTGTCGGCAATGGTTTACTAGCGGGACTGAGTATATCCTCTAATAATTTGTTGTCTAAAAGCATGAGGTTTAAAACACAATTATGTGTCGGCAATGGTTTACTAGCGGGACTGAGTATATCCTCTAATAATTTGTTGTCTAAAAGCACGGTGTTTAAAAACACAATTATGTGTCGGCAATGGTTTACTAGCGGGACTGAAAATATCCTCTAATAATTTATTTTGACTATATACAATTTTGTGTCGACAAAGGTGTACAAGCTAGAGTGAGAATATATCATATCTTTTCTGTCAGAACTATTGTTTTCCCTAGAGAAATCTTTTAATTCATTTATCCAGTAAAACACTTTAAATTCAATTGTAGTCTTATTTCTTTCATTGTTCTTGTTTTCTTGTTAATTTTTCAAAGATTACAAAGATATGTGACAACAGCACATCGTGTTTAAAGTTGTTTAGAATTCACGTAAGACTATTTTTCATCCGACAAAACTTTGAAAATTTATTGAATTGAATAAATTTAACATTATGCAACCATACGCGTAATCATAAATATTGTTCATAAAATGAACACCATACATTCCAAAATAACAACAAGCAGCTTATATCAGGTATTTTAATGTATTTTGCCATTTTTATGGTACATTTACCTTGTCCGAACACAAATACTACCTTTCGAAATGTGAAACCAAAAAAACAAAAAACAAACAAACAAAAAACACAGACGGTTCGACCGACATTGTGCTAACCAATTCCATTAAAATTGTCATCAACCAATTACATTATCATTTACAACACTACATAAGACCGGTCTTGGTAGCGAAATCGGTAGAGCGTAGGGTGCTGGTACGGGAGGCTCCGGGTTTGACCCATGTTCGCGTCGTATTAAAGTCGATTAAATTTTTGTAGTGTAGCTTACTTGCTAACGCTTAAGCAAATATTATAGTAGTCCCATAACTGGTCAGCCTGGTGTCAGGATAACGTGACTAGGTGTTGTATCATGCCAGATGTTCACGGCATGCTATCCACAGTGCTGTCAGGAATATCTCAGCTTCAAGAGAACACCGCTTTTAAAAAAAGAATACTGCTGTTGTTTGACTAACCCAACAAACAGAAAGCACTATGTTGGAAGGTTCCGTGAAGTTAGCTGTTATGTGTATATTAAATACGTGACCTGACCGTGATTGCAGCAATATTTTATTATTTACATCCTTCTGTGTTTTTATGTTGAAGATATGACATATTTTTATCTTTGGAATATACGAATAATTGTCAATGAACTGTTTAACATATTTCTGAAACTCATCAAAGGTCTCTGTCTTTGAAAACAACTTAAGAAAATTTGATAAGGATGCAGTAAATTTCAACATTTTCACACATGCTTGTACATTATATACAACATTCATTTCACTTTAAAAAAAATGACTTATAGTAGATGTATGGCATATCGGCATTTGTTATGTGTGTTAAGTAGTCGTTTAAATTGTATCATATATCATTAAATACACAATATGGCAACAAAGGCAATCATATTTCATTTTGAAATTTTCTTATATTCAATTTTCGCTAGACCTAGTAAGATTTGCGCTTGTACGTATAAATTCGATGCATGGTCTTACATACTTCACGATTTGCTACAACAGTCTCAGTTAAAACAAAAATTAAAAGCCAAGAGAACAGTGTCAAATTGTTTAAGAACTTCTATTAGCTCTTTAACTGTTTAAAATATTAAGTAGAACAACCGAATGAATAATTTTGCCTTTTTTTGTAAAAAAATAAAATTTAATAAATTAAATTAATTTATCTTTAATTTGTGTCATGTTGGTACACATATATTCCATTCTAGTAAGACGCTGACTTAAAAAAACTGGCTATTGTTTGACATGGATTGCCTGCAGGCAGACATCGCGTTCTAACGGAAAATCTGCAATCGTCTGGAATAACACCGTCTGTTACACGGTGTGGATTTTTACAGTTAAGAACAAGCAGTGAAGATCCCATGGCTCCGTTTCTTATTGTAAAACCATGATAGTGCAGACACATTGTTTTAGGGGCGCCAGTGGGGTACTTCTTTTATTCCTTGACTTCTCACCCAATCGGGAAAAAGGCCTTTATATGGGCTGTACTTCCAGCTGACTATAGGTGAGTGTTGGTTCTATAAGGATATTTGCCGGGGAGTCTTCCGCCACCAACTAAGCTGGACATCACCATATTGACAATAACTGTATATTGTTAAAACGAAAGAAAATCACCTATACATCGTCTTCTCTATATTGAAATGGTTTGTGTTAAACGTATTTGTTGTTTAACAGAAGTGTAAAACATACTAGCAATGAAAATGGTAAAAAAGACAAAAAAATAACAAATAAATTATTTTCTATTTTATATAACCTATGGCAGCCCATATCGACTGCGTCACCGAGTCTTGACACGCAAATGTGATAGATATTTAATTGCGACTAATACAATGTTTACATAAAGCTTGCAATACAACATTTGTTACGATTTAGATGGTTTTAACCGACGCTTATATATTTGTGTAGAATAAATTCGCGCTTTAGGAGGCGAAAATCGCCAGTTTTTGGCAGTTGTTTGTGCCATATACTTCTTGTTTTAAATTGGGATTGCCCATTTAATTGTTTCACTTCAGTCCAGAAGTAGCACCAAGACTATGGGCTTGAATGATGTATTTTAGCTTTTTTTTTTTATCTGCCACCATATTGCAATGCCAGCGTTTTTCCGATTTCCGTCATTGAATTACACATTTCCCGTTTAAAGAAGCCAGAATCTAATGAAGAGACTTCTCATGTCCGTAGAAACCTTACTAATGAGATCTCTTAGGCTTCATCTTTGATTGTAGTATTTTGACAACACCGTCAATACGCGTTAAATAACGACTGTGCCAGAAGGGGTGTCTGATAATGTAAACGATCATGTTAACAAGTGTAGCAGGGTAGTAAAACAGGTATGAAATAGGATATCTGCCCAATTTTATTAACAAATCCATACGAATTCTGGACTTAAACATTGAATCTTTGCTTTGTCGAATTAATCAGTTCATACTAAACAGGATAAGAGCATAACATCACCTCTGGACAAAACATCACGCTCCAACAGAAAATCTGCAATCGACTAATACTGTCTGTTGGATGGTGGTGTGGATCTTTCGAATATAGAACGGGCATGATTTGGCAGAATAGAATTGCTTCTCTTAAATAAACATGATTTCTGTATAGATTTGTTTCACTCTTTCAATTCCATTAGAAACTGCATTCTATCGAGAAGTAGCATAACTGATATTGACTGGAATTATGTCCCGAAATAATATCAGTAAAACTTTCGTATTTTAGACATGTGATGCCCTATCCTTTCCTTTTTTCCTTCAATTCATTACACTTCACCCCTTTAAAAAGATCAGAATGAAAATAGAGAAATCTTTCTCGTCGAGGAAAACCTGACTGGAGTTATCTCCAAAGCTTCATAGGTGATTGCAATACTTTAGAAGACCATCAAATCTATACGCACAGCGATGGTGCCATATAGAGAGTCTAATGATGCGAACTATCATGTTACAAATGCATCAAGATTCTGTTACACGACATATTACACGAGTGTTGTAAAAATATCCCCGTGCATGTAATCTATCTTGTCATTTAATTCATCTTATAATGAATGTCACGTGTATTTCCTTTGATGGATATTGGTTCCTCAATTCCATCTTCACACGAACAGGATGCAACAACCATTTACAATTGTCTGGTAATTTTTCTTGATTCAAAGAAGTAATTTCATTTTCAATCAACACTTTTGTGTGTTTCTTCTCATAGAAATAATACTTCCCTCTCTTCTAGATACTACGTGGACATTGTTTTTCAATGACGTCACAACTTTCATCATTTTTAAGAAAATGTCAGCGCTTTGACATTTTTATTCAAACAGATCTTTTCTTTCATCATTGCTTGCATTCGAGAAACCCATCAGGAAGTGCGAGGTTAGAGCTCTGTAAATCCGATGTAAGCACCCCTGTCGGTCCCTTTTGCCGACTGACCGTTCCAAGGCGGTAACTGTTGGGTTTGCTGTTTTTATTAAATGACTCATCACATAATGGTTCTTACTTTTACATATGGCTTGCAGGTGAAAACCTTTTTCTTGTGCCTTTCCAAATTTTGGTATAAGTTGCAGTGCTCATAGGACTTTTTCTTACATTCTTATTGTTATCATTTTTTTTTTCAGAAACACGACCAACCAGTAAGGCTTAACAATACTTGTTTAACCGACCATGTACAATATAACTGATATGAATTAGCTGAAAACTACTCAATTAATATCTAATTTTGTTGATGTATGATGATAACACAACTAAAATGAAAACGACCCCAACTTCAAACATTGCTGTATATGTGTAAACAATTGTTTGTTGGCAAACATCGCGTCTAAACAGAAAATCATCTTTATGAACACAGTTAGCTATGCGGTGTGGATATTTCCTACGGAAAATGCAATGTTTGTCATCGAGATCTGTTTCTTCCTTACAAATACATCTGCTTTCAGTCTATATTTGTTTCTCTCCCACATACGATTTTGCCTTTCTTCTAGATTTGTTTCTCTCCTTTAAAAAGATATGTCATCTGTCCAGACATAGCATAGGAAATATTGGCTTGAATGCCATCTGAAAAAATATAGAAGCAATGTTTTTGTGATTGGGAGTATACATCGTACGTAGAAATTGCATATCTTTAACGCATACTTCGCTTTTTTATATGTTGTCGGAAAAACACCATTATGTTAATATTTAAAACCTATGCTATATATATAAAATTTTCTTTTGTTTTAAAATTATCGACCAAGTTCTTCCGAACAAATGGGTTTTTGCAGTTAACTTAGAGCCTAAAATAAACATCTATACATTTGTTCTGAGATTTATTGCAACTTCATCGTTAGAGTCAGTGAAAAAAGAAATGGATTAAATGAACCCTCACTATAGATTACAGCCGCTTTAAAAAACAACAAACAAGGTTGTCATTTGCATTAATGCGAACTTTAATTACTTTTAACAGAATCTAAGTGAAACATAATGGGCTAAGCACTATAATTCATTACTTTACAGAAATCTGAGAAGCAAATGCATCCATCAACAGTACGGGCGTTCTTTTTGTGATTTCTAAAGAATTAAGCAATATTCACCATATTAATAATAGCATCATTGCAAGTAAGTAAGATTGCAATTTTAAAATCTCACGAAACTCTATCAAATTACAAGAAGGTGAATTTTAAAACGGTTCAAAGAGACCAGACAAAGGAGTATGAAGGTCGTATTACTATACAAATGAAAAAGTACATACCATCAATTACGGCATAAATAATAGAGAAGGTACTAGTACAGTAAACATAACAGATGCACGTTAAACTTTCCAAATTAAAGTCTTCTCATAGTTTTTTTGTATTTGTCTGTTTAGAATTATTCATTCACGCAAAACACAGAACATATTTCTTATTAAGAATGTTAAATAGTCGAAAAATTCACCTGGTCTACCGCAGCTCACTGAGTTGATGAAGACTGCATAAATAAACGAAATATTCACCTAGTCAACCGTAGATCACTAAGTTGATGAAGACTGTGTAAAATAGCTGACATAATCTAAGTAGGAAAATATGTTCCGCGTGAATTGATGATTCTCGATACAATGCACACCTACATTGCTGTATTTTTTAATATTTTTATATAATCAGAATCTACTGGGTATGTAACGTAATAAACTAAAAAAAGTAAATTTTGGGATAGTTTTTTTACAAAACATAGTCGAAGTATTAGGAGAAAAATGAAACAAACAATTCTTATGAGCGAAAACTTAATCGCATCTGCGTGGATGGTCGAGTGAATAGTGTTCTCAACTATCATATTTGCAGAGCCTTGCTCAGACACCATATAATGTATTTATGATTTTGTTGATACATTAAGAGTTGGTTTTATTGAGTCATCTTAAATAGAAAGACAACCTGACAGACAATCATAAGACGAAAATAAACTAAAATTTTGAAATGCGAAACGATTAAACACAAGTTAAACAAAACACGATAGTTAAGCAGAAAGTCAGAGACAATGTTAATCAATAGTTGCAAAATAGAAAGTTTCTCGAGCTACCGATATCTGTAGCATTTGAAAGGAAATGATCCGCCTTATGCTTGCATATAAATGGGAAACAGGCACACATAACTGCAACATATTGCTGCTAGTTAATAACGAGAAGCATATTCAATATTCTTTCGAAATAAGTAAATCTCGACTTTATTCATGTTGATTTGCTTTAATGAACTCAAAAACGTAATACAGTTACATTGCTATGTGCCGATTGCATTTTTTCCTCTTAAATGAGAAAAGAAAACCTGCAGTTTTGATGTTAAACTTCAGTATATATATAACAGACTATATATATATATATATATATATATATATATATATATATATATATATATATATATATATATATATATATATATATATATATATATATATATATATATATATGTGTGTGTATATAGACCATTATATACCATTATATAAATAACTATATATAATTGATAAACAACACAGACTATAATATCTACACACACACACACACACACACACACACACACACACACACACACACACACACACACACACACACACACACACACACACACACACACACACACACACACACACACACACACACACACACACACACACACACACATACACACACACACACACACACACACACACACACACTGTTGTGGGGAATTTATGCATACTTTGTGAATAAACTCATACTTTAGTCGAAGTAAAGAGGATTTTTACACTACATATAGTGTACAGCAGTACGTATTGCAACAAAGATCATGGTAACGGTTCATTCTTTTCAAGTCTATAAATAAGCACGATAGTGATCTCCGCTAAAAATAGATATCGACGTGAGAGCGGTCTACCCGGGTGACGATAGAACGTGATCTCCAAAGTAAGTTTTCACGTGGTTGTCTTAGTTTAAAAATATCTTGCTGCGTGGCTCAGTTTGGAAATACCTATTTATAATGACGAGATGGATGTTATCTTTCATTGTGAGATCTCGAACATTAATGACAAGCATTCTGCGGGACTTTTTCAGGTAACGATGACTTTATTTGGGAACAAATTATTGGTCCAAACTGTCGGGTACCATCTTTAAAAATGTCATTTTGGCCACGTTTGATCAACATAAATCTGGGGTTTTATTTAGTTAAAAAAGTTTTTATCGAAATTGAATTCAAGAAAAAACAATCTTTATTTTTAATTATATTGGGTAACTTGACCAAGTGTCTTCTGGCTGGACATTTACAAAAAAGTTCATCTAGGAAATCAAGGTAGTCCGAAATATATATCCTTCCGCGTTTCTTTTTTTAACTGACTTATAACAATACTTTTTATCCCCAGATCAACTATATAATGGTCAGAATTGAATTAATAGGTAAAGCGATTTCTTTTTATTTTGTCACCAACGATTTTAACCACACTTCAAAACTTACAAAAATATGCAACATTTTCGAAAAACAGATAACAAATAAGTCGGGTTCTGTGAGTTGAATGTTAATTTGTATGTGAATACCTTTGTCCTGTTTTTTTTATTTTTAAAATTTTGTTATACGTTATAATGCTCATAGGACTTTGTCACATTTCCTTATTCATGGTTACAACACTGTTACCTGTGTAGTGTGGCGGTCGTGAAAATCTCCCAGTGTATGCAATGTATGTTGTCATTCTATTCATACTTATTCACGTAGTACACAAATATTTGATGGAAGCTTGTTTCTTGCCATTATACAGTTATGAATACCAAATATCAATTTTGATTTAGAATAATTGATTATTGCATTTGTAGAAAAAAAGGAAATATAAATTATTCTTATATAAACATATACATCTTTTATAACTCAAACATAATTTTCCCAGGTTCGCAAAAAGCTAAATTTTCGTATGGCCAAGGTTAAATTAAACATTAAACATTTGTATTATGTACCTCAGCATGTGTGCGTTCAGCATTTATGTTTAAGGCATACTTTTTGTCAAAATAGCATTAAGAAAGTCTAAAAGGTGCAATCGGAATCCGGAGACTCAGGAAAATTTCTAAACGTTTAATGTTTTAATTTACCAAGTTTTTTTTTCGGAAACGTCTACCAGTGAAGCAATCAGACATGACATTCATTTGCAAGTTTGCCTTTCTTGAATACGTTTTCGAAAATGTCAATAAAACTAACTATTTGAGATACATTTAGAAAAGTACAGCCGATGTCGTCATTTTATTTCTTTCTGCAATGAAAGAGAGACACCAAACTGACGATTGCATACAATTTATGTGCATCTAAATCTTAACAGAGGACACTTTAATTTTATTTCATGAAGACATAAACGACTGTTTAGGCTTTCAATACTGCGGAAGTGTATACCGTGCCTAACAAATGTCTTCTGGGACGAGTTAGACTTAGTAGTACAGAGTGAAGCTAAGTCTGAGTTAGGTATAAATGACGTTTCTTTAAGTTTTAGAGATAAGCTTTTTAAATGTCACTAACGTAGCTAGACCGTTTTAGTTTGACTGTACAACAAACGTTCAAGGCTTCTAGTGTCATTGTTGCCCTAGTATATTTTTCCTATATAACAATATTTTAAACTATACGGTTCTTTATTATTTTGTAAAAGCCTATAGCAATTGAAATCAATCGACAAAAAAGCAACAGATAAATTACACTTTTAACTTTTTCGAACAATGTACATTAAAATGTGCGATGCAGTATAAATCGGTCGCAGTTTAAACAGGAAAGTAATGAAAGCTACCACTGTTTGTAAATACAAACCTGTATAAATCTGTAGTGGTTCTTAGAGTATCCTTGAAAGCTCTGTGGACAAAAGCAAGACTATTCGAACATTTTGGGGTTCGAATGTGGATTTTATTTTAATTTTTCGGTACTGTTTTTTTCTAATATTTAATGTTGTTCATGTGTATAATAAATTAAGGTTCATATTTGGTTTTTGAGGCACCCATGGCCGAGCGGTTAGAGCTGCTGATTTGTAACACCACAGCCCCTCACTGTGTAGGTTCGAGTACCGGTCGGGGCGAGAGCTTTCAAGTGGGGAGGTTTTTCAGCTAGAGCCGGTGGTTCTAACCAGGCATAAGTCTGAGGTCTTCCTCCACCAATAATTAGCTGGATGTCGCCAATGTCACCATAACACAGTAGCCAATTTTAGTCAGTTTTAGTCATTATTCCATGCGCAAAAATTGTTACCCGAGGTTGAGTCTGATAAGCCCTGACAGCATTACACAGGAGCACGTTTCGTTAGTTAGTTCATTGGCAATTAAAGACGCTGTCCTGATACATCTTAACCATTATCATGTTACATGTATTTGGATGAGAAACTTGCACTAAATTCCTTTGGTTACCACTTTATTCATATGCAGGAAGACACATTTGCGAAGCACACAGTGTATATCTTGATAAAATGGCTCGAAGTGGGAACTTGATGATAAAAATTATTACATTTTGTCAATGATATGCTTAGAAGGCTAAGAGTTCATTATTGTTGTTATTCTGGTGACGAAACTAAAATACATAGTGCCAACGGATAATAGAACTGCTCAAGTTGGTTAGGGACTGATCAATCAACCCGACATTACGGTATAAAGCCAACTTGTTTATGAGTTCACTTAGAATTACGTTCGTAATATTGTTATATGTATTAGTGGAAGTTTGTTTAAATGTTAACCAAATTAAAGATTGTAATTGGTATTTCTTATCTGTCATTTTCCGCGTGCCAGCGAAACACGATAAGTCCCTACACGCACCCATGCAAGTTTAAGATTTCGTATTTGTTTTACCTACACGTAAGCATACATCCAGGAGTCCTCATGTCACTTCTTCTGTTTAAGAAAGTCAATTGTCAGGTAATATATTGGTATGTATGATATTTATATGCTTAAAACCATTTAATAAATCTTGGAATGTTTAAGCCTTATTCAGAACGACGTCGAATTAAAACCTTATTTAAATTAATTGTGTTAACCTTTATGATGCTACCTTAATTACTAATAACATTTATTAATTACTATTTTTTATTCTTACTAATCTGATAAGAAATTCACGCATATGTTCAAAGGTGTATTAAGACAGCGTATATCCTGACCACCTGATCAGGCAGCTTCCAGAGGATGGTTATTGTTTAGGATTTTCAACGATATTTCTTTGAGAGTGCTAAAGACTTGCTCAGCAGGAAAATAGTAAAAAATTGCCCGTGGACAAACAATCCACTCCAAAAGGAAATCTGCAATCGTCTGGAAAACACCGTCTACTACATTGTCCTTGATGTAGAGAACAAGAGACATTTGGCGGTCGAGATCAGTTTCTGTCCTTAAAATAGATCTGCTTTCTCTCTATATTTGTTTTTCACGTACATATAGTTCTTTTGTCTGAAAAATGTAGCATTAAGAATATTGACTTAAAAGACATCTTGAAAAATATGGCAGAAATGTTTTTTGTCGTTTCCGACTTATTGTTAAGCCAGTAGTTGTCACAGCCAGAAGACCCTTCTTGACGGCGGAAACCTTAGCATGTAGTCAATTCGGGTTTCATCGTTGATTGTAATCTTTTTGACAAGATCGTCAAAACAAGACAAACAGCGATGGTGTCGTAAAATGCTTTTCTGTTGCTCTAGTTGTAAAGTTATGTTGAATTTCCTTCCTAGTTTTTTTTGTGGAGTAGTTTCAATTTTGATCTGTTGATTTACTTTTCCCAACATGGTTAAAGTTCCATTTAACAATATTAATTCTTCTTTCATTGAAATCTTATAATGGTGAACTTTTAGGTTACATCTGTAGAATTATTTTTCTTTGTCTGTGGCCTTTAATATATTAAAGAATTGTATTGTTAAGAATAATTGTATTCTTTAAATGTAGATAAGATATAGCTTTCTTAATAACCTTTGTCTTCAGTTCACTACTGCCACTTCTCCATTTGTATGAAGAAGATAGTCGCTTAACACATAATATAATTTAAGTTATGTATTAGTTGAGCCTTGGACTTAATGTTATATTGTGAAAAGACACACAACATCCTTTATCTAGAACTTTATCTAGAACGGCGTTGACTTCGAAATTTACCATATATTTCTTAATTTCTACCGAATACTTCTTAACCCTTACAGTATATGTTCTAACCCTTACCGTATATTTCTTGACACTGACAGTATATTTCTGGACCTTTAACGTATATTTGTAAACCCTTACCGCATATTTTTTAACACTGACTGTATATTTCTTAAAACTGACCGTTTATTTCTTAACACTGACCGTATATTTCTTAACACTTACCGTTACTTTCTTAACACTGACCGTAAATTTTCAACCCTTACCGTATATTGGTTAACCTTTACCGCATATGTCTCATCCTTTATCATGATATATTTGTTAATAACCATTGTTATATTCCTGTTATCTACTAACAACTTTATACAACGATTACAACGCGTATTGATTAAATAAACTTACCAGCAGGTAGTGTAAATCCTGATCAGACAATTTCAGTAGACGCTTGCTGACCTGGATTAGAAGGGGAATATCTTAGGATTGTATGCTGGACAAACAAAGTGCGAGAAACTGGAAAGATGCAATCGCCTGGAATAACACCGTCTGCCAGACGGAGTGGATATTTCCATTAAAGAACAAGCATTATTTGGCAGTGTTTATCTGTTTCTCACCTTCCACTATCTGAATTCTTTTTCAACGAAGCGTAAAGCATATTGACCTAAATGACATGTCATTTGAAAATAGCTAGAATACTTGTATGTGTTGGGACGTTTTGTTGTGTCATTTCTTCTAATATTTCATTTATTCTTTAGTTAAATAACACTTCCCACGTTAGAAACCAGAATTCAAAAAAAGTTATCTTACTCGTCGAATGAAATCTCACTAGAGGGATCAATCATTCGCCATAATTGATTGCAATTTTATTGACAAGACCGCCAATATAAGACAAGTTTCTTGTCCAGTGGTAGTTAAAACTTTTAATAAATCTGGTAATTATTATAGGATCTTTCCATATTGTCCTTTCAAGAAGATCGCTAGTAAAATCTTTACAAATGTATCAAAACAAATTTATGACATTTTTGTAAAAAGTGGACATTTTTATGTTAATATTTTACGAAATACTCAAAACGGCTCACCCGGTTATTTATACGAATATTTGTTGGATATTTGCACATTCAAAAAAGCTTTCACAAAAACTGTTAACGTTGATAGAAAAATAAGAAGTAATATCGCATTTAGAATGCATTCTCCCGTAATGTTTTTTTTTAATTTAATTCATTCAAATTAACAACGTTCGGTTTTCATTGAGATAGTCTGGGACCCATTTCCCATCGTTGCAATCTCGCATGAGACGTTGGACATTTTCCCGCAAAATATTTATTCTAAATAAATAAATAAAAAAATATTTTTTAAAGCAGATGTACTGCGGTCAGAAAAAAGAGTAACTGTTTGTTAAATGTAATAAACATGCATTTCTATTCATTCAACGAAACAATCGCTATCATGATATCAGATTTCTACGCAAAATTCTGCTTTTCTTTTAGTTTTAAAATAATTGACCGACTTCTCCAAACAATTTAAGTTGTCAGTTAACTTAGCGTCAAAATTACAGTTAAACATTTGTTTTGGGGGTTTATGGCAATATAATCTTGGAATCTGAAACGGGAAGCGGATTTAATGTACGTGCAATATAGATTACATTCGCTATTTTCACAAACATACTTGCCATTTGCATTAATGCGAACTTCAATTACTGTTTACAGGATCTAAGTGAAACATAATAGGCCAAGCGCTATTACACAAATACCATTACGTTTAAGAGTTCCTAGAAGCTGTTAAGTCCATCAACAGTCCAGGGGTTCTCCAAGTGATGTTTAAAGTATTGGGCAATATACACCATGCCAAAATGACGTTTGGCCGGAAAATTAAAGAACAAGCTAAAAAGAGTGGAAGTTCAGTTATTTTGAGTTTGTTCATCAATGCTGACGTTGCTATAGAGAGTTAAGACTTAAGCGACAGTGTGTATAGCAGAATTACACTTTGAACTTTATAGAATGAAAGATTATATATATATATATATATATATATATATATATATATATATATATATATATATATATATATATATATATATATATATATATATATATATATCTATTTAATATATATAATTGTTTATCGTTTACCATTAAACCTAAATCTAAAAAGCATTCGTAAAAAGGTATTATGCTTTTTAGACGAACGCCGTATCAATATAGGCATCAATATAAAAATAGATAGTACCGTCACAATCAAGTCTCAACCAACAACATAAGGTAACAGAAATACAAAGGTGGGTTAAAGAGACAAGACATTAGGTTTAATAGTAAACAATAAACAATTAACAATTTAGACGTTAACTAGAAAATTTTATCAAACAATAACAACAGTAAACAGGCAACAGATTTAAAATGTAATGCGAAACGACTAAACATAAGATATACAACAATAAAAATAGGAAAACAATCCAGAGAGAGAGTCTGAGAAGAGCTAAACATAATGTTTATCAATACTTGCAAATCAGAAAATATGCTCAAAGCCATCAATTTTCGTAGCATTTGAGAAGATCTGATGCGGATAATGTTTCTATACGAATGGGGAACGGGCGAATATAATATCAGAAACATTTCACTGTTAATTTGTAAATGGGAAACATACTCAATTGTAATGATAATTTTAAAAATCTCCGAAAGTCGACAAAATTCAGTTAGTAAACCTACAATTATATTCTGACACAATATGGTAATAATCATTTATATTATTTGCACCAGTATTTGAGTTTTATTCTTCCAAAGAAAGAAAAAGAATATTTGTGGCTGCATTTTTACCTAGAATTTGGCCTTATAAATCGATCTTCCAGCATCATTTTATTACTGCAAATGAAAGTTTTTATTGTCAGCTCCATGTGTTGTTTATTGCTTAAGATATAGCATAAGAAAATCGGAATAATATTTTGCGAAAACCATCAGCTTTAACAATGCTTTTAAAGTCATAAACTCGCTCAAAATCACTTTCCTACTTTGAAAACAATATAAAAAGCATTAAGTTTGTTACATTTAAAAACGTCTTCAGTCCATTTTATGGCCGTCAGATATATGGCAATTTTTTAGGAAATTTTGCTGAAAAGTAACTTTTTACTTTTTTTCTACCTGGCAGTGCCTTATTTCTTATAAAATGTTTTTTTGAAAAAATGCAATTTACAGTTAAGATGAGGCTATATATAAATAAATATTATCTAGTGGTTCGATGCAAAGCTATATTGGAATTTGACAGTTGCCATTATACGGCAATAAAATCCAATTTCCAGTTGTGTTTAAAAGTAATAATCGAAGCATAAGCAGATTCGAGTGAAAAAGGCGTAATGATTTTTATTCGATCTTTTGCGATAATTATTATTGTCCTAAGTTCCAGCAATGAATTTTTGTCATAAAAACTTAATTTACGTCTTGTAAGCGTTTTCGCATGGAATAAGCATATCGGCTATGTACACCCGCACGCAACCGATTTAGCATTTCGGTTAAGATAGCTCAAGTGTTATGCATAACCATCAGAAGATGTAAAGATGGAAGCTTTGTTATCAAATCCCCTTAGGGTCAACTTTCTTTGTTGTTTCAATGTTCATGATAGCTTTAGATAGGAAGTTGCTTCATCTTATATGTATTTATCTTTATTTATCTCATAAACCTAATATAATTGGATAATACTGAATAACTAATGCCAATTTTGTAACTAATTTGACACCTTGTTAATAAATCACACCACGTGAACAAAATAATTTATATTTGTCAAAATCAATAGTAATACTGTTAGAAAACCTTTCAAAACTTCGAAAGTACATATATTTATACACATATACACATGTTGCATTGTTAACTCCAGTGTAGCGTGTTTTTTTTTCATGCACACTGAACAAAACCTTGATAAACTTGCCGCATATGAGTCGAATATAATAGCAATTTATTTATGCAGAAAAGAAATCTACATTATTCGGTCTCACTTCTGACCTCTTTAAAAGCCATATGTGTAGAGGAATCAGAATTGTACTTCATCGTTACTTGTGAGATATATTTGCCTGTTGAATCATATTTACACTTAGCAGACTATCGTTTTTTTTATTGTATATAAACAGTAAGTCCGCTAAGTGTAAATATGATTAAACAGCATGATTTATATCATTTAAAATGTACAAACGATGGAGAAAGACGACAGTTCTAAATACAATGATAATTTTCTTATTGTTAACCTAGGCAGTAAAGAAAGTTTGAGTTGAACTGGATGAATAACATGGCTGGTTTGTTGCCAAACGAACTCACTAGAAAAACATTTTCGGGAAGATAAGACGTAATATTTGAAGTTTCCTACATTCGAAATAAAATCTTTTTATGTCCAAATTTTCAATTCGAAAATGTTCGTAGGTTTAAAACCGGATGGTGAGATAAAAATTGT
Source organism: Sinonovacula constricta (assembly GCA_007844125.1). Taxonomy (NCBI): domain Eukaryota; kingdom Metazoa; phylum Mollusca; class Bivalvia; order Cardiida; family Solecurtidae; genus Sinonovacula; species Sinonovacula constricta. The sequence continues at coordinate 50,870,233 of CM017555.1, forward strand.
TCAATCATGTCTCTGTTTTGGCACGAAAAACTACAAAAGAGTCATTTTCCGAATTCGGTATTTTGTTAGTCACGCTTACTCTTCTTTAAAGCTATGAAATACAATTGATATAATAGTGTATAGAAGTTTCAAGGTTAAATGAATCTGATATTGTAATGTCATGAATGTTATTTTGTAGATTTTTGAGCCAACTTTTTCAATTTTCTGACACGCCCTGCAATACATCATTCACACTGGATGCTGTTAAACTAATTTGTCTATTCTTTTGATATATTTAAGAAAAAGCAAACCATAATCACTGATATTCATCGACAAAGTAAAGCAGTTTTCGTAAATAGTTCCAAGGCGGTAACTGTCGGGTTTGCTCTTTTCCTTAAATGACTCATCACAATTTTGTTCTTACTTTTCGCTTGGCTTGCATGTGAAAATCCTTTGTTCTGTGCCTTTTCGGAGTTTGGTATATGTTGCAATACTCATAAGACTTTGTCATATATTCTTTTTCTCTACAATGAAAGTAAGATACCAAACTGACGATTGTCTGCAATTCTACATGCAGCTTTCTCGTAACAGGGGGCGCTTTAAGTTTATCTCATCAAGGAAAAAACTATGCTGTGCTTTAAAAACTATGACAATGTTTTTGAAACATTCCAAATGTTCTCTGTCGAATACCACTTTTGATTAGCGCTCCTTGAAAGTGAATAATGACTTTTAATATGCAGACGCACTTCAATTAGTTTCGCAAAAATGCACACATATCAATTTGCATGTAACTCGTATTTAAAGATGAATGTCCTTAAATTGGTGATATTGATGTTTAAACTAACATACAAATATAACTTCACAACTTCATGACAACACAGGCCCTTTCAAACGAGGATCGTTTAAATTATTGTTTAGTATCACAGTTTTATGTTTAATCACTTTCCTTCAAATCATATTTAGAATAAGAGTTATATGACATTAGATTAAGTTGCATTCAAATCAGATGGGATCGCTTAAACAACAAGGTACTCAAATGCCACAAAAGTGGCTGTACCTAAGGATATCTAAGGATACCATGTTTTCACATATATACCATCCTAGACTCGTTTTTGTTTATGCTTATACAATGTAATGATAAAAGTACTTCATTCTTTTGTTAATTTTCGAAATGCAGAACACCAGTGATATGCAATACCACATGTAAAAGTCATGAGCAATGGATGAATTACTCATCAATCCATATAATGTCAAGGGAGATAACTGCAAAGAAGATTGCGTGTTGTTTCGTTGTGAGGGGCTGTCGTCTGTACGTCAAGTGTCTCATATTTATGGATAGTCGTCTGTTCATTGGAATGTTCGTTATCCCCAATTGGAACTCGGGTAAACCCGTCATTGGGACGATCACCTCTCGGCTGTATCTTCTGAAATAATATTACTGTAATGGATCTCACTGTTCACCGGAATAAGAATAGGATAATAAGAAAAGGTCTTATTACCACAAATATTGAAATCTGAACTATCACTAGACACAGGCATACAGAGTAAATGTAAAATTTACAAAAAACACAGTGACGAGACATAAACACAAACACACACAAAGAAATACCAAGAGTTACCGCCTTGAACGGTCAGACGGCAAAAGAACTGAATATGTTTTTTTAAAGCAATTAAATAGTAATTGCAATGTTTATTTATTTAATGTTTTTTATTGTGATTATTTCGTCATATTCACTTTCATTTGCTACTTCACATGTACATTTTTAGTTGGTATGCAGCTGTGTTTTGAAGAAACCCCCACTTGCCTTTGGTTTAATGACGTCAGTGCTACGCTTAGGCATCACAATGCTTCACCATAATAAATCTGAGAGTGATGACGCAGTCATTGCTCTGCGCTTCGATTCTAAATGTCCAGTGTACATTGTAGTATTCTCTTCATCATCATCACAAAGTATAAATTTATGATTTAGTGTAATTTTGGCGGCAATAGCAAACTAACTTCAGTCAATGTTATCCAGGTTTGATTCTGAAAGACCTTGCCACCATAATGCAGACTACCCTTTGCGTTAGCATACTGGCAAGTTAAACATTGTCTTGGGAGTTGGGCCAATCTTTTATGCATCAAAATGACACACTCAAACCCAAGATCCCAATCAAACGGAGCCTCAACCCGCATCATGTTACATTTGATGGTAACCTATCCTAAATTCAGTTTCTCGCAATTGCATATATTTCTATCAAAAACAAGGGGATACAGACTTAGAAGCACAAAGTGAATATCCCGACCACATAGCTCCAAGCAGGAGCCGGCAGATCTGGATCTTTGTTAGTTAGTTATTTCTACTCAATTCGCGCATAGCAGGTTAAGAGTTATTTTGTTTTCCTGGTGATGAAACTAAAATAAATCGTGTCAACTACCAATAGAACTGCTAGCATTGGTTAGGGACTGATCAATCATCGAGCTGTGTAATGCCAAGAACAGAAATAGTGTATATAAGTACTAATACTATTTACGTTTGTTTGTACAAATATTTTTAACTCCAGTTGCAGCTGCTTACTATTTGTTGTCTCGCTTTGTTGGGGTATTTTTATTTATACTCTTTTTAGAAGAACCGTATGGAACTGCGATCTTGGAGTGCTCAACTAGGTTTGAGCTCCACAATCGGTCCTTCGGCAAGCTGTAATTGATGAATTTATCTATGTATGTAATGTTTAGTCTCAGGGCTGTTGTTTCTTTTACATTGACTTGTATTGGTCTTTGTCTAACTGTAGTTTAACTTTTTGTGGAAATTCCCACTAAGCCTTTTTTAATTTTCATTTCAAAGTTCTAAGCCTTGTTATACTACAATTGTTACTAAACAACAAAATGTTTTAAATATTGGCTTAAAAGATAACATGATCAGATAGGAAGACATTGTGTGACATTAAATCACTGCAGCAAATAGCCAAAACAGCGCAGTTCCCGTTTAGACAGCTCACATATTTGTATCCATTAGTGTGAATTTTGGTGTGAATTGATTTCAGTTCAGAAAATGGAAATAAATATTCCTAATGCTACATAAGGCATGCAAGGTAAGCTCCCAAACACATCAAGAAAATGTATATGGTGGTAAATTATTTATTAACATGTAAGCATGCATCACGGAGATCGCCAGCCACTTCATCTATAATGTATTCCAGCCGAGCATGCTATTGAGCAATTGTAATCGTTCCAAAAACAATTTGAAAGTTCTTCCGTTTCCCTGATCGACGGTCTGGTGTGGCCAGTTAGTCTTTGAGGACCCCGTAGTTGTTTAGATGCATGGCTCTTTCAAGCAGTTGTAATTGAAATTAAAATTGATGATTTTTTTTTTCGCAGAAGACATCAAATGATGGCTACATGTCACATGTATGGGAAGTATAAAACTAAAACTAACAATTGACACGAAAAATGTTGCCGCTCTCTCTAATGATAAGCTGTAGTTGCTAGTGATTATAATCAGTAAGAAGAAGTCGTTGATTAAGCAGATAATGAAACCACTGAGTAATCCATCAAACTTGGTTAAATTCTTAATATCAAATTTAACACATAATTATAATTTTAACAGAATGCGACTTGAAGTTAGTTTACAATTGGACAAGTATTAAAATATCTTGATTAACAATAACTTAGAAATCTTAATCAGTGACTCAAACTGTTATTTTGTTATTTTGTTATTTTCATTTAAAACAAAACATTGACTTTATAAAACAGCACATCCGCAGAGTATAAAGCGAATGCATTTTTAGTTTGAAGTTTTAGCCTTTTATGGGTTTTAGAGAAGTTTTCAAGACAATACACACAATACTTTTATTTATTTGAACATTTAAATGGTAACGATTCCAAGGTTAGATCTTTAAACAGTCCGGTGCTCAACTGTGTTTTGAAACACGCAAACAATACTACATCGAATAGGAATACTTTACCAGTACGACATGATATTCTTTTTGAACATTTATAATATTTTTTTTATTTCTTGTTACTGTACCATTGAAACCAAAACCACTTTATTTTGCAGTGGTTCTTCATAGAATAGCAAATGTTGCGTATTGGGACTTGGACACCGTTGACCAAAGTTTTTTTATCTTTTATTTTGTACACAAAGTTTCTTTTTTCCACAATAATGAAACTTTGACTAAAAAATAATAAAACCTGTGACAGTTTATGACAAATTCTTTGTAATTGTTCTAAAATGTGTCGGAAAGTCGACGATTCATCATATTGACATCATTATCAGTATCAGCAAATTCGATTGTCCTAACAATAACTGTACTGAAACACATTTTCCTAGCAACCAAAATAAAAATAAAACATCGTACATACGCTAAACTGTAATCCTCAATGACGATCATATACTCCTTCTTCTTTGCTTATCAAGTCTGTAAATTACAGTAAGATAGTAAAATGAAAGACAAGTTTTATCCTGGAGTTTGTTGTCATGTCAGGGGAGCTTTCTAACGTGTGCCGCCAATGATGATAACAGCAGTGAATTAGATGTTCTACTGTTTGACATCTAGAACCCTACATTTACTGAAAGAAATTTTAACTATAAAGAACATGTCCTATGAGAATTACCACAAATATCACAGTTAAAGGAAAACTAACAACCTTGGAACGGTCAGTCGGCAAAACGACCGACTGGGGTGCTTAAACCTGGTTTGTAGTATGCTATAAGCTCGCACTTTCCGTATCGAATAAACGAAATTATTGGATATCTTAATTGAAACAGCTTATCTCATAGAAATTTCACTGTTTTTCTTTGGAAAAAACACGTCGACGAAGTGAAGTTTTAAGTCCCCTGGTCAATCCTTTGGACGACTGATTGTTCCATACACATCGTTGGTTTCCTCTATATGTGCAATGTTTTGTCACAGTGTTTTTGTCATTTTTACATTAACATTTGTATGTGTGCGTCTTGTTTAGTGGATGTTAAAGTTTCAATAAATGTGGTTATTTGTCCTTTCCAGTTGGTCCTCCGAAGATCTGTAAGGGGAAAAAGAAATGTATTCGTAAAACTTTAAGATAAATATTCCGATATTAATATTTTGTCACTGTTTTGCAAACTATTTCTATATTATACACCTACTTGTTCGGACATTAGGTCGTACAAAATGCAATCACTTTGTGGAAAATAACACCGTTTATGGTTATAAAAATAAGAAAAAAATATCCAATTGTTAAAGCCTTCGAGTTACCTTTTCTCCCATGATGAACTTATTTTGTTATTTTTTATTCAGTTTAGTTCGCGTAAACAACATTCGTTATTCGCTGAGCTCGTCCGGAACCAATTTACTTTTATTGTTCCTTTGGACATTTTCGTCTCTATAAATGGATTAGTATAGTAATAAACATGACATATGTAATTAACAAATTAAAGCGTCTATGCAACTTGTCGTGGTTAACGGAAAAACACACTGCCCTCTGTGTTAATAAATAATACTTACGTAGGATGTTAATTTAAAGGTAGAAATAAATAAGTGAATCTAATAATGATGAGAGGGTCTGTCAAATGTGAAACCAGAACAACGCGGTATAGCCAGAGCTTCTGTCCATTATATATACCATAATCAGGGTTCAAGTCATATATACACACCCACGAAATCCATGAAAATTAAGTTCTCTTGAAAAATAACGACTTAAAGAAGATAGTTCAGAAATGAAGTTAAATTAAGAAAAACCTTAAAACTGACACATCGCTGCACTTCACCGAACTGCAATATTACATGGCTTCTCAGAAACAGCTACACTGCATCGAAGGGGTAGGGGGTGGGGTTGTGCTGTTATTTTAAACGTTGCCAAAGAATACCAGTTTATAAAACATTGACGGTATCTAAGGATATAACGACTTTTTATATTTGATTGAAAAACTAATGAGTCAATATTAGTGTAATTGAACAGACATATGTGTAAAACATGTTCGGTATATGTGTTATATAATTGTTTACAAATGTGTGTACCAATATAAAGAAATTAACAGTGCTATGTTCAAGCTGAAGATAATAAATCACTTGCTGTAATGGTTGTTAAGTATCACGTGATTAAAATACCAGTTTCAGTATTTTGGCTGCTAGTGTGGTATTGATAAAGAACCTCTACAATAGCCGTGGGATAAAACTGAGAAGGCTGATTAAAGTAATTAGAGTCAAATCATTGTTTTGAAAATCATTACAATCGCATAAATTCAACTTTTAGACCAATTAAAAAACAACAAAAAGGCTGCCATTGTTTTTGAAACTTCAACCAATTATCTAGGCCAACATCGTTTAATGGAGTAGAGCATGTTCACATATTTTCTATTAATTTAGTCAAAACCCTCAACGGAAGATTCATTGTTTCCCTTTTTTACTAAACGTAAATAAAAATATTGTCGTGTTTATAAAATGGTATAGGTTATTAAAGCTATGTTTGATGGTTAAATGCCTTTCGCGCCAATTCTTCCATTTTGAAAGTATGTGTTACGTGTGTTTTTTTTTTAAGTTTTAAGTAGTATCAACCTCAGCAGCAGTTGTAGAATTTGTACAGCTTCATTAATAATTAATAAGAATATATGACAAAGTCCTATGAGCATTGAAACATATACCCAAATTTGAAATGGCACAGGACAATCGTATTCACATGCTATCAAATATAAAAGTAAGAACAAATCCGCCTTGAACGGTCAGTCGGAAATATGGACCGACTGGGGTGCTTTTACAGGTTTTTCAGAGCTCTAACCTCGCACTTCCTGATGGGTTTCTCAAATGCAAGCAATGTAAAGAAAACATATATTTGAATAAAAATGTCCAATTTTCATTTATAAGTAATGGCAAAAGTTAAGACACCATTGAAACATACTGTCCACATAGTGTTTAGAAGAGGAAGATGTATGATTTCGATTAGAAGAACTACACACACACACACACACACACACACAAACGAAGATGTATCTTTTAAAATGCCCCTAATTGTATATTTTGTTTTCACAACCATCTTTTATATGTTTTAAATGTACCATGAACGAATATATTGTATTGTTTGTATTTACTACTTAGGCAAAACGTGCTTGAAATTCTATTACACTATAGTGATGGTTTGAACATTCAAATAAAGTCAAACTACAACATAAATTCGTCTTACTGATTATTTGGTTGTTTGCTATTTTAGTATATCTTTTCATTATAAGAAGACGCAACAAGAACTATAAAACTAAGCTGACCTTTCCACCTTTCTTCCTTTCCTCCACTTTTGCGAAAAACAGCTATTTGACGGGGTGCTATGTGTCTTTACAAAGATATCGTTTCTATTTTGTTTTTAATCCATTCTCTACTCCCTAAAGATACGAGTGGTAATGTTTTGGGTCATGATGTGTTGAGGTGATGACGGCAAGTCCCGGAAGGCACCACGAATCGGTTACACTGCCCGATCCATAACTCTAAGGCCCAGTCTGAAGTCCCGACTAGGGGAACAATTCCACGATCAATTGACCACCGCATTCAACCGTCTGGCAATATGACAAACACACTGGAATATGTTAACCTCTTGGGTATCCTGGCTAGGAATATCCTTAACTTACATTAGTTAAACACTTCAAATGATGTTGCAGCTGTTAATATTGAACAAGAGTCATCATCGATTCTACATTTGTTTATAAGTTAAATTACTCTCCTGAATAAGGGTATGTTTACAGTCGTTAGTCGTTGGACTAGTAGTGTTTTGTCCTACAGAAAAGTTATACCAATATGTGTCGTTTTTGTATGGACTTTGGTTACTCTTGCATAAGTATTTCTAAGAAGATATAAAGCGATATTAGATAACGTAGCCGAAAAAAACTTCATGTTATTTCATATGTTCTTGTACAATCATCGTTATGACTTGATCCAAAATGTTTGAAACATTCTCTGGCTCTTGCGAGGAGGACATTGAAGACATTTTGGTTCTACAAAAGATGTACAACTTAAAACATCTTCTAAAATAATCAAAACGCCGCACCTCGATGATATTTACCAATGTACATTGTACGTCTTATGATACATTGATTGAAGAGGAACGTTTGAACTTTTGAAAAAAAATATCAAAGTATCAATAGTTTCTGTCTTTTAAACTTCTAATAAGTAAATTCTTTTATCAACTACCGCTGATTTAAAAAGGCCATATTCAGTTTAAATTTGAAACAAGAAATAAACACCATCTTTCGAAGACTATTAATCATTAACGACCCATTTGTTGATCTGACTTCTCACATGTTTTCTCTTGGGGCATGCAGCGAAGACAAGCGTGAAATGAAATGGCTCTGTATTTCATGATAACACATTTTTTTCGAGACAAATATGACAGATAATAGGCGGGCCAAGATAGAAACCTCACTGCATATAGCGATGTGTTTTTTTCTGAGGAAACGATGCAATGTATTTCTCTTTTAGTGAGCTTTCAGCACGTTTGGTCCGATTTGCAGGTTTGTTCTCTAAAACGGCAAAACTATTAAAGCACAGTTTATAAAAGATTAAAATATTGTAGTGAGCGCAATATTATATACACACGCGCTGTGCTTACAGCTGAGATCATTGTCTTTAGATTTGGAGACTCGAAAGTGCTGCATCGTTTTTAAATATTTGAAACCATTTGGGAGCAAACATATCCTTTGGTCACTATAGCAACCGCAAAGACCTTTACTGCCAATAAAAATGTTTGTAAAAATTCAGTCATTCGGAATGCATTAATAATTGTCGCTGAATAACTTCTGCTAGAAGTAACCTTTTCTTAAATACACAAATATGTCATAAAACGCGAAAGAAGTGTTTTAATTTTGTTTTTGTGTATTTGTAGCCACATTACTAATATTTAAGGATATGTTGCACCAGAAGGTGCGATGTTGGAGCTTTGTAAACCCCTCTTGCCGACTTCCGTTCCAAACTGTCAGATTTGCACTTGTGATGTAATGTAATAGTGTTTTCTCACATTAACATTTATCTGGCATGTGAACACATTTTTATAAAATCAATCCCCTTGTTGTCCCGTCAATACATATTTTGTTATATTACACTAGCGTAGTACAGCTTTTTGATTGATGACGTCATCGACGTTATTATAATGCAGATCGTCTCATTCCATTTTTTCAACTAGTAGTGCCGTCAAAATTTCTAAAATCCTATATTGGCGACTAAAATCGATAAAAAGAACCTGTCGTTGCCATCAAACACAAATATTGATAACAATATATTGATACAACCATTTATTCGTCATGTTTGTTCATAATTCAAAAAGTGCGAGGTTAGAGCTCTGTAAAACCGGTTTAAGCACCCCAGTCGGTCCACATTGCCGACTGACCGTTCCAAGGCGGTAACTGTCGGGTTTGCTCTTTTCGCTAAATGACTCATCACAAATTTGTTTTTGTTTTTATTTTTGCTTGGCTTGCATGTGAAATACCTTTGTTCTGTGCCTTTTCGGAGTTTGGTATATGTTGCAATGCTCATAGGACTTTGTCATATATTCTTATTGATAAAACCCGTCCAGGAACAATGATAGTAAGCTCGCCATGGGCTCGCTTACACTTACTTTTCCTGAATATTTTAATAAATATTTGTATTGAATGACAACTCCTGTCAGATCCTCTGTATCTTTTACGTCTTCTATTCAAATTTTAATACCTGTTGCAATACTCAAAAGACCTTGTCATATTGTCGCGGGATTACGTCAAAACGTTAAGACTGACGTAATTTGACACAAAATGAGGTGGATGTAAGATGCAACTTAGAATGCATCTTCTAGGTTCGATCTTTATTTTGACCCTACATAGCCAGACATATACGATGAGAGCGACGTCACATAACAATATTTATATATATATATATATATATATATATATATATATATATATATATATATATATATATATATATATATATATATAAGCGTTAACGCGCCAAGTTACGTCTGTCTTAACGTTATGATGTAATTCCAGGACACATATATGTACAAAATGAAAAAAAAGTTTAAGTTTGTAGTTACGTCATACTGTTCTTATTGCACACATTACGATGATACATTTCCATGCCTCCATTTCATTGTTTATAACTGAGGCAATCGATCACCAATTGGACAGGGCCTTAAATGGAGAAAGATTGGTGCCGCCTATTGCCGATCATTCGCACACAAGCCTTCCAATATATTGTTAAGAAAATACATGTCCTGGCTTTGGTTTGATTTAGTTTTCTTAAGAACATTGCAGAGACAAAATTAGCGTAATAAAATCGACTTCCAGTTATAAGTGATTGAGAAGAAAAACAAAGAAAACATGACTGGGTAGAACCACCAGCGTGTCGCATGGCAACTGGAGAAGGTCGTACATGAAAATCCTTGCCCAGTCCCAGCTTCGAACCAACACGGAGTTCTGTGATTGGTTACTTGTTTTTGTATATGGAGAATTATTGGCTTATATTTTTTTAGGAGGTTGAAAGCCACTCACCCTAAACATTCTTATGTATATGCTTTAATTGTTTAATGACATTACATTAATTATACCAGCAAAAGGTAATAATGATTTCAAGCATAAGACAATCCTCGTCAAGGCGGTGAACGCTTTTACGCCTGCAGAATGAAACTTGTGATTCATTTGGACTGCTTAAATGTTGGCGCGTCGAAACTGCGGATGTTTCCCTTAATTAGGTGCCAATTAACCTCATCTGAGGGCAGCGCGCGACGCTTCTTGGGCAGTTGATGAATAATTAAAATAGCTCTATTCAATTAATGTTAATCTACAGTTACACTCTGAAGTGAGAGGCTAATTTTCAAACATTTTACTCCTAGTTCTGACTCCTTTGAGACATTAGTTAACCTGTATTTCCGAAAACCTCTAACAAAATCAATTTGATTGTTCCTCTGAGGAATTTTACCCACGTTTACTGCGCGAGATCACGGAAATGTAGTATTAACTATTTTCCAAAATAGCTATAAATGCACGAGAATCAATTTACTGTCTTATTTCAGCTTGTTACCAAACGAGTAAAAGCTTAACTTAAAACTATTATGAAATTTTTGAGACATGCGAGATAAGTAAAACTATTTTCTGTGCAACATGCTTAATGGAAGGCCCCAAACTAACCAAAACAATTTAAACCAATCTGAAATGACAACTTATTTACCCACTGACGTGCTCCCCGCAAATGGCTGGAAATCTGATTGAAATTGCAACCGCAGGCTCAAAATCCATACAAACTTGAGAGCCATGTCTATTTGTAACTCCTCAGCCACCCCCACCCCCTCCCCACACCGCCTAACTGTCGGGGCTCAATTCTAAATCGGGCCGTCATGTTTAAGTTCTGTCAACTAATTTGCTGTAACAGGTTGTTTTATCCAGTAATTTTCCTGTCGTTTTTCCCGACTAACAATAGTATGACATCGGCAATATGACCATAATTTTGTCTAAAATAACAGCTGTATCAAGTCCTAAAAGAATTGTCCACTTACTTGATGAAAACCCAAATTCCACTGTAAATCCAACATAATACCCTTAGACGAAGATATTATCACTATAAATCCAAACCTACAATAGTTAAAATCCAAGTTATATACCAACGGTGCTATTATTTTAAACCCTTATTGCATCCACGGCTGGTCTTTTCTAAGTCTTGAAGGTCAAAACAGGTCGAACGTCAAATAAGAAAACAATCAGATTTATAATAGCTATAAATATTCGGGAGTATACCAGTTGCATCACCCATAAAAACCAATTTAAAATTTACTATGAGCTTCTACAAATCAATATCACGCGACAGGAAACATTCTATCAACTTGTGACGTAGCTGTGACGTTAGCAGTGTCCAAAACCGCCACACGTTAAAAGACTATGCGATGGGAGTCACTTGTGCAACATAAGCGATGTACACTTCAAGGTTTTTACCCACACCCCTAACCCTCCTTCCACACAAACACATACACACATCGTACATCGTTTCGAACTTAGCCCCATCCTTTAATTACTCTTCCGCTGGTTGTTATGCAATGCACTGCCGTTCTTAGTGTCGGTTACCGTCTGTGGAATATATTTGAATGCACTCCAATGACAGGAGTGTAACGACGTCCAAAATCTGAAACAAATTAGTTGTTTTCGAATGCTTTTCCGATCTTTCTTGGCCATGTCAGATTATACAGGCCTATACAAGCAGACCGTATAAGTCGTCTTCATTTGTAAACGGGTACGCAAGTACTTTTTGCATTAACACATGTATTTAGCGCATCTTATACATACTAAATTGACCGGATCTTCCCTGCTCCATATGGAAGAGAATTATGCGTAGGTCCAAACACAACAAATTCACTGACAGTGGTATTTGTACAGCCACCTTGCCAACGCTAAACATATATAATGGTATTGCCAAGACTGGTTGCTCCCATGTCAGGATAATGGGATTTAACTGTAACAATGTCACGGTCTGTTAAATGGTAATTTTCATCTTTCCTTTTATTTTGTGTACATGCGTATGTTTTCTTTTCATACTTGCATTTGAGAAACCCATCAAGAAGTGCGAGGTTAGAGAGGTCCATATTGCCGACTGAACGTTCCAAGGCCGTAACAGCCGGGTTTAGATCTACTCTATTTGTTACATGACTCACCACAGATTTCATCTTGTTACATTTGGCTTGCATGTGAATACCTTTGTCATGTGCCTTTTCAAATTTTGGTGTAATGTTGCAAAGCTCATAGGACTTTGTCATATATTCTTATATGGTAATTACAAAAAAAAAAAAGAAACTATGACAATGTCCTTAAAATGGAAAAGGCACGGACAAAGGTCGTCACATGCCAGTCAAATGTGTTCTGCCTTATGTTCTTGTGCATACAGATGTTTTACTTTTTGATCTAAGTCATCTTCGTCCGCATGTGATAATCATTGATATTCCTACGCATTATTTATACCTACACCATCTGCCGTGGCAGTCCTATACCTTCTTTGGACTAGGGGGATATAAATTCTTCATCAAAGTGTTGTTTTTTGGTTAGAGGTTTTGCTCAACGTTGATACTAACCTTCTAAGAATTGAATTATAGGCTTCACTCTATGTTAAGACATGTGTATACTAAATGGTTAGGTTAGGGTTATAATTATGTTTTCTGAACATGCAACAACGAAAGCACAATGTCTGCGGCACTCACTTACACTGTCGGTTCATAACATTTAACTCAGTCACAGGCTCAAGGTACTTTAGGTCACGTGTTTTAAAATGGCATCGATTAGGAATTTAAAAGTGAAATTTCGATTCAATTACATTCGCTTATCTTTCTGCTTTGCATAAAAAATACAGAAATAATCCCAAAGTTATTACATGTATTACTTTCTTCAAGTAATAATAAGTTTTTTTCAAACCAAAAACAACATAATTTAATTTAAACACGAACTGCAAAATAGATAAAAATCTCCTGTCACATAAAATCCAACCTTTTATTATATTTAAAACGTCAAGAATATTGCATTTATTGAAGTGAGTCGGCTGCTGAGGTATATATGTATGTAAATGTAACGAACGATAACTCTGCTTAGGAAAACGGTGTCTGAAACTAAATCATATAATTTTAAAAAAAACACAGACACAAATGCTATATTCATTTAACGACGTAGCTCCTCCTTACCAAATGTTTAAGCGGTGTGGTTACAATTTATTTTGTGTAAGATGACGCACAGAACACACGGTCCTTATTTTCAAAAATGTTGTGTCATTAACGGGCAAGTCGGTATACTGTTGTTGTTTTTACTGACTTGCGCTACTGCCATAAGACGCCTATGTCCGCATGTGTATATTCTATGTTGTTGATTTTATTATTACCAAAAGAAGTTTAAAATGGTTAAATTCGATTTTCCTAAAGACAACGAAATTATAAATCTTTGATGTGTAACAAACTTTTGGGGCTTAAAACAAAGAATTATAAAAATGTCAATAAGGGTTTTTAAACAATATTTATTTTGTGCTGCTGTGTTCCTAGCATTGTGACGTGTTACCTTCATATCAATATATATATATATATATATATATATATATATATATATATATATATATATATATATATCCTCCTGGTGTTATCATGAAATGTAGCCATGTGGTATGTATGCTCTTTCTCCATAATGCAACATCCCGGTCAGTGGTGTCATACTCTGTATCGTATCAGCCAGAGGGCAGGTCACCAAATGTCAACTCCAAGTATGTTTACAATCTCATTTCCAAATCGAAACACTTTCTGTCGAGCCCAGTACAGACTCCTGTGATGCTATGTGACATAAATAACAGTTTCTGCTAACTATCCCGCTATTCTATCAAAAACCAATTACAAGCTGGCACCCATCTTCCCATGTATAGACCTGCAAGTGATACATTGACTGTACGGTGGAGCCAGGCTATAATCCATCACCGTTTTAATGCTATTTGCTGCGTTTTTACACAATGAACTTAATTTTTAGTTATATACTTACAGCCATGTTGCACATATCGAATGAAGCAAAATAGCCAATAGGATAAATCTTGCCCCGAAAGTTTCAATCGGGAGAGGGCTGATCTGGATCTATACAGGTGTCAAGCCTTATTAATTCATGTTAAGAAGTTTTGAGTTTTGCAATAACCTTTGCCCCATAGATGGTAAAGGCAAAAGGGTATAGCAATGGGACGTTTGGTCGCGTGTTCGATGCCCGTAGGAGACATTTTATAAGTTGCCTATAAAATATATTGGAAATCTCATAAATTAATGCCCTTATGTCCAATCCATCCCGATAACACTTGGTTGGGAATAACAATGTGAAAGGTTGTAAACCAGTTAGGCACAGAGATATCGGGATATTAAAGTGGACGGTAAACTAGTTTGGCACAGAGATATCGGGATATCACAGTGCGGACGGTAAACCAGTTAGACACAGAGATATCCGGATATCACAGTGGGGACGGTAACAAGTTAGGCATAGATATATCGGGATATCACAGTGGGGACGGTAACCAGTTAGGCACAGATATATCGGGATATCACAGTGGGGACGTTAAACCAGTTAGGCAGAGATATCGGGATATCGCAGTAGGGACGGTAAACCAGTAAGACACAGAGATATCGGGATATCACAGTTGGGACGAAAAACCAGTTAGGCACAGATATATCGGGATATCACAGTAGGGACGGTAAACTAGTTTGGCACAGAGATATCGGGATATCACAATGAGGACGGTAAACCATTTAGGCACGGAGATATCGGGATATCACAATGGGGACGGTAAACTAGTCAGGCACAGAGATATCGAGATATCACAGTAGGGGACGGTAAACCAGTAAGACACAGATATATCGGGATATCACAGTAGGGACGGTAAACTAGTTTGGCACAGAGATATCGGGATATCACAGTGGGGACGGTAAACCAGTTAGACACAGAGATATCCGGATATCACAATGGGGACGGTAAACCAGTTAAGCACAGAGATATCGGTATATCACAGTGGGGACGGTAAACCAGTTAGGCACAGAGATATGGGGATATCACAATGGGGACAGTAAACCAGTTAGGCACAGAGATATCGGGATATCACAATGGGGACGGTAAACCAGTTAGGCACAGGGATATCGGGATATCACAATGGGGACGGTAAACCAGTTAGACACGGATATATCCGGATATCACAATGGGGACGGTAAACTAGTTTGGCACAGAGATGTCGGGATATCACAGTGGGGACGGTAAACCAGTTAGACACAGAGATATCGGGATATCACAATGGGGACGGTAAACCAGTTTGGCACAGATATATCGGTATATCACAGTGGGGACGGTAAACCAGTTAGGCACAGAGATATCGGGATATCACAATGGGGACGGTAAACCAGTTAGGCACAGAGATATCGGGATATTACAGTGGGGACAGTAAACCAGTAAGACACAGATATATCGGGATATTACAGTGGGGCGGTAAACCAATTAGACACAGATATATCGGGATGTTACAGTGGGGCGGTAAACCAGTTAGACACAGATATATTGGGATGTCACAATGGGGACGGTAAACTAGTTAGACACAGAGATATCGGTATATCACAGTGGGGACGGTAAACCAGTTAGGCACAGATATATCGGGATATCACAGTGGGGACGGTAAACCAGTAAGACACAGATACATCGGGATATTACAGTGGGGCGGTAAACCAGTAAGACACAGATATATTGGGATGTTACAGTGGGGCGGTAAACCAGTTAGACACAGATATATTAGGATGTCACAGTGGGGACGGTAAACTAGTCAGACACAGAGATATCGGTATATAACAGTGGGGACGGTAAACCAGTAAGACACAGATATATCGGGATATCACAATGGGGACGGTAAACCAGTTAGACACAGATATATCGGGATATTACAGTGGGGCGGTAAACCAGTTAGACACAGATATATCGGGATATTACAGTAGGGACGGTAAACCAGTAAGACACAGATATATCGGGATATCACAGTGGGGACGGTAAACCAGTAAGACACAGATATATCGGGATATCACAGTGGGGACGGTAAACCAGTTAGACACAGATATATCGGGATATTACAGGGGGGCGGTAAACCAGTTAGACACAGATATATCGGGATATTACAGTAGGGACGGTAAACCAGTAAGACACAGATATATCGGGATATCACAGTGGGGACGGTAAACCAGTAAGACACAGATATATCGGGATATTACAGTGGAGCGGTAAAACAGTTAGACACAGATATATCGGGATGTTACAGTGGGGCGGTAAACCAGTTAGGCACAGATATATTGGGATGTCAGAGTGGAGACGGTAAACTAGTTAGACACAGAGATATCGGTATATCACAGTTGGGACGGCAAACCAGTTAGGCACAGAGATATCGGGATATCACAATGGGGACGGTAAACCAGTTAGGCACAGAGATATCGGGATATCGCAGTAGGGACGGTAAACAAGTTAGACACAGAAATATCGGGGTATCACAGTGGGGACGGTCGTAACACTTAATGCACTTGGTCATATAAAGCAGTGATGTGGACATATTTTAATTTTCAAAACCTTTAATTGATAGTGGATTTACTCTGCTTACCCAACTAACAGTAATTTTCCGTTACTATTTGTACTGACAAAGTATGCCTTGTCACATGTTCCTGACATGTTATAATTGAAAAAATAGAACCAGATTGGATATTGCCACTGTGTTAATGAAATTGTTGCTGGCTTGGGCGTTGATGGAGAGCAAGGCGGAGTTCAACGCCCGTTGGCTCAAGAGATGTTTTTTTCCTTCCTCATACATAAAAAAATGAAATCTTATATATGATTGATTTTTGTATGTCACTTTATATCATTGAAGTGCGTTTGTATGGTACACTTCAAAGCACCTTATGGTACATTTATACGCGGAACGAAGTGTGTTAGACAATCGCACTTTTGGATTTAACCCTTACGCGCTAAAAGCATTACGGACCCCTACCCTATAGCGCAAGGGGTCACAAAGTGTGTTTTCATTGAGGGTATTTGTAAGCAGACCTCCAAAATTATGTATTTCTTTCAAAGTAGACTCTCGAAAATGTAAGTAATTCAAATAAGACTCTTGAACCTTGCTCGTTACCCATCTTTCTGCGAGGAAGCATTTTCGCTCGACTTCTATACCATCCTATTACATTATGATTCTGTTCTAATGTTTTGCATTCAGAGCATTTCATCGAGTTAACATTGGATACATAGTTACTATTTCATACAGGAACTGCCGACCGTACAATTAAAGACTATTCCTGACTCCAGCGCGACAAAAATAGCTCTATGATTTCCAATATATGATGTGAGACAAAATGCAGTCACACAAATTAAATCCCGAGGCAGTATCAAATCATCAAATGTTTACGTTTCAGTGTCCGTCTAGTTTCACTTAGATAAACAATACATGAAGGAAATTCGAAGATGTAAATAAACTACCTATGAGCGCGTAGAAATACAATATCCAGTTAAGAAACCTGATGCTTGTGATGTAAGTAACATAGTGACCACCTCTCCTGCGTTAAAATGGATAAACCGACTTTCTGCCTATGTTCTTTGTATGTAAACATACGTGTGATGTTGGCGTTAAATCATATCACGCTTCATTTTTTTTAATAAATCATTCTCATAAATAATAATTTGTTTAACTCTAAATGCAAAGGTGCATTAATATATTTTCTAGAGAATCAGCGCATAAAGTGCAGATCCTAAATGTGCCCAAAGAAAACTGTCTGATCGAATTCAACGCTAT
Organism: Sinonovacula constricta; assembly: GCA_007844125.1. NCBI lineage: Eukaryota > Metazoa > Mollusca > Bivalvia > Cardiida > Solecurtidae > Sinonovacula > Sinonovacula constricta. Next base: position 50,888,467 of record CM017555.1, read on the forward strand.
TTGCATAAGCCTGGCATTTTAGCAGTGTTAGGGTGTAACGTGATGCTGCATGTGCGCACAGTAATCATTGTACTTCATGATATTCGTGTTTGTCATCAATTTAACTTTGTCAAAATGTTTTTTGTTAAAACAAAGAAAAAAGGGCACAAAAAAAAAGCGACTCTTTCAATCTCCGGCAAAGTGGATTAATAATTCGTCAACATTCAGATAAGATCACTGAAGGTCACGAAGCAATAGCTAGCGACCACACTCAGATATTCGTCTGCGGTCCTCCATTACACATGATATCACATGATATCTAAATTCGTTAAAAATAGTTATGACATTTATCCAAATATTTGATACGTGATTATGGTTGCTTCTTTTAACAATATTTACATTTTTATAAAGTCCTCTATGCGTGACAACAACAACAACAACAAGACCTTCAGTTGCTACTATTACTATTTCTACTACTGCCACTACCTCTACAAGCACCAGCACCACCACTACTACAACTACAACCACCACTACCACAACTACAACAACTACCACGTCTACTACTTACACTAAAAAATACTACTGATAAAAATACCACTTCTACAATTACTATTACAATGTACACCAACAACACAACCACAAATAAATGTACAATAACTAGCAACAATAATGAAATATGTAATACTGGCAATGACCATGCTGCTGATACTGATGCTCCTGCTGACGTCGATAATGATGATCATAATAATAAAGACCATCGTGTACTTTGAGCATTAAGCTATAAACAGCCGAATTTGATTTTATAACCAACGTATACAGTATCATTCGAGTGGTGCTGTTACCGTGTGTTACAGAAGGGAATTGTAACTTACTCCCTTGCTTAGTCATTCACCCGCGTTGATTCGAGACCAGGTCGGAGCGTTGGCCTTAATCTGGGAAGGAGTTACAGCTGACCCGAGGTTCGCCGGTGGTTCCAACTGCAAAAGCAAACACTAACACAGGCAAAGTGTCTATGCGTTAGCTTTATAAGCTGAAACTCGTGATATATATTTACTATACCATTCCCACGACCTTGGTATGTCACGGTCATAGGTCGAAAACTGCGCCACCAATACTTGGAACTGACCCATATCTTCTGCGCTACCAGCTTCGGTTTCTCATTAGAAACAACAGCAAAATGTACTACAGTATAATTCTACTGCATTAACAGACAATAATTCAAATTAGACCCTTTTAAAATAGCTTGTTATAAGGAAACCCTAAAAGCGCAAGCACTATGTTGTTTTACAATTCGAAATTATCGTTGCAACAAATTACTTTGATGGCACAGGAATCATAAAATGATCATCAATCACACACAGCGGGAAATCATACAACACTTCATTACGAAAAGGCAATTTTCTTCTTCCGCCCGTAAAGCTATATGCTGGGGTTTCCTGGCGAGTTTTGTTTGTTATTGGAAAGTTATTCTGGCCTAAATGAGATTCGCTATTACAATCTTACTTTCACTGTATTTCATTTGTATCTGACTTCCTTGGTTGTGCAAAACACACAGAAAATACAGACTAGAAAGAAGCACAACAAGATGTAGCTAATATTGTATGACATTTTCACATTTTCAAGTAATAACGATGCAAAGGTTTAACAACTTGAATAAAATATTATTTATCCAACCTAACGAAGCATATAACCAAAACTGAAATTCCTCTAATATACAGCTCAAGGGGTTTGTTCTGTCATATAAAATATACAAATAAAATATGACTATATTAATAAATACAATGCCTAAGAGACTAATAATACTTCAAAACTAAAATAATTAAACTGTTGTTTTTAAGCCAAAATAATTATATTATTTACGATAAGGGTCGTTAAATACGTTCTAATTAACAAGAAATTAATGGTATTTATACAAGCAACGATGTTGCAGATTGTAACGGTTAAATTTGAAAAAAAAACGCCTTCCAGAATATATTAGACAATTCTCTCAGATACTTAAACAAAGTTTCCTAAAACTGTACTGCCAAATATATACGTCATAAGGTATAGGTTGACACACAGCGAATATTGTCATACTAATAACAAAACAGATGGACAGTGTATGATTTATTTTTATACGAGAATCGAATCCTTGTACCATTCACGAATATGAGTACCGTGGCCCTTAGGAGGATTCTTTCCATATTTTAGCGTTTTTATGCTATCAAATATAGCTGTCTTTATATTTTAATACATTTATTAAGATCACTGTAGCATTGTCTAGCTGTTTTGGGGAAGTCAGAGTATGTATAAATTCCGGTGCAAAGCACCTACAGTGAAAACCATCTAGAGGAAGTACATTCATCCTTATTCGAGATGGGAACCCACGCATTAAAAACACTACATACTTTTAATGAAATAGTGTATATAATATACAGATACTGTGCTATGCACATGCCTTAAAATACGTTCGCTTGCTTTGTTCCTATAATTAGACATTCTAGTTTACTTGTCTAAAAATGTCAGAAAGTGTCAATACAAATATCAATTAATCTGCTAGTGACACCGCTCCTTGAAGCGGCAATATTATCTTTCCACACAGCTGGTCCAATTAGAGCCAGTGTTTGATCTTGTTACTCTCTGCAAACACATTTGTTGACTGGCATCGGCAGTCGTCATTCCGAGTGATGTTTATGATACATAAATTATCAGCAAATAAGATTTGGCCCTCAACATGATGGCCTCATTACAACAGATTGTAGGTCGGAATCAGATCAACGCATAAGGGAAATCAAAGTCAGTAAAAAGATAGGAAATAAATGATAGTATATTAGAGATGTTTAGAAAACAGGAAATAAATGATTTTAATGTAAATAGGTACTGAGTGAAAAAATTGTTGGAACTTCAACTGGAAGCAATGGCTAAAAGGTGGAAAAGGAAATTTAGTTTAATTTTGTTTAAATTTTGAGGTAAAAAATGATTTTACATTTGTAGAAGAAAATTGTTACGGTTTGGAAGGTAGCAATACTGTTGTATTGTAAAGAATGGGTTATTATTTGTTATGAGATAAAAGAAATATGGTTTTGTCTTGTACTGAGGAGTGATTTGTTTTTGGTGCAGAAGGGACACTATATGCTGCAGTTTTTGCAGCAAAGAATGTAATGGTTTAGGTGAATGCAATAAAGTCTGGACTGGTTAGCAACTGCTTTCACTTTTAGACCAAAAGATGAATTTACACTGAGATGAAAATATTTCGGTAAAATGGATGAACATGATGATTTTGTGTTTTCTAGAAATAAGATGTAATGACTAATGTTGATTTGGTTTTCAGGGATGAAAGGATTCACTTTTGCACACCACTGTTCATTAAAGGCCAAGAAAGGCATTTTACTTGCAGTTTACACTACCAAAATGAAAGTAAATATTACTTGCCTCTTTAAGTATTGTACTTGCACGTGCGTGTCTTTGCTGTATTTTAATCTTAATTATCTAAGTTTGTTTATTTGTGCCGTCCATAAGAGGGGACTTTTATGGATTAGGTCCCTTGTTGTTGCAAATATCACGAGCCTTCCTGTCGATTATTTAAGTTGAATAAAACGAGTGTTAAAAAGAACAACAGTAACTTAGTAAATAAATGACAATAACAAAAGTATCAATACAGCTGACATTAACAATATTTTCTATTGTATGAAGTAACTATAAAAGAGGAATCTTTTTTAAAATATATATGAAACAGTCAATATTTTAATGTAAAATAACATGCAAGCATAAATTTTGCTGGCTTGAACACACATGGGTCGGTAACGGGTCGGTAGTTGGAAGCTGTTTACATTTGTGTTTCCTTAAGGAGTTGTTCTAGTTTCTGTATGACCTAGATCTGCGCATGTTCATTAAAACAGCTCTCAACATACACCCATTTTATGGCACCCAATGCACCATGGATGTTTTTACATCCCCGCGTGTGCTTTTCTTGTCAATAATCAGAGTACTCGAACCTATATTTGAAGGCATCATACAGGCGACCATTCCTTTGAAACCACTGTACCGAGACTTTCCAGCCTACTTAAACAAACACTATTGTGGAGCAAAAGCAAATACAATTATTCAGCGATGGTGTCTTGGGGGAAATCAGATGTTTGGTTTGTGAGACGACGTGTGAAGCTATCAACACTTATATATTTGTATCCTTATAGTTACTGTAGACCTTAGACAAAAAGATAAATATCATTGTAATATAAATTCCGCAAGGACATTTAATTATAAAGATATTCCCCAGCATACACAGTTATACCTCATCAAAATTATGTCCGTTAAATTTTGTCTTGTTTTCTGTTACCTGTTAACCACTCACATAGTCTAAAGCTCTTACATTGTCGACATACTCAGCAGACTTATAATTGGCGAGTTGCTGGATACAGGCATAAGTCAAGTGATCTTCCAAACAGAGAATAATTTTGTCCTTAGCAGCTGCGACCATGTGCAATCAAACTGCTATATAGGGTGAAATGTTTTGTGTGTGTTTACTCCAAGCAAATTAGTTGTTCACATTCTTTTTATTAAAAGTCCTTACACATAAATTGTAAGTAAAGTTTTAGATTTTGGAATTAAGACTAGTGATTTGTCAACTTAGCTTATGCAAGGTAATAGGGGTTTTCCTGTTTCCTGAGTTCGAATTATGATTTTTGTATAACTTTATTTACTCATTATTGGGGTTTCAGCGGTACATACATCGTAACGTACCTTTAATTAATATGTAAATACAGTTTGACTCTGCATTTAGCTGGGCACCATCCAGAAAGTTTCGACCTTAAACAAATCGGTTAAGGTGATCACTAAACCTCAACCCGATCTTTAATCTTTGGGCTTTGTTTTATCCTCAGTTTTTCAATAGTAACTGCAGTACCATGTAATCCCGATACAGATACAGCGTCTTTGTGCCAGGCGATGAAAACAAAAGACAAAAGAAGGTTGGTACAACTTCTTTTGTGCGGTAGACACTCAGGATTTTACCGTCACATTCTATCTTTGTTACTTTTTCCATGAGGGAAGCAGGTCAAACACTGACATTAAAGAAACTGCAGTTAAAGGTGATACTTCCAGAAAACCTTCTAGGTCAGTGTGTGTTTTGGAAAAGACCATCCCATCCAATTGTTGTGCGACCTGTGTGACTCGTATTTTCTCGTTCCTTTCTCCTTAGAAGTCTCTGAAATATGATTTTAGAGTTCCGCTTTCAGGTTTTTTGCTATTTTATTTTCTAGAACAACCCACTCCCCGCCCCACCCACACCCCACACCCCACAACACTGACAAATTTCTTCGTGAATGAATAGGTTATTTAACACTTCTACTGAAATAACTTAATCTAACAGTTGTGACGACCTCTGTTGAGATGGGGACCTTCTGCAGACTTTGGAACCAGCGAGAAGGGGCGTCGCAAAGCTGGGATCCAATTTTTGTCAACGCACCTGCTGAAGGAAATTATTGATGATTCCCGAACACAGTAAATTGATTCTCTAAGAATGTCGTTTACATGATGTTAGTTTTTTCTGTTGTCGTGTAAAGAACTTAATATTGATTTATATAAACCTAATAATGAACAATCAGTTACAAAGACACCCCCATTGTGAAGAATTTTTATTTTCACATGTTTATTTTGTTTGCTCGTTTTATTTAATTGATGCTTTTGTTAAATAGATTGGCCTTTATTACATTTTTTCACGAAATTTTATTTGGTCAATTTGTCATATTACAAAATAACACAATATTAAATGAAGGCCACGCGGAGAGGGTTCAAGTCTTAGTCGGGCGACAACTAACTTGCGGTGCACCGGCGTATCTTCCCAGACAGTTGTGTAAATATGTCATCAAAAAATAGCTGGACATCGCTATAATGACCAAAATGGTGTAATTTTATTATCCTTTAAAATTAAAACAGGTTCACGAGGTCAGCCTAATAATCTCTGTCGACCAAAGGTTTATTATACACGGTAATATACAATTTATTGTTTACGGATACGTAATGTGACTGCTGTCTACTTTGCCAACTTGCTGTTTCTTGGTACTAAATTAAATGAAAAATGAAAGAAAAACGTAAAAGATTTTTGCGTTGAAATCTTATATACCAATGAGGTTGAGAGTGTAAAACACATATCCAATCAAAGTAAAGTAAAATAAGGTATTATATTTGTTTAACAACATATTTTACTCTGTTGATATAAAAGTACAAAGGAAACAGCCCTATACAAATAATAGAAACATTATACTGTCACAAGCTTTTCTTTTAGTCTATTATATTTGTAAATATATATACACCGTCTTTTCCAACTGACCACCTGAAAACCATTAGTCAGTTCTGGTGTCTGCTAGATCGTGTGCCGACAGATTAGGGACATACAGTTGCAACTGGAGTCATTATGCGCTGTCTGAAAGATAAACAAAATACATCATATTTCCTTGAACTCTGTACCCGACACCTTGTATAGGCAAATATCTGCCGTTGCGATTTTGTATTATATTGTAATAGCTTATCTTAGGTGAGATTGTGAAAGATAGTTTTGACCTATTTCTTTAAATCGAATTTAATCAAACGACGTTTTGTTATATTTAAAAAGAACTTTAAAAAAGAAGAAAGTCTGGTGAATCTGTAATGAAGGGCCTCAATCAACAAAGGTCGGCACCTAAGAAAATAGAGCTCTCAAACCAGAGTATAAAACCGAACAGCAAAAAAGGGGTAAAAACATCATGAAAATTGAAACGAAATGTAGTTCTTGTCTAACATGTCAGATTTCTACTTTGCCTTTAACGCTTCGAGAGCAAGCATTTAGTAACTTTGGTAAAATATGTAGCTTATTTACATTACAAGTTAGAAATTTACATAAGAAAGGTTACATTTGCAAAGAAATATACGTCTGATACGGTTGTACTGATGCCTTCTATTGATACTCAAACAGATTTACAAAAATGTCTCGAGCTTTGGAAACCTATATGGTAAGTAATTTGTTACGTCAATGAAAGGCGATCGTCAATAGATTCAATAGTTTTATTCGTTTCACTGGATTTTGTGAGTACCCGGTCGCAGTCTACTAGAATCAATATCTTTTATCAGATTCTATCAGCAAGCGCGAACGTGAATAGGGAGGGGCAGTATTATACACTTATTTTCTACATGATATCTCAAAATTTTAAGAACTATGCAGGAATAAAATACAAAATAAAAACTCAACTATTTATTTAAGTAAAAACATATATGGTCTACACATTCAGAGACTTTTACTGCCTTAACATTACCAAATTAACTTACAGTCGTGTAGTGTCTGTGTTTTATAGATTTTACATTTCTTAACTTTGCATCGATATACTTACTCTATAATCTCATTGTTTGAAATGATGGAAATATGATCGGCCCTTAAGAGATTACTCAAGACAAGGGATTCATTCCAGCTTCTTGTTATTTGTGTCGGGGGAACTCGCCTAGCGCAATGCTTGGTATCTTTGGCGGATGAAGGCTTACCGACAAGCTTGAAATCCCTGGTGCACTTTATTCAAACATGTGCCAAGTATACTTCATGTGTACTTGGTAAACACAAATGGACGTGCCGCCCCACGGGACAAGCAGTTAGACTGGTGCCTTAAAGATAAGCTGAAGACAAGACAGTTTGGAACTAGTTTAAAACATTCTTCTAAATAAAAACATAATTTCAGGTGATGTCTTAAACTCGACTCGCTATCAGTCTTCATAATTCTGAAGCACAGGTGAAATAGCGTAGTATCGAACAATTGAGAGGTTGGTTTTATTTAAATCATATCATGCAGTCAATTTGCAAAATGACCACTGTTCAAATGACTGTGTTTGTTTCACTTGTAATTAGTTAATGCATTACTATTCCTATCTATATTTGGCCTGATGATTCTCAACATCCCATTTTTTTCCAACGACTACATGTATATACGTCATGTATACGTCAATCATGAACGGTAGACTGACTGGTTCAATAAGGACGGAATCATTTGAATAAAAATTTGACTTCCCGAACGTGCCGTTTTCTTGCGTCTTGAAATCCCTGAAAATTATGGCCGTATATTCTAACCTCTGATTACTTACCCCATACTTTTTGTCATAGTTTAACCTGTTATCATACAAATGTTCCTGTAAAACAATTAAGTAAGCATGGAAAAATATTCGCAAATCCTTTCTAAAGTTACAATTTCTGTTAAAAGTTTATAAACAAGCATTTGGACTTGTCTTTCTTCTTTTCTTTGTTCGTTATTGTCAGGTGAACTGGTAAAGCGACTTTTGATTTTTCTTTGTTTACCGATAAGATTGAAGTTTATGTATGTTTGAATGCTTGCGGTATATTGATTACCTATTGTTCAATGTGTAGTAGCTTACAGAAGGCAAATAAATGATGACATGGCACAGAAGGAAGTTTTATCAATTGTAACCTCTGCTTCCTTCCAAAACCTAGCCAGGAGTATTTTATAAATTTATTTTTTGATAAAAAATAACTCATAACATATATAAGACTTTTAATAAAACGCGAAGAAGTGTACTACCAGAAAACCGTATTTATCAAAATACAACCCCATCCGTTAAATAGTTCTTTGCCCCTCGGAAACAGCTTTTTATGCTTTTTATGTTTTATGCAGGACACTCAGATTCAAAACTCATAACTTGATGGTGATGATTTTAGCCTGATACTTTTCAACATTCTCCTTCTTTCTTTTTTATCTTATTTTAAACTACATGTATATACGTCAAGTATACGTCAGTACACAAATACACATATAAAAATGTAAGAGTGATTTGTTAAGCACAACATGGTATTTTTTCGGGCTTTGCTATTCCATGAACATCCGGTCACCTTGATTACTGATTTTCTTGGCCAGACTTACCGCGGGAGTTCTTGCAAAAACTAATCCACACTCATCATACCTGTTAATTTGCACAATGCTACAATTGCAATTGCAGTTTCAACAGAAAGTGGCTATCTAGTGGTTGTGTATTAAGATGTCCATGTCATAGTAGCAATGTTACAAAATGGTATAAAGAGTTAAAACGTACAGTTAAAGAAGCCTTTGAATGCTCAATTCGATCATGTATGAAGAATTTATTGATCGATACTACCGATACTACAGTCTGTTTTAATACATATTGGAGTTGTTTAGGGTGTAGAGAATACACATTGTAAAGTGACTATAATGTTACATTGTAAAGTGACTATACTGTTACATTGTAAAGTGACTATAATGTTAGTAGATGGTGGCGAGTAGATACAGTGTATGGACGACTTAGGTATGCGCATATTTAACGAAATAAATAACAAAGATATGTCATTATCTGTTTTCTCCGTCGTCTCTCATTTACACTTCATCTCCTACTCCCTTTATTACTTCTCTCTCCCTCCCTCTTTCTCTCTCTCTCTCTCTCTCTCTCTCTCTCTCTCTCTCTCTCTCTCTCTCTCTCCCTTATTAACACTCCATCTCCAGCTCCCTTTATTACTTCTCTCTCTCTCTCTCCCTCTCTCGTTCACAAATAATAAATCTTAAAAGTGCTATCGGACTAACCTTTTGTGAAGTAGAAGTGATTTCGGTACCAATCTCGAAAATGCCAGAATATCAATCATAAAACGTATCCATTGGGAGTTTGCAAAAGCTCTATGAATGCCACAATGTATTGTGTTCTGTTCCTTAAGAAACCGCATTCAAAACAAAATCGGCTCGATACAAAAGCGAGTATCATAACATCTGTTACATTTACAATCGTCGACCTGAATTCACTTGTGAAGAACAGGATGACGTTCTCGAGAAATATGGAGATGTAAAGGAGTTTACAATGAACATTGTCATAGCCCGCTCACAGTCTGACTTTGACAAATAACTTACACTTAATACCATTATCCATGAGCAGTGAATACAAACATGAAATAAAGGAGCTGTGTCGAAGATTGTGTATCAGAACCATACATCGTTTCGTTAAAGGGCTTTGTGCGCAATCCCATGTTTTTTGACAGATAGGTTGGGTAAATAAGAAGACGCACAAGAGGCACACTTTGTCGTTTAATATGGCAGTACAGTGTCAGTGATAGATAATGTTTTTTTTTCTATTTTCTCATCAACAGTTTTAGTTATCCAAGAAAGATGTTCACTTTATGCAGTTTTTATTTTTCCTTTGTTGTATATACGAAATTTGGCGCGGACTGATTTCGAATCTGCGAAAAACCCTACTTAGAGCCAACGATCTATTAACGGCAATACAGCGGGAGCATACCTTGAAGAGATTTTATTTAAGTATAACTCAAGAAAACTAATGCAGTTCTAAACCGCCTGCATGTTCCAAGATACCTAGGATGATTCCGCCTTATTGGGACATTTTAGTTAAACACAAACATTGTATTTTAAGGTTCCCATATTTATGGTTTAATTGACCTTCGAAAGAAGTGAAAATGATACGAGAAACATTAAATATATGTGAATGACAGTCATGATTTTATAAAATGACCGATCGTCATACAATTAATACAATTTACCTACCGCTAACAGTATTACATCTTTGTACTAGAACTTTTTGGCCAATTTTACATAATTTCTACAATCCATGTCTAAAGTGCTAAAACCGGTCTGAAAAGTGAAATTATAAAGTTCAAAAGTGCTTCCGAGACTTTAATGAAAAATGCTAAAAGTAAAAATTTTGCTTAATGAAAAACAGCGACTTGTCAACATGACCCCTATAGGTATAGTGCTTGTTCAGTAAATTATTCAACTGCGCCCGTCCGTAAGTACTCACATCAACATAAACGTCCGGAGACTTTGTTTGGTTTCATCATGCATTCACTTTATGTCTGTACGTCTCTGTTGAGACTATTTTCTCTTCCTATTCTCACAGTAACGTCTTCTAGTTAGACTTCACTTCTACTGCCTCTTTCACCCAGAAGAATATTCAACAATTTCAGTCGTCTTTCCGTTGAATACCCTAACATTCAATACAAGTGATGTAAAGCACAGAATACATTTACTGCTTAAGGGGTATTATTCAAAGGACCGATGATTACTTGTTTAAACGTAACTTCCGAAGATAGAGATTTACTACAAATCTACACACAAAAATAATGGCGAAGAACGGTTTACACCATACATAATTTTGAATATGACGTGATACAGCTCGCATCACTATCATGGCAATCGGTATTGTTGTGTATTTAATATCTAATTGCATAATTTATTCAACTGCATCGAAGCGATTGGTGAGTACCTTTATCGTCTGCAGACCTTTGCGGCTTGGTACCTTAGCAGTCATTAATGTATGAGGCAACTTTTATAGATAAAAAACAACAGGCTTCTAGTGATCCCCAAATATTATTTTTTTTACATGATGTTTTATACAAAACGTTTGTGTCGCGCCATGGAAACTGTTTCTGATTGATGTCGACGAGGAAATCGAGAAAGGTACACAAATTAGATCATATTCTCGCCGGATTTTAACACCTGTCGAGTTGAGACTAATATTACCAACACAGTCATAGATGACATATTTTTCTTTTTATTTTTAAAGCCCAATTTCCATAAACAGTCTAATGAGGGCTCCATGCCTCTGGTAACCTCGAGTCAAACAGCAAGAGAATACATTATAAAAAAAACTGGTTAGAATTAATATTTCCTTTTTTTATTGACGCATTCTCTCTAGATAATAGGAGTATTAAATTAGGAAAATGCGACCGGGCCGAACACGATTACTCTACACGGTGTTTCATTTTGGCTCAAGTGTCAAGTGCCATTCATGTATACTTAGAAGGCACAAGTTGACGCCTACCTCAAGGACAAGCAGAGAGAGTGCTACTTTGCCGAGAAGGAAAGGTAATCTGAACAGCATATAAGTACTTCTGTCACAACAGTGTTTCGGTTAGATTTTGTAACATATAACTTGGAATCCGATCATTTCTGCTGATAACCTTTAACCTGCTTTGTGGAATCGAAAGTCGAAAAATTATCACATAAGTCCTAAAGAAGCTTTCAATTTAACGTCACACTATCTTGAAGATATTCTTACTGTAGATAATTCTCTCATTGCTTAAACGAGCCATCTGATTTACTCTCCAGAACATGACAAATAAGATAAATTTAACTTTACTATGTAAATTATCCTTACAACAACTTACCACCTTATTAGTAAAACAACAATACGTTTTCAAGTATTATCAGACTAACTGTATGTTTTTAAGGTGGTTGGTTCCTCTATCAATAGTACAGTATAGTAAATGCCGGATTGTTATTATTAAACAGTATCTATAAGGATATTTGACTGTTTAATAATTATTACAATATATTGTTTGCCTTTTATAACAATTCTCTTTCACTGCAATATGACCCACACTCTCGTTTGAAACCGTAAAGTTGTCGAGGCCTTCATCTCCTGTACATATTGTACATACATTGATGATTCATTATTATTTAAGTTATTTTTTCTGTATATAGTATTTTTTGTCATTTTATATCCCGATGCAGGTGCTTGTTGTTAGTGGTCTTACTTTCGTGGGATATTTCTATGTACACTGTGAGGAAAACTGTCAGACTGAGTGCGAGACTGAAGCGCTCCAACTCCACAAACCAGATTTAAGCATTGAAATCGGCCCTTTTACCTACTTACCGTTCCAAGGCGGTAACAGTTGATTTTTCTTTTTTCTTTTAAGTGCGTATTGTCTTTTCTCTGTATGTCTGTTTATATTTTAACTTTGCTCGGTATGCCTTTGTCTAGTAGAAGTAAAAATTTTAATATCAGGGGTACTGCTCATAGGACCTTTTCTTATATATTCTTAATTTCTGCTATGAGGCTATGCAAATGCTATCAAAATAATTTCAGTTACAATAAAGCAAGTTAAGGGACGTAATTCATGGTTTGTTTCAAGTGGCGAAAGTGTTCATCAGCTTATGCCTATACCCATTCAAGTTTCGTTGTTTTTGTCATATGACACCAAAGCTGTAGTTTGTGGTGTTACATGTAAGTTTCGACGAAATCCGCCAACGAATTGTTATTCGCCCTAATAATTGGTCCTAGAACTACGTCTGCTAAAACGGACTGATGAAAATTTGCATTTACTGTAACCAGGTCGTTTAAACAATGTACTTGTATGTAAGAGTACGTTTTTATCGTGAAATTAATTTGTGTTTTTTGTTAGGTTAAAAACGCTACACACCATCAGTAATTCAGTTATCTGGTGACGGGGTTCAGTTAAAGCAGAACGTGATGCCTTCATTGTTTATAGTATTCCCCGAACACCCAGGTATAATACCACGTCACATTATCTGACAATCGACAGACCAGTGGTGGGGCTATCCGTATATTTTGCTCTGTGCTAGCAGGACATCTATTCTCCTACTGTTCATTTCGTCTATAATGTCATCTAAATTAACAAGGCACTTTCAGTGTGTCAAAATATAAACTTGCTGTGATTGGCAGCATGTCTGTTCTATAATTTGTCAAACTTTTACCTTAAGATCTTTTTTACGTTATATCCGTTCCCATTTAGACAGACATATGATAACCTATGTCAAAACGTATGCTATCAATTCTGTTTATTCTTTTTGAAGAAACTAGCCAAGAGTAGTTAACAAATTAATCTTCTTGATAAAAAGAACACATAAATCATCCGAGGCGGTCAATAAAACAGGTTAAAATCTACTAGACTACTGTCGAACGTGCATCATCGCCGATTATTTGCCTTGCGTATATGGAAAGAGCTTAAATATTCTGAGCTAATCCAAAAGGTGTGTTAACGGGGTTCATCTTTTAAAAGACTCAGTCAAAGAGTTCGTTGACACTCACGAATAGACATACATGATATTTTATTCAGCAATCTAGTTGTCAGTTATAAATGAAACCGATTGCTGTCATGGTATATCGTTTCAAAATGCGATTGATGAGCAACGCGTCTGTTTTCGTGTTAAGCTTTGCCATACACATCCAGACAAGTTGACATGCTCACTGATTTCATGTTTTATCAGTCAATAAACGCCTTTGATTTGAACTTATTTAAATATCTGATCTTGATTTTTGTTATTCATTACTGAGACACAATTACGGACACTTTAGCGACGCCCAAACCTTGTTGGTTAAGAGAGTCGCCTGACGGTGTCTGTACGGAACAGCCGGTGTACTATGTCAGCTAGAAGACCTCTCACATGAAAGCAATCTACCCGAGGACACGGAGTAAGCTGACTTACAAGTATTTACCCACAAGCCACTACAGCTTATATCAAACATACGTTAGTCAAGAAATCTTCACTCTTCTCTTTTGTTATGAAATTTCAGAAAATCAATGAAACATTTTTGTAAAATAATTTTTAAATTTTAAAAGCATTTCTTATAACATTATTTTAAAAGGTTTGTTTTAACTGTGAAAGTAAGTTATAACTCAACAGTGCAAGGTATACCTTATAATTCAAGTAGGTCTTTTAATCGATATAATACCTATATCTCTTCTTAACACTATGTGGACATTATTTTTCAGTGACGTCACTACCTTCGAACAAAACATCAGCGCTTAGACATTTATTTAAATTGATCGGTCTTCTTTTTATTGCCTGCATTTGAGAAACCAACCAGGAAGTACGAGTTTAGAGCTCTGTAAAACCTGTTTTAGCACCCCAGTCGGTCCATATTGCCGACTGACCGTTCCAAGGCGGTTACTGTCGGGTTTGCTCTTTTTGTTAAATCACATATTTGTTCTCATTTTTTACATATGGCTTGCCTGTGAATAACTTGGTCATGTGCCTTTTTAAATTTGTGTATATGTTACAATGCTCATAGGACTTTATCATATATATTCTTGTCCGAGAAACTTTTGTGCACTAACTCACTGGATCCGATAATGAGCTGTGTGTTTCTGTCAGAACTATATGCCATGATCGTCAGAAATATAACAAAACAACAACAACGTTTCAATATAAATATTATAAATATTTTTTTCTTTTATTCAAAATATGGGCCTTTATCTGGTTATAATGCTTAAAATTTCTAAATGGCCCATTCTACAATATGTAAGAAACCCTTTAACAATGTCATTTCAAGTTAAAACTTAACGGTGTTGATGATGTATTCCTTCAGGGAAGGCACGCAGTAACTGACAAAAGTGTTGATGAAAAGTGGCGGGTAGGAAAGCGGTTTGAGAATGAACTGAGTGCCTTAGAGGAATAGCACAGCACTCCATCAATCGTTAGTGCTTACAGAAGTATACCTTTTGCTGAAAGTGGTTTGCAACCAACTAATGCATGTAACAATGTAATAAAATAATGAACCGAGATATGTCATTCTCCACCGTGCACTCTCTTTGTCTCCAGCTACCTCCCTGTTTCTCTTAATCTATATTTCCCTTCACCCTTTTTTGCCACAAATAACCACATTGTTAGTATTACAACAATAAATTTTCAATTATGATCAGAATAACTGTATAAAACTGAATGTTTTTTCTATCAATATTTTACTATAGTAAATGCCAATTTGTAATTGATACACAGTATCTATAGGGAGATTTGACCGTTCTGTTATCATCACAATACATTCTGTGTCATTGATAACAAATCTCATTCGGTGCAAAAGACCCAAGCTATCTGAAAACGTTGTGTCTTGTATTTTGTTCCAAAATCGTTCATTGTGGGTGAAATAACATTGTTCGAAGCATCATCCTATCTGAAGATTGAGGAAACTGAGTAGATGGATTTTTGTTTAAGTCAAGAAAGGCGCAATGTCATTTCAGAAGTGCCTGTGTAAGCTGATGTTGTTCATAATCATAACAACAATCGTTCACTTCACTATTTCAGGCAGATATAGTACTGCCATCCACTGTATATACATGCTGTTTAGACCTGACACGATATCATACACTGTAACATAACATTAGACAGAGCAAATTGTAAACTACCCTTGTATTTTATTTAAGCAATATATCTTAAATATACACTTACAGGACTTTGGTATGTCACTGCCATGTTTGAACCTGAGTCATACTGTTCATGGAACGTTTATGTACTACAGTGAAAGCTGATCTTTCATATATTCCTCTTAGGCATAAATCAGTCATAAACTTGGCGTCAGCGTGCACCTAAATGCAACAGAAATTCATTTTTGTTATAGAACGCAATTACTTTAAGCACATATATGACAAGATTTTCCCTTACTGAGTAACCTAAATATCACCCAATACAAAATCAGTTAATTCTTATAAGTTTAAATTATTCTCAGATCGATTTTCGAAAAAACCACAACACGCGAGGTAACATAACATTTTTTAAAGGCGGATGTCAACAGGAGTTTATGGTCTTGCCAGTAGTTACACAACCTAAAGCCAGGTAACTGGATTAAAATCGTCTGTTCTGGACCATTGTAGCAAAGCCTCGTGTTTAAGTGTTAATACATGTCTGGAACCTCAATGTAGGACGTAACAGATGTTCTTTCTGACAGGATCTACTAGAAAAAAGAGAAAGCGAGACCGAAGTAAAGTGTGAACTAAAGTTACTTATTAAAACAAACTGTCAGCTGGTGTGCTGTTGGTATATTGCATTTCATGTATTGATATATTCAATGACGGGCTTATAGTTGTTTATTGGGTTTATCGTCCCACCAACAGTATTTCAGTTATCTGGAGACGGTGTTCACTTGAAGCAGATACAGAGCGGCATTCACACTGTAAAGCATGCCGTGAACACCTGACACGATACCACACCCAGTCACATTATCCTGACACCGGACCAATCAGTCGTGGAAGTACCCTTACATTTGCATAAGCGTTAGCAAGGAAGTTATACCACTACCATTTTTACGACTTTGGTATGTCGCGGCACGGGATCGAACCCGGGGCCTCCCGTACCTGAAGCAGATGCTCTATAGATTGTGTTGTATTGTTGATTTGGTCCTCAAATAATTATAACGGATAAAAATACAAGGCCCTATGAGTATTGCAAAACATATAATTATATTAAAAACGTTACAAACATGAAACAAATTTATTCACTAAAAGAAAATACACTGAGTCGAGCCATTTTAGAAAATAGAGCAAATCCAGCTGTTACCACCAGCTGACAAAGGTCTGGAATGCCTACAGAGCTCTAACATCGCATTTCATGGGGCGAAACAAGAGTGTGCATTATCTTAAACGTCCGTAGACCACAGCACTCGTAGCTGTTCTCAAACTTCACAAATCTACGTTACGACTGTACGCGTTAGTTGATTTCTGTTCTTTACATAACATTTTTGATGAACTTGAATATACCCTATATCCATTTCGTTCATCATCGTTAGACGCTTAACAAGTTCCTGTCGTCTTTTTGTTATTTACCAGAGCACTTAACTGTTGTTGCAATGTACAGAAAAGGTTGTTTGTTTGATACGTATATTTTCCTGGAAAGATGATGGATTTTTATTTGATGTATAACGTCATAAGTATATTGAATGCCACACAGCTAGCTCAAGTTAAATACTGACGATTAGAAATGTTACATGAAATAAATACCATCAGTTGATTTATTTGAATTTAGTGTTTTGTTTACGACCTCGAATGCGTTTTTCTGATGCATGTGTCATGCACTCTTGCTACGAGTTTTAATTAGGTAATAGGCGCACAACAAGAAGCAACTCTTCTCAGTTCCATTTAATTTATTGGATTTACCAAGCCAAGTAGTAAAGTAACATATTACCCATCAAGGTTTTGGATATACCTGTATCCAACACACTGCATCGACATTTTAAAATAAAATACGTCGATAAGATAGCAAAAATTTCCAAACGCTTAATAAACCTCGTGTTTAAGTGTTCACAATTGTCTATATTATAATGAGATAAGTCGCAAAAATATCAAACCAGCCAGAGAACTCGTTTTAAAAAACGACTATGTCAAGAGTATTTTAGGGGGATTTGTTTGCATAATGTCTTCAATTGCATCACGTCGACTGATAAGCGGTTTTATTCGTCTGGCTGACTGGGAGATTGACACATTTTTATGTTGCATTTGGCATCTAAAGATATTTCTACGAATATTTGTCTTTGCGTTAGCTTATTTGTTGCGATATCCCGACAGTCCTACATGTATTGACTGAGATGAGATGATTTGAAAATAAATATTTGTAATAAATTAAGCATAATTTGACAAATTGAAATAATATAAATTAGACGATGTCCAGAACAATTCTCGTGCTTCATTTCAAACTAGTCTATAATAAATAAATTAATTATTAAATAAAACTTTTTTATATTGCAATCACAGAACCTTGTTTTACATTTAGATCACAGATGCTACTTTTTAAGGCGTCATGTTTACAGTAAAGCCACATTTAACTTCATACATGTAGAGTATACAGTATGCATTTATGTCGAACCATGGGAAATATGTGCCTTATTAAAACGTAGGTACAATCTTATATGATTAAACATTGTTGCTTTTGTTTTGTTTTTGTTTTTTTCAAAAGGGAAAATATTTTTTTCTGTTGTGATATTAGCAGTTCGAAGAAAAAAAGGAATTGTCACATTGACATAATAAAGTAAATGGCATATATGCAGGCAACTGACTACCTCAGGTGTAATAACATTTTATTGTGAAATTTATAGACATTTAAGATCAGATAAAATTAATATTGTGTCCGCAAAATTTCAACAACTAACTTAAGCTCTAATGAGCTTTTACAACCGAATCGAGCATACATACATGCATGTACATTTATATGTTACATCAGTTCGGCAGTTCTAGAAGTTCAGCCGTTTTTCTTGCCCTGAGCCAGTAAGAAAGTTCCAACATGAGCTAATCGGCCTAGTCGTGGGGGCACTTTCAAATCAAAATCTCAACCCGTTTTATAACTACACAACAATTTTATTGAAACATTTCATTGACGCATTCGTTCTAAATTGTCACATGATATCAAATAAGGGAAGCAACCCTGTGACATTGTAGGTTACTGTTACGCATGTTACTCGGGATTCATTCCTGTTTCTTTTAAGTAGTGCCGGTTGATCTCTCCCCGAGCCGCATTAGATATCCTCGGCGTATATCGACTTATCAGCTCTTATTTACGTTGACGTGCAACCCAACCACCCCACCTCCGCCCCCACTTGGTCAGGCAGACTGAGTGCCAGTTTTACGACACACTGTCCTGACTTCGTTTAAAACTTGCGTCTTCTTAGTTAACACAGTTCAGTTTCATCTCAAAACGACTTGCTGTCTGCCTTCTTAACTTTGAAGCACAAGTGAAGTGCTATTGTGTCTGGATATTGCGAGGTATGTGTTATTTTAATCTGATTAGGTAATCACATTTACAGCGATAGCCAATGTTTATTAGTCAGCTTATTCCCGATGGACACTGAAGTAGTTGTATACGGTGTTCCGTGACCATTGAAGCCGGTAACGAAACAACGAAACGTGAACATGTTGATATGTTGTAAACCGTTGTTCTGATAAAACAGCTTCTTTAAAGCGGATTAAGAACAGCTGGTAACTTTTGCAAGTTTACACAAGCGAGCACAAAATTTGTGAAATAGGTTGGCATTATGTTTTGGTTATTTACATGTAACTATCTTCAACTTATATTATTCTTACGCAACTACATGCCGGTTAAATATGCTTTTTACTAAATGGTTAAATACATTTTTGTTATATTTGAAGTTTGATATAAAGGTTTAAGATAAAGTACATAATTTACTCCTACTAATACGAAATTAACATGCATTAGTAATTAGATTAAAACGCATACTATTTGAAAGGGCCAACTGTTTACTTCTTGTGTAAAAATATTTTATTTGCAATCTCCCGCAGATAAAGACACAAATATTTTTATTTCATTTTTGTCGAGCATACATGCATGCATATTTTAAAAATAAAATATTATGTCAGTTTAAGGCGTTCGTCAATTCAGGTGACAAGCCAGAAGCAATCTCTGGAAGGCACACAATTCTACTTGATCCAGTCCTAGAGCAAACAATAAAGCGCTTTATATGAACAGGACCACCTAGTCGTGGAGGCAATCTGAACAAAATCTGAACAAGTTTATAAATTAGAATACGCAACACTTTTATTGAAACATTTTATTGACGTGCTTGTTCCAAATTATCACACGGTATTAAATGAGGAATGTAATCACGTACCCTTTGAGAGTGCTGTGCTATTCGGGGCTCGAAATTAATGCCGGGATTTTTATTAGTGTCGGCTGGATATCCTTGTCGTATGTCTTATTGCTAGCACTTATATATGTTGACGTGCAGTCCCCTGGGTTTGGCAGACTGAGTGCCAGTTTTCCGACACAATGTGGGAAAGTTTGTTTTAACCTCGTTTAAAACTTTCGTCTTCTAAGTAAACAAGTTTCATTCTACTTATTTTCTGCTTTTTTAACTTTGAAACACTAGTAAAGTGCTATTGTCCCGGAATATTGAGAGGTATTTGTTATTTTAATTTGATTAGGTAATCACATTTACGGTCACAGCCAATGTTTATTAGTCATTTTTCCCGATGGACACTGAAGTAGTTATATATGGTGTTTCGTGACCATTAAAGCCGGTAACGAAACGCGAGCGGTGTGTTGTTCTTTAAAAGGCGTCTTTCAAAGCGACTTGAGAACAGCTGGTTAAATTTGCAAGTTTAAATTTACGAGTACAATACTGATGAGGTAGAATAAAAAAGGATAAGATTATTATAGTTGGTCACTAGATATTATGTAAATATGATGTACTTCATTATAGTGTGATGTAGGCCCCGTTCATGAAAGCGGTGCCTACTAGGTAATAATTCGCAGAACTGTTCGAAAACCCCAGGTTTTTGGGGTTAAAATTGAGGATTAATTACGATTGTTAATAATGACAATCTGGTAAGCAAGATACAGTTATGAGAACAGGCTAGAACGAACGCTGAATGTGAACTACAAATTTGTTTTGTTTGTTTGTTTATTGGGTTTATCGTCCCACCAACAGTAAAAATTTGTTTTGCTCTCAGTGTAAAAACGTATCGACTATAACCTTGATCTATATTATATGTACAAGGCAGTTTTAAATGCAGAAAAAATGACAAAGGCATATTTAATATGTACGTACCCCGGTTAAAGGACAGTATATGTTTTAATTATCATTATCGTTTTATATACTTTTTTTTATATATTTTACTACAACTTAAGGACCTATGTGTTTTGCTATGTGTTTCACACGCCCGTGTATCGCGCACCATGGGTTTGTAGGATGAACCTTATTACAATGGGCTTGAATTATTTAAAATATTTTTAGCCCTGTGAAACCAGTTTTTTTAAATGACGCATGCAGTAATATACAGCATGTGTATACGTCATTCATTGTACCCATAACTGCTTGATTTGACGCAAACAAAGTCATATAAATCGGGGCAATTGTCTACATATGGTCAACGAAGGTCATGCGTATGTAACAGCAAACATGTTGTAGGTGTAGAAGATGTCTTTTTTGTAGATAATAAACATTGAGTTAATTAATTCACACTGCACTATTACCGTTACAAATAAAACTTCTTTTCCAGTGACTAGTTAATTATGAATAGAAACAAATGCATATTTCATAGCAGGGGCGATATTTGCTTCTAAACTAAGTACATGTAATTTGCAACAGGCTAATTTATTGCGTAAAACGATTTTAAAGATAATAGGGCGGAATATGTATAACGAAGCTTCTTCAAAATATATCGATTTTCTATTTTTTCATATTTAGTAGCATATGAAAAGACTGACAAACGATAACCCAGCCATGAAAGAAGCGTTATCAATTTAATTATTTAAACTCTTAAAAAACAAGCCAAGTGTATTTCACGAATTATTTTCATGATGAAACGAACATAAATCATCTGAGACTTCCATTAAAAACGAGCCATTGTCTGAGAGAACTTTCGGAGAAGCGTCTCCGTCGATCTTGGCCTGCCTCTTTACCGATATCACGAAAACAATCGAAGCTGATCCACAATGGTGTTTACTTTTTATTTATTAAACATAAAAATAATCCGCCTTGGTGTTTTCTAACTCTCAGAAATATTTCTTAATAATGTTTTATTGAGAATATAACTACCTAACTATACAATATAACGAAGGTTATATAATATAATATAAAAAACACCATTGGACTTAATAAGTGCAATGTATCGGAAGAGTATCTTTTATTCTTGGACTTTTCCCTGCTTTCTATATCCCGTCACGAAAGATGGCTTATATCCGTGTCCGAGACAGCAAGACGCATTCGGATGCACAGGATATGAAGAATGAGTAAACTAACAAACAGGTATGGCAACCCATACACATAACCTTTTTTATAAAACCTACGAACATATATTTGCAGCAAATACGATAACGTCTTTCCGCTAAATGATACTGAAGTTTTTGCCTTTAAAACTGCATGTAATCATGTACCTAAAATAGCAATTCAGAGAACCAATCACTCAAAATTAATAGAGACTGACATGTTTTCCTTGTGTAAAAAGTTTAAATAAATTACAACGCATTTCCTCTTAATTAAGCATGTCACTTTGTACGATTTGTCTTTAAGTGTAACCGAACGTTATAATTTAGCGATAAAATGTATCATTTTATTGCACCCATGTTTCTGTTAGGATACAATAGTCAGAATAAAAAAAACACTATATAACATAGCTATATTTCATTATAGGCACTTTTGTTTGTTAATGTTCACTGAAATATCGAAGTTCTTCTACTTTGTGTTAGGAAATCCTATTGCGTAAATAAGTATTTTTTTACGATTTAATTTCCCAGTTAAATAAACAACGAAGATAGTGATAGTCGTTGTGATAAAATGCCTTAGTGGAAATAATTTTGATGAATAGTGGTGGGTAGGCTAGCGAATACAGTGTGAGCTGAGCACCCCGGATAAAGAATACAACACTTTACCTGCTTGAGAATTTTATTTATAAAGGACAAAGGCATGCCACTCTCCCACCTTTCTTCATCCCTTTTTTCGATTTTTTCTCCTTCTTACCCATTACATCTACCGCCTCTCTCTCCCTCTCTCCCTCCCCCTCTCTCTCTCTCTCTCTCTCTCTCTCTCTCTCTCGCTCTCTCGCTCTCTCTCTCTCTCCCTCTCAAAACTACGATAGCTATTTTTATTTCAAATATAATTTCCAAGACAGCATATACCACATAGCTGAGCCAAAAAACCTGATAATGTTTTTTACCAATTAAAGGTTATGCTTTGGGCTGAAAACGACATGAATAACGGTTGATTTATTAAAGCATTTTGTTTCTTAAGAGTTTAGAAAAAAATCTGATACATTTGTCTTGATCTATTTTGAATTTTAATTTCTATATGCGTGCAAGAAGCAAATTTCCTCCATTTAATATAAAGGATTAAACAAGCAGTCAAATAACATAACACATCACGGTTATAGAATCGCTTGTATCTTCACAAATGCACTGCCGAACAAATCAAACCTTTAGTTATCCTGTCGAAACAGCTAATGGATCTTTCTTCCCTACTGCTTATAGATATTTTTATAATATGACATAATAGATCCCATAACAGTATCGCGGCAGCCAGACGTACATATTTTTAACACGATTTTGTCGATTTTGCCACATTACTTTAAATGCATTGAAAACAATTATGATTGTGTTATCATTCTGTCCAGGCTTGTGCGGTTCTGTTGATAAACACAAAACACATTAATTCAGGATTACGTGATAATTAATGATTTTGCAGTGAAAAGTGTTTGTTGTTTGCAGGTATATCCGCATTTTGAAGTGTATTTCTGCATTTAAGCATATTCTATAGTTGCTATGCTGTTCACCTATATTGAATTAAATGTACATGCATATGCCATTTTAAGTCCTTTGTTTCACGTTATAACATTAAAATATATTATAACGAACTGGATTGTGTTGAAAACTATATATAGGGTGGTTAAAACATTTCATTTTGTTAAACATAATAGCAGAACCACGCAGAATCGTAAGTTTACGTCACATGGTGGTCTACTTTAACGGGCAATATATTCAGAAGTATACTAAATATAACTCTAATGCCTATATATTTTGAATAGTCTTTTATTTGGGAAAATGATAAGTCCCAATTAAAATTGTCATTAAGGCCCCTTTTTCCAAATATTGCCTCATTTACGTCGGAACTCGACACGTTATTTGTCTTGTCAATTATAATTATTATTGAGAAACATGACTTGTAACCAAAATGACATATTGCAAAACGCATTTGCCCTGTTTAAATAAAAGGAAAGTTACCATAATATAAAAGTTTAAAAAAACAACATGACATTACGTTTTGGTTATTAAACTAATTAAAACTTTTATTATTTGTACACACTACAAAACGGGAGTAATACGTTTCTGTTGAGCCAGTTTCTCGAGAACTTATCTTTCTAACCATAATATTAAGTAATAAATTATAAAATAGGCTGAAAAAAGTAACATATGCATGCTTGTATAGTTACATGTACGTATTCTTTAAAATCATTTATAACATTTTGTGACCCCCCCCCCCCCCCGCCCATCCCTCCCCAACACACACAACAAATATGCTGTAAGACAGCAGTGGGAAGCGTTTTTAAAACAGTATGTTTGTGCCTCACTTTGCGTACATTAGGTTATTGCAATGTCATTGGTCAGCTTTATTTATTTGGAGTATCTAATCCTCATACCCTCACACATCTCTGCGACTGGTGTGGCTACCAGCTGAAGACATGTGATCTGGTCTAGCAGTGAGATCAGATTCAAAACCCTTAAGAACTTAATGCTTAAATAAGAAGAAATAGTTTCGAAAAGATGCGATGCAAGAGAGACATTAATTAACAGATTTCTCCCTCCCACAGAAAACTAGTTTTATAAACCGAGACACCAAAATATTCTACAGTTTTGACAACAGTCTGTCGCCCCGTTAAAATTATATAAAAAATTATATGCTTTTCAGAACGTTAAATAGGAGCAATACGGTATAAGGTGTTACCCTGAATTCTACCAATGCAAGTCGCTCTAATATTCATTCGGTATGACCTTGCGTCACCATTTGTTATGTAAATTTAAAGTGAGGCTAGACAGTACTCCGAAAAAGAAAGCTATTAGCCTCAAACACTTATATAGGTATTATTTGACATATATTTGCGACGCTCCACGATAAAACTTGTCTTATTGACATCGACGACGACATCGACGAAAAATCTTCTAAATGACGCATTATTTTTCGTACTTCTTAAGATTGTCGGTTACAGATCAGCTTTGCCAACAATATTGAGAGTTTTAACAATGTTCCTGATAAAACTTATCCTTATCATTTTTATTGTTTTCCAAGAAAATGTTTGTGGTTTCTATGCAGACCATTAAAGCTGCATAAAAGAACGTGGAATATTAGAAATAGCTTCTATCAAGCACGTCTGTTTTATGAACTGGTCGAGATTAACAGTTTCGAATTAGTTCAATCGATATTTATGTACAATATTTACATATAAACGAGATATTTACATAACAAAAGTATATATTTGTTAAGAAATATCATTTCCTCTGATGTCGTTGAAGTGATGCCTTGTAATTTTCTGCTTACATGTCTAGAAACGTGTCTTTCGATTCGAAAACCTTTATGTTTAATGTTTTGTTATCCTTCAATGAAATGCGATCTTCAAAGCAGTAGATAAAGCAGTAGATAAGAATAAAATAAACACAAAAAAGATTAATTCATTTCGCTGGAACTCCGAGATCCGGAACAATTTTTGTCTAGAAGTAATCTCGTGCCTTTACACCGTCCCGATCTTTGGGCACATTGCAAGCTTCATAATGAAAACGGGCGGCATAGTCATTTACATCTATTTGATTAATCAAACTTCAAGTCTAAAGCATTATGGAATACAAAATATAAGTCGTTTATAAGAAACCGCAAACCTTATTATACGCATTTCGAGATCTAATTGCATTATCATTCATTGTTGCAGCATTATTAGTTTTTATTAATTTTACAATTTATTTTCAGTAACTCTTATTGATAAACTGAGTGTGAGTTGAGCCAAGACATAGACTTAATTTTCTTTTCTGTTTATATGTGTCGGAAATACTGTACGTAGAAAGTTGAAACCAATCATGCCACAAGGAGTTTTTCAGACACATATACAGAAACTGAAATTTCCATCGGCTGTTGTCAACTTGACGGAACTGATAAGCTCAAAATACCCTGTGGGTTTTTGTCACTATGTGCCAAGATTCATTAAAGTGTACTTGGTAAACATAGAAATACTGTGCAGTCTCCAGGTACAGGCAGCAAAACCGTCGCCGTGTGGACATGCTGAAGAAAATAGAGTCCGAACCTTTTATAAAACATGCGTCTATTAAATTCTAAATCTTTTGACTTGCTTTCTGTCTTTTTAACTTTGAAGCATTAGTGAAGATGTATGTTCCGGACTATTTGGAGGTATGTGTTATTTAAATTAGATTAGGCAAATACTTCGACAAACGGTCGGTCAATGTTTATCAGCCAGGTTTCCCTCATTGAACAGTGAATAAGTTTTATAAGGCGTAAATGTTCATAGGCATCATGTTACAGAAAACCGGAAAGCAAACTGTCTTGATTACAATATGTTTATAAAAAAGAACGGGGTGTTGGTGCCGCTTATCAAAGCCGTGCCTGGAACAGCTGGTATTTACTGGCAAATGCATAACTATTTGATGATGTTTGGGAGAGTCTCATTGTGTGAAAATACATTTAAAAAGGGTATTCCGATTATTAACAATATCAAACAATAACGTAATCTATCAAAGCAGCAAGCAATATCAGAAAGATTAGTACAGTTGAAAAAAGACTTTTTCCGGAATATGAATACGTTTTAACCTTACAGCAAGAATTGAATTGGTAAATCGATCTTTATCGTCTGGATACATTTTATGTCCTTTCAGAAAGCAAATATATAGTGGATTTTATTATATGTTTTTGCCTGGTTTAAATACAGATACCTTTCATTTCGGATTTTTGTCTGAAACGTAAGACTGAAAAGGAAGACCACAGACAAATGTCTGGGTAGAACCACCGGCCCATGTATACATTGAAGCAGGACATTTATCAGGAACAAAATGGATTCTATAAGACAGTCAATCTGGTATAAGAAGATAGTATTTCCCATATATCAATGCTCCATTGTTCCCCGTTTAGTAGATTAGAGAAAGACTGACAAATGATAACCGAGCCCAGAACGAAGATGAATCAAATTTATTACATTATCTACAGCCTTTCAAAAAAGCTAGCCATGAGTATTTTATAAATTAATCTTCCTGATAAAAGGAAAACATAAATCATCTGAGATTTCCAATAAAACACGAGAAAATTGTCTCAGACTTCTGTAGGAAGGGGGACTCCGTCCGCCGATCATTGGCTATACCGAGATCTTTAAAACTTCTGGCCTTATCCAAAAAGGGTGTCGGAGTGCTTTATTTATTAAAATACTATTCGTCAAAGTGTTCTTTAACTCCCGGGAATAGCTCTCAATCATGTTTTATTCAGCAAGTTGCTATCTGTCATAAAAAGGATGATACTCACAAAATGCATTGTTTCAGAACGATTGATATCAAGTGCAATGTGAAGCTCATTCTTTGTTCTAAGTTTTGCTGTGCGGTGCATGCCGTTCACGCCTGCATTCTCACTCAATAAATTCGACAAAAAATGAAAAGGCATTCCAGTAAATGCTTCTCCATACTCCATAAACCGGTTTTGTTGCGATCTGCTTCACTTGCTGTTTCAAAAAGAATGTGGCCATTGAGTAAATTGTGCATCTCAAAGTCGAAGTCAGTATAAAAATGTTTTGGGAATGGACCGTGTCGTAAAGAGTTGTGTTCACTTTAAAAGTTCAATTATATTGTATACTCCATCATGTTTGAAACTGTAAGAAAGCATATTGCTGTGTGTTTCTAAACAGAAAATGTTGTAAATAAGAACCTTTCCGGTTTTCATGCCCACTTCAAAATCTCGAAATGTCCCATTCTCCATGCATGAAAAAACTTAAAGGAACCAATTGACGATGCCATATTCTTTTTAAAACATAAATATGTTGGTGATGTTTTTAGCAAAAAAAGCATATACAAGGACTAAAATTTTGATGTATATTGGCGGGACGTCATAAGCATGTAAGCATTTAAAATATTTAATAAGGACAAAAAAAATTTTTCACATATAATTTTTTTTCCTACCAGGCCCCACTTCTCCAAGCTTTTTCCTGATCTTTTTCTATACTTCTTTTTTCTCTTTCTTTCACCATCGCAAATCGTATAAAATTAAATATACAAACAGGAAATCTTAAAAGATAATGGGAGTAACAATTTGGCAAATTAAGATTAATTCTGTATCAATATTTCAATCTAGACAATGCTGGATATTTATCGCGCATTATATCCATGGAGAGTTGGCTGCACCTTATTAAATGTCGAAAGCTACTGTTCCCTTACTTACGAATATTCTTTCAACACAACAATACAAAATCTGCTCCAACCATCAGCGAGCATCATAACCATGCTTGCAAAACACAAATTCACTGGCGAAGAGTTGTGCGACGCTTTCGAGAAATATGATGAGCAGAAAGAAGTGTCCCTTATGATGATTGCCATGATTCGCTCACTTTAAGATTCTGATAAAAAGGTTACACCAAATTTTATTACCTCCAACATTGAATACAAACAGAAAACAGGGATTGTGTCGTGTTAATTGTGCATTGTTACCATATTCCCATTGAAAAGAGGACATTGTATGAAGTCTAGCGAACTAGAATATGAACTTTGTGGGAGGGAAATAATAATCTTAGACATGGCAAACAGACGGAACAGTACCTGTAGAAGCTTAAATTTTATTTTTGTACAACCAGTAACTTTCATTGTTTTCCGATAAAAAGTCGCCTGCTTTATGGAGATGTTGCTTTTACTGTGAGTATGTCTTAAACACCTGACATAACAACACACCCAGCCAAATGAATATAACATGATACATGACTTTCTTTACATTTCCTAAAGTCTAATATATACAAAATATGACTTTGTCTACTGCAACAAATATTAAAAATTGAAAAGGCACAAAATAACGGTGTTCACATGCCATTTAAATGGCAAAGTTGCAAAGAAATAGACGAAACAGTCCAAATGTAACGTACACTTAGATCGAAAGAAAATGACATAGAAATAAAAACGTGACAAATTAAAAATAACAATGTGTACAGTGTATTAGGATGTTAATGTTTTTATGAGAAAACATACACAAATAGATTGTCAAAATATAAAAATACTAATTGAATCAATGATAAAATCACCAAAGTGTATATGGTTGCAGCAGTTCGTTTGTATGTAAACAGTATTGACGTACAAAAGACGAATGTTCTTCTTAGTACATTTTTGAGTAAAATATATGTAACAGTCCTGTTATTTTAACAATTTTAGTATGTCTAGTTCCTGGTTTAACTCGGTCTCACGGACCCGGAACCGACGTTCTGCCCACTATACTACAGTTACGGCTGACCTTCACCCAAGCATATATCTAACAAACATAGATACAGTCATAAATGTTCTGACAATTCACTTAAGTTATGAACCGAATTACATTAGCTCATGTATAAAAGACGAACTACCCTTATTGGGACACATTTTTATCACACAAAAAGAAATAACATTTACATTTATTGTCTGATCGACCTTCCAACAAATATGAAGAGTGCCAAAAGAAACCTTTATTAACTGTCATCGTCAGCCAGGAATGTTATGGTATGGCGGGTCGTCCAACAAGTTACCTATTAATAACTGGAATACAATCTTCGATATTTATCATGTTGGCAACTCTGGAACATTATCTAAGGCCGTCTAAAGAGTGCTTTGTGAATGGATATATAAGAAAAGAATTGGGCAAATAAATTTTTATGAAACTAACAACATTACGGTTTTACTAGAGCATGCATGCCAAAAGCAAAAAGTGTCGTGCGCGAAGAAAACGATGCGCCTGAAAACGCCTGTTAAAGTCTAAAAAGTTTATTTCTAAAACATTTATCAGGCTTCCTTAATTTGTGATTTTATCATGCTAAAAGCGTACTGCAACAACAAACTGCATCGCTTTCATTTAATATATTAATAATTTATAAACTCTCTAAGCAGTAACATATAACGCATCAATGTTGTACATCCGTCTGCATCTACAACGAACACACGACAGTGCAAATTAGCCCTTCAATTGTCTGTAAACGGAGAGCTAATGGATTTTCTTTCCAACGCCATATAAACCTTATTATGATATGACATAACATGATAGGTATCACGATATCACAGCAGCCTGATGTGCGTTTCAGACACGAAAGAGTCCAGATGCATTATTTGAGTGTGTCTAATACCCTTTGCATCATTTCTTCAATTGCATTGACGAGATTGATTGGCGGCTTATCGTTATTTCCAAAGAAGTGTTGCTTGGTAAAAAAATCTACAATAAACTATAAATAATTAAAGTTGTTATGCGACACGTAATTTGGACGAGATTTGTCGTTGCGAGAGCTGAATAATCGCAAAAGCTGATTAGTTGCGAGATTCTGACATCCCAACATGTGTAACCTGACAATTAACATTGGCCAAGCATTTTAGTTCGTAAAAACATATAGATATATATCTAAATTTAGTCTTAACAACCCGTGACATTATGATTTGGTTAATTAAACATTTGAAGGGTTCTCTTTGAATCAAACTTGTGAAATGTAGCCATACGTTTCTAATGAGATAATGAGAAACTCATGTAACTGATTCTAAACCATAACACACGGAACTAACGAATAATGAATTATAACATTTTTAAGTTTTACACTTAATGTAGTTAAAATGATCAAAACATTTCCTTTTAGGAGGAATTCGATTATTATGAGATTTCGTTAAAATAAATGGCGCCAATTTTACAAACAAGTCACTTGTTTCATGTGTTTTAAATAATGCAAACAGTAAATCAAAATACTCTTTTAAAATGTACATTTTTCATTATTAATTTGGTAATAATGACGCCATAAAATATCGCGCCTTTAGAGCATTATAAGATTTTTCTAGGACAAATGCGCATTTAATTTGTCACATTTTCCTAAGGTTTTAACGTTATTCAATTAATAAAATTACTTTTATGACAGTCATTTATGATTCAATTATAAAAGATACTTTCTTAAAAATTACGGTAATTCGGGTTTTAAATTACTTTTATAACTATTTATGGTTCAGTGATAAAAGTTTTTTTCTAAAAACATTGAGGTCGTTCGGTTTTTAAATTACTTTCATTACAGTCATTTATGGTTCAATAATTAAAGGTACTTTTTAAAAAGCAACCAATCTGATTCGGTCAAGTATAAGTAGTTTTTAAAGTTATTCATGAACTTTAAACGTATTTTTCAAGATGAATTTTAATGCTGCAGAATAGAGGCGGAATTCTTGTAATATTAAAAATACGTAGTTACTTCCCTCAATGTTAAACTATTTATTTTACAACGTTTACTGTGGGAGATAAAGGCTTGCTTTATTTACATTTTAATTACGAAATTTTAATAAAAATATATACCATTTTTAAAGAAATTTCTTTGATTTTGATGCTCTAAATGGCAAGTACTCTTCCGTGAGCATAAGTAGACACATAACCTGAGATTTGACAATCAACATGTCAGTGTTTGGCCTATGAAAGCTAATACATTAAGGCAGTAGAAGTATAGAAATGAAAAAAAAAGCTTAAAGTGGATTAACTCATTTCGCCGGATCTTCAAGGTCTGGGCAGGCAGGCAGGGCAGGATTTCCAGATGCAATCTCTTGAAGGCTTAGTGCCCCGGTCTAAAAGCAAACTAACAAGCGCCAACATTAAAAGGGCGATTACAGTCGAGTACAAAAAGATATATTTGATTAATTAAACCCCAAGTCCGACGTAAGATTAAGCAGCTCGAATACGAAAAAGACAGTAACTCTTTCTACAATTCCCAAAATATCTTGTTTATAAGTTTGATATCAGAACAGAACTGAACAAAACTTACTTTTATTTGGACGTGTACATTGTACATCATCATAACAAATGTAATATAAGCACGTTGTACATACGTACGCATAATGTACTTAAACCAATCCAAGTGACTGGTGAGGATGTAGCTTCATTTTAAATCAATGTAACATAATTACAATATATCATATATTTAACAGGACTTATTACCGAAGAATCAATGCAACGAAATGCACTTTATTAATGTAAAGAAGCTAACTCCATTTACTAATTCTCAAGTAGGGAACTTTTAGACAATAGTTTGGTTATTGTGATTTTTAATGTATTTAACTAAAATGTTGAAATTCCGTCGCAGTTTAACTAATTTTACAAACGACATATCATGCTCTGTACATAAACTGTGGTATAATCAGATGAGTACACAAAGATTATCACTCAATGAATAAATGCAATAGGTGAAGGACCCGTTTCATACATTTAAGCCTTTTACTAATTTTCAAATGAGATTCCTAATAATATCACATAGTTAATCACGAAATAAGTGATCTTTATATAGCATCTTTTCTTTTTACTGATGTATGTGCTCTTGAATGTTATGATATTAAATTCAGGAAACACTATCTCCAATTAGAGATAACTTCGACGAATGAGATCATTGTATTTATTCTGGTTTCTTTTTTTTTCGAGGGGAACTCTTTCCTTCGACGGATGATGGCTCGCCGACACTTATAAGTTTGAAATCCCTGATGTATTTCCTCCAAACATGTGTCAAGTGTCATTCTTGTGTACTTGGTAAACACAAATTGACGTAGCGTCTCTTGGGACAAGCAGTCAGACCGTCGCCCCGCTACACTTGAAGGAAAAACGGTCACAATCTGGTATAAATACGCGTATTTATAATAATAAAGCATGTTAAATCCCCTAACAGCCGAACATTCGACTTACTTTAAGTCTATATAAATTTAAATTACAAACGAGAATTGGTACTGTAAAGAGCGGTTGGTATTACAGTGTATATGTTACTTTAGCCAAAAATAATCTCTGCTAAAAACTGCTAAGACAAATGGGTTGCTGGCGGTCATAAAAGCATTGCCTTCTTCGGACTTCGGAAGTGTTTGTTTTCACCTGCAAAATTCACAAATGTAAACGATAGGTGGTGTATTTGTGTTATTAACATGAAACATATATTCCATGTGTCAAATGGCAAGCAAAGCATGCAAAGACGAACATTGAATGAAGAATACCAATTAGGTTTAGACTCGCAGAGACATATTAATATTTTACCCAGTATTTTATTATATTTGTTAACAAGAACACCAATGCCTACATGTGTTATATTCATGTGCTGCGAAGTCAAGATAGGATGGTTTCAAAAAAGTTTTTATTTGAGGATGTTCTCTTGTTCTGTGTAACTTACTGCATTTTCAGTAATTGTTAATGAACGCTTTAGAATATAGGAATTTGTGATTTTCACGGCGCCTAAAATCTTATTAATCAATTATTTTGTCTTTGGTTTAACTTTGGACAGGCACAGTTTTTACTGATTACAAATATGTTGGCTTCTTAAAATTTATCCATCTATAACAGCTTCGATCTAAGCTAACGAGATTATGTCATGTGTGTAACAATTTACTAATTGGTTTATTGTAATAATGTGAACAAATATGCGGTATTTAAAAGCGTATTTTATGGTTCTATGAGTAATGTTATAACTATGGCAATGTTGTTTTAATCCGTATTTTGATTTTCACTACAGTTTTACGACCCCTTGGTGATGGTGCATTTTATACAGCTTATTGATGAAGATGGTGTTAGGTACCTCTCAACTTAGAGCAAACAGAAACAAAAAAGAAAACACTTCCAATGTTGCCTATATTGGCCTAAGTAATGTTAATCACTTTATTGTTGTTTTGCTTGAATATTTTTTTTATAATTTATTTTTGAAGTGCATCGAAGGCACCAATATGGCGTCTTCTTGCGATTGTGGTAGACAGAGACCCCAGACACAAATCCGGCGAAGCACATGTCAGAAGGAAGACCTTCCCATATGAGGTCCTTTGTCTCGAACGGGACTCGAACCCAGGCGGTGAGAGGCTAAGCAGTCCGAGGAGTTACAAATCGCCCCGGGAATATTTTTTTTAGTTTTATAGCAAACACGTTAAACGACGGTTGATGTTCATTTTTTGTATGAGCTAAACAGAAATACATTAATAGTATTATCTTATTTTCCTCTATACATACTTCATGTGCATACATTAACTGTAAAAAAAGTACAAATAAATATGCATGTAAGTGTAAGATTATCTTTGTGGATAATAGACATCGTGCAACATAATTAACATTCAGTTTGTTAACATGCATATATATAATTGACAGCATATATCTTCTATCATATGTCGAGACAGATATTCGACGGAGAGCCCTGTATGAGAAGAGATTCATTGCGATTATCGATTCCCTATTATTCCATGTTTAGTAGCAACAGACAGACAAATGATAGCATAGCCCAGAACAACACAAACTTTATTATTTCATCTACAGCCTTGGCAAATCAGCTAGCCAAGAGTACTAAGTTGGTGTTGAATAAAGAAAATGTTATTACACTAGGCCGAGACAAAATCTAAAATCACAAGGCTTGCAGAGTTATTTATATGTTATGTTCGTGCCTTGGTGATAACATTTTTCTTTATGCAACAAAAACCTTGTATTCTATTTATCATTACATCTGCTTTATAAACAAAAGCGTTACTTAAATCTTATGTTAAGAACTTTTTTGTTTTCCGAAAATGGAATTTGCTTTCAGTTTGTCTTGTTACACTGCACCGGAACAATTATGGCCATATTGGCGACGTCCAGCGAATTATTTGTGGAGGACACTGGGTAGAATCACCGGCGCACTGTAGGTTAGCTGACAAGCCTCCCCACATGAAAGTTCTCGCTCCGAATGGGACTCGAACCAACGCGGTGAGGGGTCGCGTTCATTGGTAGGTGTTATGTTTTCTGATGCGCTCAAAAAAGTAAAAGCAAAATTACTTATCCTTCATGAAATACGCTTCGTAACAGACGTGAATAAATTTTAACTTACTGGTAACCAAAGTCACTAAAACTTCATATTGGATGTTTTACCGTACTATCAAACTCATAATAAACCATTGAAGGGTTGGATAGAGAATCAACAGATTTAAATTCGGAGTCACATTTTTTTTTAAAATATTGTACAACATATCATCGCATTATCTTAAAAGCAGATGTACACGTTTGCCTTTTAAGATAAATGACTCCAAGTTCTGTTGCTTCTTAGCCAATGGTTACAAACTGACACACATAAATGACGTGTAGTTTCCGAAGAAAATTACCTCACACCATGTGACGTCAGATAAAATTAATAAAAAGAGATATAAATCAATTTGAATTATAATATTTTTTCTAAAGCTGTTGCGTCACTTTGAAATTTACGATTTGGCGACATTTAGAACTCCAAGTGAGACATGCATTTAAATAGTAATTAGTCCGGATGCGAGTGATAGGTTTATCACAGTGGTATTTGATGAAGTGAATGTTATCACGCCATGCTTTATATATCTATGATGTATGAAATATGAAATATGAAGTACTAGAGTGTGGTTATATAATGCGGTCCGTTACGTAAGACACTGAGCTGAATCAGATTTGATTTATCTAGGTAATTTAAAATAGTTTGTATTGCCAAGGTGCTGTATTCTATACTCCTTACTGATAAAAATGCACTTGGATGCCAAGAAACTTATGGAAAACAAACATATGAACTGGCAAATCATTACTTCTCAAATATCATGATAAAGGCAATAGTAAGCACGATGTTGATTTCCATCTGGAATATGTTTTTTTATTGTATGACCAACTATGTTTTCATATTGAGTATGTTTGTTATTGTATGACCAACCAGTTAAGTGACTGCTGGCTTCTCTTTGTGTATTGGTCAAGTTGTAATGACTTTATAGTGTCATCTTATTTTTCTCTACCTCATTACAGAGATATAGTTATAGCTGGTCAATTATACAATTTATAATATACTTTTAAAGCAAATCTTTGTATGTAAAAAACGAAAAAATAAACTAAAATATGGCCTCTTAATTGGGAATTGTTTTTGTTTGCATTTGGAGAAAATCAAACGCGTTGCTACGGTTTCCTATTAATAACAACCTGTCAAGCTTCTCATAACGCTTGTGCGAAAATACCACGTTTTTACGTTATTCATGAACCGTTTATTATTTTATTTGGTACTGACGCATTCAAATAAATAAGAAATGATAAGTACGAACGTTTATGTACATAAAAATGTGAAGATGCATCTTAAACAATTTATATATGTAGGTGTATCATTTTTTTCTTTGTTGCTAATTGGCATCGAATAACTTCATAAACGTTTCAGTCTGTCAACATATGTCTATTTAATTTGCAGCTGGTGTCTCCTATCATATGTAGAGACAGCTATTGGGCGAAAATCTCTGTAGAAGAAAATATCATTTTGGATTATCGATTCTTTATTGTTCCATGTTTAGTATGTTAGAAAAAGAAAGACAAATGATAACCTAGCCCAGAAGAAGAGCTTCTCACATTTTTGTCCAAAAAATAAATCAGTATTCTGGATAAAAAGAACAAAACCTCGTATAAATCTCCCAAAAGAACTCACGAGATATTGTCTAGGACTACTGTCAGACGAGCGGCTCCGTCGTTGTTTTTTGTTTGACTTTTATGAAGAGCGGTTTAACATCCTAAACTTATTCAAAAGGGTGTTGATGTGCTTTATTTATTAAAATACAATCCATCAAATGTCCTTTAACTGTCGAGAAAAGCCCTTAATCATGTTAAATATAGTACTTTACAAATCAGTTATAAAATATAACGATTTTGACACCATTCACTGTTTCATCGCGATTGAACTTAAGTACAATTTGTTCTGCCAAGAATGTCCAAGGTCGTTTCTGCTCAGCGATTGCTTTTCTGTGCATATGTACCGGTGTGTTCATTGACCCAACCGACAAAAGGCGTTTCATCAAATATTACTCCGTACCCCTCATACGGGTGAGGTTACCCAATGCTTAATCATCTATTGGATTTTCAAAAAAACTGTAAACATTAGGAGAATGTGGCTATATACCTCGAAGTTGGTGTAAATAAAAATAAGCCATAGTCATGTTTCAAATTGTAATAGTCGAAACAATTTAATTAAAGAACTTTTCTACTTAACTATTATGCAAAAAAGGGAGACCTAATTACATAAAATGGTTAGAATGTTGACAGCGTTTTCCTTTAAATAAGCACAGCTTATTGTACAATTTATTTGTAAGTGATACGGAACGTGAAAAAGTGAATATTTTTTAGTATGGACTCCTGTATTTGACACGTTATTTTGTGTTTTTAATCATATTCAGCATTGATAAAATACGAGTTTCTGTCGGAATAACCATAATTACAACATAATTACAAAAACAATAAACAATAGTTAATGATAATTTCACAAAGTATGGACGAATGACTGATTTTAACATCTTTCTGCTTATGGCTTTTGATTTTAAGTACTCAAAACCTGATTTTTAGACACGTGTATGTTTGTTTTTTTGTGTATTTATCATACTAATGTACATGCTTTATAGTAAGAGAGAGCGAGAGAGAGAGAGGGAGAGAGAGAGAGAGCAAAAAGAAAAAGTATGAACCGTCTGAAAATAAAAGTAGTGCATAAGGTTTGTTGTTAAGTGCACATTCTGCAGATTAAGATTTATGTCCGACAAAGGCATGTAAAATGTCTTTTTTCTACCTTTTCTCGTTTTGTTGGTTTCGTTCTTGAAACGTTCCAAGGCGGTAACTGTCGGGTTTGCTCTTTTCGTTAAATGACTCATCACAAATTTGTTCTTACTTTTCACTTGGCTTGCATGTGAAATACATTTGTCCTGTGCCCTTTCAGAGTTTGGTATATGTTGCAATGCTCATAGGACTTTGTTATATATATTCTTATTCATGATCACAGCTATGTTACTTTTGTAGTGTGGCGGTCGTAAAAAATCTCCACTTGCATGTAATCTATTTATCATTTAATTCATTCTATTATGATTAATATGTCTGTTAATGGACATTGGACTTTGGTTGCTCAATTCCATCCTCACATGAACAGTATGCTACAAACATTTGTTCTTGTCTGGTCGTGTTTTTTCTTGATTCGAAACCTTACTTTTTCTTATAATCAACCATTATTGTTTAGTTTTTCTAATCGAAATGATGCCCTTTTTAACACTGGACACTATCTTTCAATGACTTAACTTCTTTTGTCAAAACTTATCAAAGACAACATCAGCTCTTGGACATTTTGTATTCAAATAGATCGGTTTTCGTTTCGATGCATGCATTTGAAGAAGCCATCAGGAATTGCGAGGTTAGAGCTATGTAAAACCGGTTTAAGCACCCCATTCGGCCTATATTGCAAACTGACCTTTCCAAGAGGGCAACTGTCGGGTTGCTCCTTTCGTAAAATGACTCATCACAAATTTGTTCTTACTTTTCACTTGGCGTGAATGTAAAATACCTATGTCCTGTGGCTTTTCAGAGTTTGGTATATGTTGCAATGCTCATATGACTTTATCATATATACTTATTAGCGACCAATTATGATCATTATAGGGACGTCCAGCTATTTTGGTCGAGAAAAATCCCAAACCAAAGTCAGGGTAGAACCACCGGCGCACCGAAGGTAGCTGGAAGACCTACACATAGTTAATCCTTTGAGACTCGAACCCACGCGATGGAAGGCTAAGCAGTCAGAGGAGTTACAAATCCGCGACTCTTCCACAAACGCCAGGGCGCCCCTAATACCCTTTTCTATTTCTTTCATAATCTCACTTCCTTTTGCTCTCTTTCGCCGCTCATTTCATCACTACCATAATCTCTGAAACCACTTTCTCAACAATTCACAAAACGATATCGTAAAACTTTATCTGACTAACTTCTGTGTGAAGTTTAAGTGCTTTCCGTATTAATATGTCAATCGATAAAATGCAAGACTATTAATCATACAACGTACCCAATGCGAGTTTGCGATAGCTCTATGAATGACACAGTGTAATGTGATTTTCTTCTTAAAAATCCTACTCAAATATAAAATATGCTTCCATTATCAGCGAGAATCATAATTAACGCTCGCCGACCTGAATTAACAGCCAGATAAAGATCCCGGCAAAAATGAAGATGAAACAGATCGTTTTCATATTTCACTCACTCACTTCAATGACCATTCCACCCACTGCCTGACTTTGATAAATAACCTTAACTCATTGCATTATTGTCCAGCATTGATTAAAACATGAAATAGACGAATTGTGGAGTCTTTTATCAGAAGCATATATGGTTTAGTGAAAGGACTTTGTGTGCGTTTGTATGTTTCTCTTCTGAAAGATGAGTTTATTTATATGGTGCAAAAACTGATGTCTATCGAGCGAAAAACGATTTGATACTTTAACAAAACACGAGCCAGTAAAAAAAACTTAAGTCGTCCTTCATCGTTCAACCAACACTCTTTCCGCTCCCTGGAGACGGCGTTAATGTTAATTTTAAGCAGATATAACGCTACATTCTCTGTGAATACAAGCCAAATTACACCTCGATATATATATACGTATATATATGATACGATACGTCGATCTACGACTGGTAAGTCCCTTCATCAGGATTAAGTGACAGAGTATGGTATGTTTTATATATATATATTAGTTTTAGCGTACCTAGGGCCGAAACTGTATCTAATAATAGCTGAAGTTTGGTTATTTTATGTAGGTCTATCTCTCCAACTGACCTAACTGATGTAGTCATAAAACAAGTATCAGCATCGGCCTGAATGCCCTAGCAATGCACTTTAGTTTAAGAACGCAATTACCCTATAGACACAGCGCATTTCCACTCATTAAATTATTCGATTGTGACCGAAGAGCTGCTTCGTCCTTAAATACTCAGATCAAGTGAATGCATCAACATAAACGTCCAGAGATCAATGTACTGACCTTTTCGGTTGATTTTGTTGTTTTACTTGACAACATCCCCTCTTCTGGTTATTTTTCGTGATAATTATTTTGAAGAATATTAACATACTCTACATCACTTTACCTTGACAATGTCAGGCGCTCAGCAGTTGCATTCAACTTTCTATTGCACAAATACTCACACGTGTGGATAAAGTGCAGAATTCATTGAATGATAGACTGATGAATGCATATAATTAAAAGAAATGGCTAAGATATTTTAATTTTCTAAGGTTATATGTTAACCAAAACGTTTAGGCACATTAAATGCTGCCGAAATTACAATTGACATACTCTGACCTTGATAAAACCATTCAAACGTTTGTTTGATTAAACTATTGTGTTTTACAGTGAAGATGTTTTATGATACATTTGTAATGCTTTTACCATTTCCATTTTACATATTGGATTTCCCTCACACCGAATATAATCAAAGTGTAACCACATTTATAAATTTATATTTGTTATGCCAAGGCAACAAAAAAAATACCAAAACAAGTTTGTGCTTAAAATTACGAAGAGGAATGGCATGTTTTATTATGTAACTTAAACTATGAAACTGAAATAGGTCAATTAATTAAAATCTTACACAATTTCAAACTGAAAAAGAATTACCGCCCTGTCACCTTATCAGTTTGGTTTTGTTTCCGAATTTCTCAGATAAAAATTGATTAATTCAACTTTTACTTTCATGTGGAGTAAATAGAAAATATGGATAATATTTAACAAACTTGATCTTAAACAATGTCAATTAACCTCAATAACCATCGTGTAAAGTAAAACTATATGATTCTGTACATGCATTTAGTTAAAACTAAAACTATTTTTTCTTAATTTCTTAAAAACTAAGATTGGCACAGACATAATCTTTATAAAGGATACACACTTCAATAACGAAAACAAATCACAAATATATATATATATATATATATATATATATATATATATATATATATATATATATATATATATATATATATATATATATATATATATATATATGTACCAGACATAAATTACTTATCTAATAACTAATTACTAACAATCCTAAAATTAGACTGAAATGAAAAAAAGAACTATAATAAAACAAATGTCAACGATGATGTTGATTTTCAACGCGTGATCATGCATAAACTGTGGCAAATACAGAAAAGTATAGACTAAACATTGATAATCAAACTTCACATTTACAAGTAATTAAACATTTAACAATCTTAGAAGTTGCAATTCTTGGAGCTGTTTGATCTCATAGCCTATCTAAGATAATAAAGACAAACAATGTTAGTACGAACTTTTCAAAATTATACCTACAAATGCAAACTTTTTCGCTCTAGGAATCTTGAATATTCAGAATATTCTTTATGTATTATTTATAGCAAAATAGAAGTCTAAACTTAATATTTTAACAAATTATGGCTTTTGTAAACAATATTTTTAAACAATTTGTTATCACTGAACGTGTCAATAACCTAGCCTATATATGTTACATGCTAGTGACCATGCGATGCTCTGATAAATACAATATTTTGTCATACAGGTTACACTAGTTAGTTAATGTATCTATATCTAAATATTTAAAGATTGAGTTAATTCAAAAGTCTTTGAAAGAAGTACAAAATGTTACAATTATCATCATATTGCATGAAATATATGTGGTCTAATTTGGCAAAGGTTTTACATGATTTGTTAAGATGGAATTTAACAATGATATTTATGTACATAACATTGCAATTTCCTGCTTCTTTTTACTATTTTTCCTTTGTCTTGCTTCATTTGTTAACTGTATGTAAATATCTGAAAAACAAACGGTTTAAAAAACAGTTAAGATAATTGGAAATTATTTCGATTAGCACCAATAAAATATTTACCTTGATAACAGTTTATAAACCAAGAAACAAGGCGCCATATAAAACATCAAGCGTCTGTATACGCCAGAATCTCATATACACACTGCAAGACAAATTAAACCTTCAGTTATTTTGTCGGTAAACGGAGAGGTAATGGATATTTCTACCAAAGAATTCGTATTCAGTTTTATAATATTACATAAAAGATCACGCAACACTATTGCAGCTGATATGGTATACACATTCAAACGCGAATATGCCGAAACATATCATTTGAATCTTTTTATTTATTTCTTGAGTATCATTTAAGCAATTGATCAACGGCTTAATTCGTTTTTGTTAGCAGAGGAATGCGCCATTTAGTGAGATTATAAGTTATATGGTTTACCTAATCGCAATTACACGGGCTGTTTTATCTTATAGTGGTATTCCCCAAAGTGATATTATTACACCACCATGGCGTCATGGGCCACCTTTGCAAATGGGAGGCAAACATGTCTACTTATAAATTATTAATTCTAGGTTTAAGGCTTCTTACTGTGCCAGCTTGATTCTCTCTTATTTATTTTTGTTTTGAAACTTTAGAAAAAAAGAAATAATGTATACCGTTCCATTTTATTTAGTTTACTACAACAACTGCTTCTACTACTACTATTATTATTACTACTACTACTACTACTACTACTACGACTACTACTACAACTGTCTTCTTTTACTACTATTTATTTTTCTGTCGCAGCTCAAATTCAACAAATACAAGTTGGTCCAAAACAAAAGCATTTTGAAGTAAACTACATTCTCTCATATAACTTGTTCATAATTACAAAAGGTTTTCTTCGGTCTAGCTAAGATTGTGGAATGCATAAGATAATTGTTTACTCAATTAGATTTCAATTTAAACGAGGAGCCATTATCTACATCTTCAGCACGCTTAGAACATGGTTTCCGTCACATTCCATTAACTAAGGAATCGTAGTTCATGTACAATTATTATCACTGCACGAGGAAAATATACACTTTTTGCCGGGAGAAATTGTTTTTGGCACATAACATGGTAATGCAGTGGTAACTGATAGTTCCTGAAATTGAATTTTGTATTGCAAGAAGCAGTTCCATTAAAATATGGCCAAAAGAAGAGGAAACATTATTGGATGTAAAAATCGAACATCATTTAGAATTCCTTAAATGTTGTTTATTGTGTAAATATTACTGATCGCAGAAGGGATTTTGCTTAATTTTAATTGACCAAAACTATAAAGTCAAAGAAAAACATAATACCATGTTAAATGCTTTTGTGTGGCGCGTGGTGTTGTAGTTTGGGTGGTGGAAGCCTTTTCATATATACATGTAAATAAGATACTTCTCTTTGTATACTCACTTAATAACTAATTTAAATAATATTTTAATTACATGAATGTGAGGGTATGAGAATTTCAGTATTGAATCAAATTTTCACAAAGAATATATGACAAAGTCCTATGAGTATTGCAACATATACCAAACTCCGAAAAGGCACAGAACAAAGGTATTTCACATGCAAGCCAAGCGAAAAGTAGGAACAAATTTGTGATGAATCATTTAAGGAAAAGAGCAAACCCGACAGTTACCGCCTTGGAACGGTCAGTCGGCAATAGTGACCGACTGGGGTGCTTAAACCGGTTTTACAGAGCTCTAACCTCGCACTTCCTGACGAGTTGCTCGAATGCAAGCAACGAAAAGAAAAACGATCTATTTGAAAACAAAATGTCCATGCGCTGATATTTTCTATACGTTATAACGAAAGTAGTGACGTCATCGAAAAATAATGTCCACATAATGTTCAGAAAAGGAATATGGTATTATTTTGATTTGAAAAACAACACAAAAATGGTTGACCACAAATAAAATTAACTTTCTGAATCATGAACAAACATGACCAGAGACGAATAGATGGTTGTAGCATCCTGTTCATGTGAAGATGGAATTAAAGAACCAAAGTTCAATGTCCATCAAAGGAAATACACGTAACAATCCTTATAGGATGAATTAAATGACAACATAGATTACATGCACGGGGAGATTTTTTACGACCGCCACACTGCACAAGTAACATTGTTGTGATCATGACTAAGAATATATGACAAAGTCCTATGAGTATTGCAACATATACCAAACTCCGAAAAGGCACAGAACAAAGGTATTTCACATGCAAGCCAAGCGAAAAGTAGGAACAAATTTGTGATGAATCATTTAAGGAAAAGAGCAAACCCGACAGTTACCGCCTTGGAACGGTCAGTCGGCAATAGTGACCGACTGGGGTGCTTAAACCGGTTTTACAGAGCTCTAACCTCGCACTTCCTGACGAGTTGCTCGAATGCAAGCAACGAAAAGAAAAACGATCTATTTGAAAACAAAATGTCCATGCGCTGATATTTTCTATACGTTATAACGAAAGTAGTGACGTCATCGAAAAATAATGTCCACATAATGTTCAGAAAAGGAATATGGTATTATTTTGATTTGAAAAACAACACAAAAATGGTTGACCACAAATAAAATTAACTTTCTGAATCATGAACAAACATGACCAGAGACGAATAGATGGTTGTAGCATCCTGTTCATGTGAAGATGGAATTAAAGAACCAAAGTTCAATGTCCATCAAAGGAAATACACGTAACAATCCTTATAGGATGAATTAAATGACAACATAGATTACATGCACGGGGAGATTTTTTACGACCGCCACACTGCACAAGTAACATTGTTGTGATCATGACTAAGAATATATGACAAAGTCCTATGAGTATTGCAACATATACCAAACTCCGAAAAGGCACAGAACAAA
Organism: Sinonovacula constricta; assembly: GCA_007844125.1. NCBI lineage: Eukaryota > Metazoa > Mollusca > Bivalvia > Cardiida > Solecurtidae > Sinonovacula > Sinonovacula constricta. The sequence continues at coordinate 50,933,087 of CM017555.1, forward strand.
GGTATTTCACATGCAAGCCAAGCGAAAAGTAGGAACAAATTTGTGATGAATCATTTAAGGAAAAGAGCAAACCCGACAGTTACCGCCTTGGAACGGTCAGTCGGCAATAGTGACCGACTGGGGTGCTTAAACCGGTTTTACAGAGCTCTAACCTCGCACTTCCTGACGAGTTGCTCGAATGCAAGCAACGAAAAGAAAAACGATCTATTTGAAAACAAAATGTCCATGCGCTGATATTTTCTATACGTTATAACGAAAGTAGTGACGTCATCGAAAAATAATGTCCACATAATGTTCAGAAAAGGAATATGGTATTATTTTGATTTGAAAAACAACACAAAAATGGTTGACCACAAATAAAATTAAATTTCTGAATCATGAACAAACATGACCAGAGACGAATAGATGGTTGTAGCATCCTGTTCATGTGAAGATGGAATTAAAGAACCAAAGTTCAATGTCCATCAAAGGAAATACACGTAACAATCCTTATAGGATGAATTAAATGACAACATAGATTACATGCACGGGGAGATTTTTTACGACCGCCACACTGCACAAGTAACATTGTTGTGATCATGACTAAGAATATATGACAAAGTCCTATGAGTATTGCAACATATACCAAACTCCGAAAAGGCACAGAACAAAGGTATTTCACATGCAAGCCAAGCGAAAAGTAGGAACAAATTTGTGATGAATCATTTAAGGAAAAGAGCAAACCCGACAGTTACCGCCTTGGAACGGTCAGTCGGCAATAGTGACCGACTGGGGTGCTTAAACCGGTTTTACAGAGCTCTAACCTCGCACTTCCTGACGAGTTGCTCGAATGCAAGCAACGAAAAGAAAAACGATCTATTTGAAAACAAAATGTCCATGCGCTGATATTTTCTATACGTTATAACGAAAGTAGTGACGTCATCGAAAAATAATGTCCACATAATGTTCAGAAAAGGAATATGGTATTATTTTGATTTGAAAAACAACACAAAAATGGTTGACCACAAATAAAATTAACTTTCTGAATCATGAACAAACATGACCAGAGACGAATAGATGGTTGTAGCATCCTGTTCATGTGAAGATGGAATTAAAGAACCAAAGTTCAATGTCCATCAAAGGAAATACACGTAACAATCCTTATAGGATGAATTAAATGACAACATAGATTACATGCACGGGGAGATTTTTTACGACCGCCACACTGCACAAGTAACATTGTTGTAATCATGACTAAGAATATATGACAAAGTCCTATGAGTATTGCAACATATACCAAACTCCGAAAAGGCACAGAACAAAGGTATTTCACATGCAAGCCAAGCGAAAAGTAGGAACAAATTTGTGATGAATCATTTAAGGAAAAGAGCAAACCCGACAGTTACCGCCTTGGAACGGTCAGTCGGCAATAGTGACCGACTGGGGTGCTTAAACCGGTTTTACAGAGCTCTAACCTCGCACTTCCTGACGAGTTGCTCGAATGCAAGCAACGAAAAGAAAAACGATCTATTTGAAAACAAAATGTCCATGCGCTGATATTTTCTATACGTTATAACGAAAGTAGTGACGTCATCGAAAAATAATGTCCACATAATGTTCAGAAAAGGAATATGGTATTATTTTGATTTGAAAAACAACACAAAAATGGTTGACCACAAATAAAATTAACTTTCTGAATCATGAACAAACATGACCAGAGACGAATAGATGGTTGTAGCATCCTGTTCATGTGAAGATGGAATTAAAGAACCAAAGTTCAATGTCCATCAAAGGAAATACACGTAACAATCCTTATAGGATGAATTAAATGACAACATAGATTACATGCACGGGGAGATTTTTTACGACCGCCACACTGCACAAGTAACATTGTTGTGATCATGACTAAGAATATATGACAAAGTCCTATGAGTATTGCAACATATACCAAACTCCGAAAAGGCACAGAACAAAGGTATTTCACATGCAAGCCAAGCGAAAAGTAGGAACAAATTTGTGATGAATCATTTAAGGAAAAGAGCAAACCCGACAGTTACCGCCTTGGAACGGTCAGTCGGCAATAGTGACCGACTGGGGTGCTTAAACCGGTTTTACAGAGCTCTAACCTCGCACTTCCTGACGAGTTGCTCGAATGCAAGCAACGAAAAGAAAAACGATCTATTTGAAAACAAAATGTCCATGCGCTGATATTTTCTATACGTTATAACGAAAGTAGTGACGTCATCGAAAAATAATGTCCACATAATGTTCAGAAAAGGAATATGGTATTATTTTGATTTGAAAAACAACACAAAAATGGTTGACCACAAATAAAATTAACTTTCTGAATCATGAACAAACATGACCAGAGACGAATAGATGGTTGTAGCATCCTGTTCATGTGAAGATAGAATTAAAGAACCAAAGTTCAATGTCCATCAAAGGAAATACACGTAACAATCCTTATAGGATGAATTAAATGACAACATAGATTACATGCACGGGGAGATTTTTTACGACCGCCACAAAGACGTATTTGGACGGCTTGTCTATGGCTATTTGAAGCATGTGTATTCTAAACAAATGAAAAGACAACACAACATTATAGAGGGTGTGAATTCAATCAAGACTACAAGAAACTTTCTGGCAACGCATTGTAGTAGGAAAATGAAATCTGGTTTCATCTTACAAACAAGAATTGCTTGTAGTTTCTGCAAGCCAGCAATATTATAACGATTGCCAATATTTACAAAAAATCGAAACCCGTAAGTTGTTAATTGTACTGCTATTTTAAACGATGATGTGGAATAAAATAGTTGATCACTTTTATTTAAAATATGACTTTTTAAGTGCATATGAAAATATTTTTGTCATACTCACACACCAGAAACTGTAATATGTTCTATGTCTTCGAATGCAATGGTGCAAAATGTCACTAGACTGAAAAGAAATAGGTTTTGCTGTTAAATTCAGTATAAGATAAGTTAGTAAACACTGATGACATCAATAATTAAGTGTGATGTTTAATATAAATAAATAAATTATTTATTTATTTTAAATTTTATTATCATAATTGTTATTATTATTATAATTATTATTATTATTATTATTATTATTATTATTATTATTATTATTATTATTATTATTATTATTATTATTATAATTATTATTATCATTATTATTATTATTATTATTATTATTATTATCATTAATATTATTATTATTATTATTATTAATCATTATTAATATTATTATTATTATTACAATTCATTCAAACAGTACAGTAGTATTCTAATAAATAATAAGTTACATGACTTACCGGGGAGTGGCGTCAAAGTATTTATAAACAATAAATCTTCATATAGAAAATTCTAAGTTCGTCTTACGGTGTAAAAGGCATAAGTCAAAGTGATGTTACTTGAAAGTATTAGTTCGAAGATGGAAGAGTGCCACTGCTGATTTGTTAGTATTTTTAAATTGTTATGGACTATTTTAGATAAGCTGCCAAACCATTTCCCGACCGAATCTCACACTCAAGTCAGAACAGATAATATACAGTGTACATAGACTGGACAGAGACTAGACACACATGACTGGATACAACAACAACAACAATAATAATAATAATTTTAATAATAAAAATAATAATAATAATAATAATGATAATAATTGGGCCTATAAAGATGCCTTTTCTGGTGCAGGTTCATTTGTTTTTATTGTGCAGGTCTAAATATTTTATATTCGTCTTATGTGGTAAAAAAGACCTAGCCCAAAGTTCTGTAACTTGAAAGTTTTCAGTTGTTTAGATGCAATATTTAGTTTAAAAATGAAGATATATATCTCTTTAGAAATGATGTTAAAGGCAAAGATAGTCGATTGAAGAAATAAATGATTTTCACAAGAAAGTTTATGAAAAATCTGACTCGTTCATACTTTCCTCCCTATTTATTCATAGCCGATTGAGAATATTCGTTGCAGAGTATTTAAGATATTTCGCTTTGGAAATAAAGGGTAGATTATTCTTGAATAAATAGCTCGTGTGGGAATCGAACCACAGGGACAATTTTCGATAGATAAAATACATAATGAATAAAACAAAAACATGGGGTATTTAGATACAAAAAATATTCAAAATATAAATAAATATTAAAATTATAGTTAAAAACCCATGTTAAATACTTTGTCATATGAAAAATAAATGTGGACAAACAATGAATTCATAATCATATGGATAGTATTATCGAACGGGGTTCCAGAATCCCCCTTTCTAGCCATACAGACACACAAATACAAAACAAAGCACATATGTCATGTCAAGCTGCAGAGTTACTTATGACAAAAACGATGAATTTCTGTCTGACTCGCATCATGGTTAAAAGAAATACAAGTAGATGTTTATAAAGCCACGGAACAGACGAATATCTTCAAGAAGCTATCAAATGTTTGGTCTGTAATGCATTGTCTATCACATAAACTTTTAACACAGCTATAATTTACACGGTGCAAAATATGAATTTCGGCAAATGTTTCCAAAGCTCAGGATCCAAGAGGTAGTCATTTCAGTCATCACACATTTCAAACATCCGACGACCTATATTCTGTTCTCACATGATAGTTTTGTTTGTTAATTATGACAAACAATGATTATATGACAAATAATCGTTCACTTATGCCTACCGTCTTCACTTTAAGCTGCCTCACCGTGAACAGTAAAAGAAAACTTGAAATAAAACCAACCATAGTTGCGCTAACCTGACACTGGGCCGACTTGTTATGGGCCTTATATGTCGTCATTTTTGTGCGTCTGATAACGTATTGTTTAAAGCTGCATTCGGCGCCCTATATATATCCGAGGATAGTGAATAGAAACTAACAGATGTGAATAGAAACTAACAGATGTGCAGTGTTATTTTGCTGACACCAAACTTTTGAAAATGTTAATACATTTATTCATTGACATTGCTTTATGAGTATGATGCGTGTGAGCAGTGCATGTGTTGGTCCTGTGATGTGTTATCTTCACAATTATGTTTTACTGCATGACATTACATAAATTGGTAAATAAAACGTTTTCAAAAATAGTTTACATAGTAGTATTGGTTGACTTTGCCACATAAATAATACGCGTAGCTTATTTTTATTTATTGTTTCTTCTTCAATGTGACTATAGTATTCATCAAATTTGTAATTTAGCATTTGTTCCAAACATATATATAACAATAAAAAAATCTTATATTTGGTATGTGTGATACAGAAATAATGGTAAATTGAAATATTTGAGGAACGTGCTAGACCAACAGGCACTTGAACATACATCCCACATTTTCCAAGCAGTTAAAACAATCATATTAATTAACATATCTAGACAGGGCCTTCAAAACTGTTGCATTACAGATACTCTACAAAAATATTTCTTCCGTTCGAAATTAGGATCAATTAATGATGAAGCAGTAATCATGCAACTGTTACTTACATATTTACATAACAGAATGGTAACCTTCTAAATCACTTCTGAATCTGAAGTGCCGTCAGTGAAGATAAAACTACCTGAATCTGAAGTGCTGTCAGTGAAGATTAAGCAACCTGAATATGAAGTGCCGTCAGTGAAGATTAAACTACTCAAATCTGAAGTGCTATCAGTGAAGATTAAACTACTCAAATCTGAATTGCCGTCAGTAAATATTAAACTACCTGAACCGGAAGTGCCGTCAGTGAATATTAAACTACCTGAATCTGAAGTGCCGTCAGTGAAGATTAAACTACCTGAATCTGAAGTGCTGTCAGTGAAGATTAAACTAACTGAATCTGAAGTGCCGTCAGTGAAGATTAAACTACCTGAATCTGAAGTGCTGTCAGTGAAGATTAAACTAGCTGAATCGGAAGTGCTGTCACGGAAAATTAAACTACCTTCATCTGAATAGATGTCAATGAAGAATAAACAACGTGAATCTGAAGTGCTGTCACTGAAGATTAAACTACAAGGCGGTTTTAAAGTCAGTAAAACATGAAACACATAATAATCTAGCTATTTACTTAACACGGAGAGGACAACGTGTGGACACAACGTCTGGTTACATGGTTCAAGACAATATTATTACGTCTCGAAATATTTATCAGTCCATGTGGGAATGTCAGAAAACACGTGTTCAATTCTAGTACAGGCACTTTCAATTTGGCTTGTTGGGACGGCTCCGGATGATTGATTGTCTGGCTGATGTTACTTAAAATGTATGAGTTGTTTTATTTATGTCGAGAAGGGTCAACTTTTACATCGCAAAAACCAATACAATCTGGTCCATTTACCATTGAGTTTGACTAATTTTGAGCATGGTGGACAAATGACACTAGTTTAGCAATATTTTATTACTGCTGTCAGTGTATTCTTAACATGTATAAATATGGTACATTTGTTTTTTCGTTTCCTGTTTCTAGAAACATGCATAAAAGAAAATCTAGTTATCACTAAATGCATTAAAATAGCAATCTTAAAACGTATTTTCAGCAGCAAGTAACTATCCAAAAGCCTGCTCGCCTGGTTTTAAACTGATGTCTTGGATGCTCTGGTCAAATCTAATTTTCTTTTGTTTTGAACTGCTTAAGTATTAGCCCATTAACACAAGAAACAGTCACTTGTACAGCAGACAGAAAATCTACTTACTTATATTAAATCAAACTTCTATTTAAATTCACTTTAAAAGATAGTCGAAATATGGTTATAATCTTTAATCCAAACTCCAAAGCAATTATAACAATCGAATGAAATATCGTCGTTGTCTTTAAAGACTGATGGTAGGATGACAATTTGGAAAAACTATTGTATGACTTACTATTGTAAACTTAGACCAATGAAGAAGAAAATGCACACCCTTTGGACTGGTAAATAATATTTCAGAGCACATGTAAGTTAAATCTGTAAATGTAATCTTCAAAAACAATCTAGATATTTTACACAATAAATAAGGTGGTCGTGTTCTCAAAGTGTTCTAAAAGTAAACTGTTAATAATAGGTAGAACATAACAATATGCATACATGTATTTCGGATTTGCTGTTGAGAATTTTCTGATATGTCCGCAATTTTATTTAGGCCCATATTCACCAACCATCTTAAAACATGACTTAAGCTTAAATCACCATTTAAAGTAATAGAAACTTAAACAAAAGGTTGAAAGCACTTCTGATATGTACCTTTAATTGATGAGTATATATGATGTCTTAAAATCCATGACTAAAGAAATTCTTATTGAAATGATTAATAAAATTTGGGATTATTGTCAAAATCCGTGCTTTATTTAATTCATTGAGTTGAGTCAGACCTGTATTCGTAATTACTCGGTTGTATCCGGAGAATTCCGGCGTAGTGGCCTAGAAATGAACAAAGTTTCATGAGTGGACCAGCTTCTTTTTCTTTATGAGATTTGGACAATGCCGGCACAAGATCAGGCGAAAATTAAGTCCGGAAGAACATTCAGGAGAGCCGCATTTGTTGGAGTCGTGTTTAATTCAGCTATACCACTGGTAATAACGAAGGAAAAGTGAACAAAACAAAGATTATAATTAAGGAAAATTGAATACGACAGCGAAAATTGAATTGTCGTGATTGAAATCTATTCTGGTTCAAACAAATATGGTACACGGGCAAGTGTAAGATGAATTCTCATAATTGATGCACGATATGCTCCGTAGCTATTCATTAGTTTTAGTAGTTGGTAACTTATTCGCTAATTAGTCTTGACTTCCCGTTGGCACGTCCTATCTGAACCCAATACTTAAACTGAACAGAAGAGAACAACCCTACGGTTATATAGTAACAGCATGGTGATATATATATCACCATGCAGTTACATATATATCACCATGCTGTTACATTTTATAACCGTAGGGTTGTTCTGTTCTTGTTGTAACGGAGATAGTGTGCCTATTCAAATAACTTAAATTCTTAAGGGAATTGCAATGTACACTAAATAATATGGTAATTATAAACAAGTGAAGACAATTGCAAAGAAACAATTTTTCATAATATGTAAAGATAAATGACTTCGACAAGTATCACTGTTGATTTTTTTCTTGTGTTAAAAACATATTTCATGTCAATAAATATATTTTTGTGTGGAGTTTTATTTTTTTCTTCTTTTTAAATCAAAACAAAAACTTTATTAAGATTAACATTTGGACATTAGTGATAAGCAGTTTTTGTTTACCTTTAAAATTACATTTTAGTGTTTCTCACATTTTTTGATTTGAAGGTTTAAGTCATAATAGGCGCCCGTCTTCTTAAGCGGAAGTCTACTTCAGCTTATGCTGACTTAAGCTGTTTTCTTCTTAATCCTTTTGTCTTTTTAAACTTTTCTCTTCTCAAACTTGTTTCTACTTATTTTAATATTCCGGTATTAAGTCAAGAAATAAGTAACACAGATGAACCTTCCGGGATTAGTTTTGATACTCTTAAATTATAAGTTTTTATTGTATTCTTAACAAAGCACTGTTTTAGCCTAAAAGCACATTTAGATTCATGAAAATATAACACCATAGCTAAATATATGTTGTTATTTGAGAAGCCGTTAAGGAGCATTTAATTTGCTAAACGGCAACTAAAAAGTTCACCTTGGCGCGAGAAACATTTCACTTCATGAAAACCTAACCTGTGCAATGCCTACAAAGCTGTGATTTTGCAATTTATTATACAAGTTTTAGTCACATAAAATGAAATTGATCAATTGAGAAATAGCGTTGATCCATATCCGACAGTGAACCCTTGGAACCGTCACTTTAAGACCTCCAAAATTAGACGACACTTTAGCACTATATATTGTTACTGTAGCATGAAGTGCATGTCACATTTTATAACATATTGATATATGTAGCAAGATATGTGTAAATATATAAGACCCAAAGCACTTATGCCATTTAAAATATTCCATAAAATTAAAGTGAATTTCCCAAGCGTGCTAGCACGTTAAAATAGACGAGTGTTCTGGATAGTACATATGTACATTGTCATCTCCGCAGACAACCTGTTGACATATATGAAAATGAGAAATTATTTGAGTCAAACAAAGGCCAACATGAGAGCTGGAGGTGTCATCCTAAGTCACTTGAGGGCTTTTTGAAACCGCTAAATGCTTTGAAACGATGACAGTAGATAACTATTAAACACGTGATTAATTTTCAAAACAGAGAACAATGCCGACAAAACAATGGCGTTGACTTTAATCGACCCGTTGGTTTTGTTCTTGCTGTAATAACTTCGGGAAAGAAATATTTTTGTTCCTTGTATAAACATATTGCCGTCATAATGGATTGTTCCACAACGATCGACCAAGTTGTTAGATAAACAGACTTATGCAATCAGTTGCAGCGTCAAAAACGTGTTAAATAGTTGGTCTACTTTTCAGAAAGTAACATGTGTGCTTGTTTGTGGTACTGTCTGTGAGACCTGGAGCAGGTCTTGGATAAACTGTTCCATCAACAATAGGGGAAGAGTTCTATACAAATTATGATTTGCACGTTACTCTCTGTCCCCTAATTACCCTTATTCCCATTCAAACTTCAAAACATATTTCTGTTGCATTTCCTGATTTCTGTTTCATGCATGCAATATCGGCAAGATAAGAATAAAATACTGTTTTATACTAAAAAATAGGTTTATATTGGTCAATGTATATTCTATTTTTTACTTCTATTTTTCCGTCCATTTTTCTGACATGTAAGAATGACTTTTAAAACGACTTTATACGAATGGGTAATATTTGCACTTCTGCTAATTTAAAAAAAAATTCTGCTGCAATTTTAGCATACTTAAAGATTAGCATTAATATACTTGGCGATTAAGAGCACATTTCAAAAGCCTGTTTTAGTTTGATCTATGGTGAATTGAAATTAATGTTACAATCTCATAATGGCAAATGGTTTAGTTTCTTCGTGGCTAAACATTCCATTATATCGATTTCAGAGCGCGCTGATCCAGACAAACGGCATTATATAGTTTTACAGTTCGAGAAGAAGAAGGATTGCTTTTCGAAATAAGATACGCTTAAGAACTTGAACTGGTCGAGCTAATATGTTTTCTTTTAGGAAATGTTCATTTGGGAGTCGTTGTCAGAAAGCTAATACTGTTTTATTTTGAACACTGTCCCGTACTTGCTGAGGAAGCTCTTGGGGCATAGCGCTAAAATACCTGCATGCAATGCTGTGCAAGGTTTGTCTAGGATTTATTTCTTATTATCATAACTTCATTATTTTCATATGTAATAATATGTATAAATTATATTCATACGCTGTATTCCACATGTTTTTCCAGATTCAATAATAGTTTACAGTTTAAATATTTGCGTTGGTGGGTCATTTTATTACAATAATAGTTGTGTTGATAATGATGTCATGCAATACCTATTGCATATATAGTCATAACATGACGAGTTTATTCTCCATCCCATATCATTAGCGGATAAGGGATTGAATCACTTAGACTCCCTTTGGACAAACTCGTTTAGATTCGAGCAAAAACTTAAGCTATATTTTTGCATTTAATTTTAAATTCGATAAAACTATTGTAATTAATATAATTTCAAATGCTATCTTTTTTTCATCGAATTTACATATCCTGGGATTTCTAAGTTATGGATCATAGGGCTAAAATGAAAATAATTGGATTATTAATTTAATTGTAAAGATTTACTGGCAGCCTCAGTTGTTTTACTTGATAAGTTGCGAGAACGAATCTAACTTCCTCAGACGATGCTTATATTAGTTTTAGTTTCATGTTCTACATTTATTACGGAATTTATTAATTGCAATAATACTTGGCAGTTTAAGCTTACCATTGTCTGGAACAATTAAAAGCGAAAAAAAAATTAAAATAATATACAAAGAACAAGATGACAAAACAAGAGCCACAACTCAACATATGTGTTTGAAACGAAACTTTTCGCTTTGTCGTTGTTTATACCAGAGTGCAGAAAAACGTCTGAAAGCTTGATACTTCTAAAAATATTACACGAAATAATTTCCCTGCTGTTACCGTGTTTAATCATTAAGCCCGTTCAAAATGAGTCTGCTCCATTCCTTTGAACCGTTTGTTCTTGCTTTATTCCCACGATTACCTTGCTCTTACAAACGTCATATCTATTAGCTCACTCACCCGGAAGTCGAATCGTCACCATTACGCCGTTTATATAGACGCCGTATCTGATCCATTGGCCTCCTTCGTATCTGCTTCGTTATTAATTACCCCACCCTCAGTTGCTATATCTGCTCCTATACCCGCTCCTCCGAACGTCAGTTTGGTTCCATTACCCTGCTCCAGCCATTCTTCAGTATTCAGTATTCAGCTTCAGTATTCTGCTTTCTTAGATGTCTGGTATGTTACACTGTCCCGCTTCATTAAAATGCGCTTCTTTATGCAATGCCTGCATAGTTACCCCACCCGTTTTGTCGTATCTGCCCTATCAGATATTATATCCGCTTCTACACGATGCTTCTACAAAAGATCGTGTCTACTCCGTTATCCCGCGCCATAGACGCCTAACGCCCACTCTTTACTCGACTTCGTGTGCGCTTTGTTGTATGGCTTTCCTGATGGACATCACGCATGCTCCGTTTATCTGTTTATCTGCTACCTGGACGTCGTGTCCGCTTTATTACCCAGATTTCCTTATACTATATCTGCGCTCTTATTCCCGAAAGCTGTACAAGCCCCATCGACCTGCTTGCCTGAATGACGTATCTTTTCACTTTGCTAGAGCTCTCTCTCTCTCTTTCTCTCTCTATCTCTCTCAATGACCTGTATTCGATCAGAAGGCAGTTTTCAGATTATGTCTTGTGAAAAACAATTGCTTTATCTCTGTGACGAACTACCATCGTTGACCTTTGGTATGTGTAGTTCGATAAATCTAAAGAATAATAATCGTTTCAGCGTATACGCAATTTTTATCTGAAAATGTGAAATAGCTAGTCCGTGGTACTTTAAGAGGGTTAAGATTAAGATTATCTATTAATGTACTTACAAATTGTTCGTTGTTGTCAAACTAAACAAACGCGTTTCTTTCTCTTTTTTATTCCACGTGCCTTTGAGTATAATTACTTTGTTAAGCATCCTACATGTATAAACCTTACTACCGTAAAATGTCTAACCCTTATGATTAAAACTTTTTTCCTGCAAAAGATCGCCTTAAATTCTTTAATTTTTATGATTGTTTAATTATAGTTTTTCCATTTAAAACTGTCACTTTTTGTTACGCAGGTTTTATCAATTTGCAGAACAAATTTCAAGTAGTAAAGTCGTATTTTCTGGACATTTAAAACTCCCGTTTTCATTTCCATGCTCTTTCTAAAAGGCCTTTGGTTATTTTTTCAAAGACAATTGAATCGCTGTTGCTGTCACTTTAAGAACTCTTCACTTGAAGCCAATTCATTTAAAGCGCAATTGAGTAAATGGTATTATCACCAATTTGGGTTTCTTAGTATCATTTTTTTCCGTTTAACTCCTTCATAAAAGAAGAACTTTTAGTGCCTTTTCTCTCCATACTCTTCTTATTTTATTAAGCAGCTTTTCTATTGAATTTGCCAAGAGTATCATTTTTACATAAATCTATATTATCATCAGCGAAAGGTTTCAGATGGTCGACAAATTCGTTCTTTCGAACTAACAGTGCTTGAATCCTTGCGAACAAAAGACTACGAATAAAGTAACGTAACTAATAATAATGTGGTTTGGAAATTCGATCTCATGGATAAGAAATCTTGAAATAAACCGCTTTCTGTAGAGTTTAAACGGGATTTATAGATTTACAGCAAAATATTCCATTATATATCTCAATGTCGGATTGAGAATAAAATGTCTCTAAAACACTACAGCAAATCTAGTTGCCATAGATTTCATCCGGCCGTCCGACTAGATGACGGGCATACTTTGCGGCATCGAGAAACATGATTGAACGTGGACAGCGTTTTTCTGTTGCTTGGTTTTGTTTCTTATAATCTAATACTTTTTGATACACTCAGTTCCACGCGCACCTTTCCAAATAAGCAATGTTTATATCTATATTAATATATATATATATATATATATATATATATATATATATATATATATATATATATATATATATATATATATATATATATATATATATATATATATATATATATATATATATATCGACACTTAACTGGTTTTCTGTCTCTTGTTACAATATGCTACAGGTGTCTTCATCACAAAGAAGCAAATTCACCTCCATTTACAGTTACCGTCCTGCCACAGAATAGCAACTCAAATGTCATCCCTCAAAATGCGCCAGAATGTTATCGTTTATTACCGTTAGCGTGTATTTCAAGTAGGTTTTTGTCATTGAGAGCTATAAGAGTTAAATTGTTATTCTTCTTGTTTCAGGTTTTGATAAAGATTGCCCGATCGACTGGGCCATGTACGAATCAGTGTCGAAGGAGAAGGCATTGATCAAATGTCTACTCGATCGCTACAAGAATTACACAACAATCGGTCGCCCCGTGACCAACACCTCCGACATGATTACGGTGGAGTTCGGGCTCAGTTTAATACAGATTATGGACGTAGACGAGAAGAACCAGGTGTTGGAGACCAACGTCTGGTATACTTACGTGAGTAGCGACAACGTTTGGTGTACCTTTCAGTTTAGCAACACTGTCAAGTACGCTTTTCTATCAATGTCTTTATTTGTCTATTACAAGATGTGTCAACACTAGCTAGTACACGTTCGAGACTAGTTACAACGTGTGACAAACTCGTGTATCTGAGAATATCTGATACACTTAAGGTCAGAAGCAACCTCAGTCACACCACAGCCTGATACTCTTGCATTAGTAGTTATAAAGTCTGATACACTTACATTAGTAGTGGTAGTCCCGGAATCACCAACGATAAAAATATAGTTTACTTACGAAAGTACCGAGATCACGAAACACTTTTGTGAGTAGGAACTATAACTCCTACACGTATGCGAGTTCAACGCCCCAACGCCCAACAAAGATCTGGTCACAGACCAGCATAAAACGGCATTCGGCATTCTGTTGCGCGGCGCTGACATGCAATTAAAATACAAAGCCTTCCGTATCATCATAAAACCACGTCGTCCAAATACAGCGGTGCATCAGTCTGTTGTCTAAATAGTCTTGTCTCGGGGATCAGAAGCAACTAATTGTCAAGTAGAATTCATTTATATGACTATATGTCGACATTGTTTCTCTAGTTTATTGTTGTTGTGGGAAAACTTTCGTCGTTTAATTTGATATAATTTTCAAAATTAGTTTGACATACTATGGCAGACAGTGCCATTTACAAGATTTTAAAAGTGAATAAAACTTCGCAGTTTACAGTTTTAGTACATTTTATTTAATGTCATTTTCGACTATTTGCTCATAAACATGTGTCGATTTAGTTAATGTTTTTGGAATCATTATTGACATGGTGCTTTTATTGTCTTTAGTTTCATGTCGATGTATTAGCGTTTAGTGGAAACACATTACTAAAAATATACGTTTCAAAACCGTGATGCCAGTCACAGTGTTATTAATCTTTGATTAAGGTGCGAAAACACAGAGAGGATTTACTAACTCGAAAAATAGTTTATATATTGTTTAATAGTGTGCATATTTAGGTTTTATTTGGCAACATTAAACATGGACTCGTGCGTATTCTATTGTTTTCGAACACTGTTAACAGTTATCAAACTGGTTAAAGAAACTATGCCTGTCCACGACTTTCCGTGCGTTTGTCAAAAAGGGCCGTAAGTCTTGACGATAAAATTGTCGAACACTTATGAGTGTCATTTCAGTATTGTAATGCATTTTTGTTGTTTATAAATAAAGTATTCTTAGCTCAGTTATTTACTCCCGATGCAGGTGTTTACTGTTAGATGTCCCGCCTTTATGAGACAATTTCTTATTACTATAATATTTATGTGTCTTTTAATTTATGGAAACATAACGATACTAGTCTGATTAGTTTACCTACTTTGCTAAGCAACTATTAACACTATTATACAAAGCGTGCAGATCCAGGTTAACCTGCTTCTGTCGGATGATGTCCTTTTCGGATTTGCACTGTTTGCTGGTATGCACATCCAGGTTTACCTGCTCCTGTCGGATGATGTCCTTTTTAGATTTGCACTGTTTGCTGGTTTGCACATCCAATTTAACCTGCTCCTGTCGGATGATGTCCTTTTCAGATTTGCACTGTTTGCTGGTATGCAGATCCAGGTTAACCTGCTCCAGTCGGATGATGTCCTTTTCAGATTTGCACTGTTTGCTGGTTTGCACATCCAATTTAACCTGCTCCTGTCGGATATTGTCCTTTTCAGATTTGCACTGTTTGCTGGTATGCACGTACAGGTTAACCTGCCCCTGTCGGATATTGTCCTTTTCAGATTTGCACTGATTGCTGTTATGCAGATCCAGGTTAACCTGCTCCTGTCGGATGATGTCCTTTTCGGATATGCACTGTTTGCTGTTATGCAGATCCAGGTTAACCTGCTCCTGTCGGATGATGTCCTTTTCGGATATGCACTGTTTGCTGGTATGCAGATCCAGGTTTACCTGCTCCTGTCGGATGATGTTCTTTTCAGATTTGCACTGTTTGCTAGTATGCAGACCCAGGTTAACCTGCTCCTGTCGGATGATGTCCTTTTCAGATTTGCACTGTTTGCTATTATGCACATCCAGGTTTACCTGCTCCTGTCGGATGAAGTCCTTTAAGGATTTGCACTGTTTACTGTTATGTTTTACATTAATTGTTTTTAACTCGGGATGTACTGTTCATTACAAAATATAGGATCTAATTAGTATACATTAAAATTTGTTAATTAATACATGTTACTTAATAAAGACTGGCGTAATTAATAATAAATTTCAGCAATGGAAGGACGCCTTGTTGAGGTGGGACCCTGCACAGTTTGATGGCTTACATAAGATCATGGTACCGCCAGAGAGTGTCTGGATCCCTGATATTGTACTCTACAACTTGTAAGTACACACACCGCAATCTTTATTTCTAAATATGAACTTTAAGCTTATAATGTAAAACATAAAGTAAGCTTGAGCATCACCTAAAAAAATGAAGTAAAATGCTCTTAATTGCTTTAAAATATAGGTATCTGGGTTCGGAGGGTAACTGCTTTCTTTCCTTTCTTACGTTCTCTTTGTGACATATTTTCTTCTTACCAACCTACAATAAAGACAATTCAAATAATTTTATTCTCTAATATAACTAAAAATTTGCGAATTTTAATCAAGATCACTGAACATTAAAACATTTTTAAAGGTTTTGGTACTTTTACATTATATTGTGTGTTGTTGTTTTTTCGAATAGATTGCCTCAAAGCAATCAAGTAACTAGTTTGGCATGTTTGCCTTATGTCGATCCTTATATTGAACGATACTAAGTAATAATGCATTGAGTTTCATCATATCTAAGGATAGAGTTACTTGCCTTATATTTATCGATACTTAGTGATAATGCTTTGAGTTTCATCATATCTAAGGATAGAGTCACTTGATTTATATTTAACAATACTGATAATGCTTTGAGTTTCATCATATCTAAGGATAGAGTTACTTGCCTTATATTTAACGATACTTAGTGATAATGCGTTGAGTTTCATCATATCTAAGGAAAGAGTCACTTGCCTTATATTAACGATACTGATAATGCTTTGAGTTTCATCATATCTAAGGATAGAGTCACTTGACTTATATTTAACGATACTGATAATGCTTTGAGTTTCATCATATCTAAGGATAGAGTCACTTGTATGCACAAGTTTTAGATAAAAAAATGTATATGTGTTCTGAAGCTGTTGGTGAGTTTTTGTCAAAAAAATGCATACATGTGTTTATAGCATAAAGCAATTAAGTATGGTTCATTTCACTTGCTCCACTTTAAACAACCCAGTAAAGTTTTTCAATATATTCAAGAGTTCACTTTACAAGGGACATTATTGATTTCATGTCAGTTGTAAGCAAAATAAAATGCAATTTTGGTTTAATGCGTAATAATTGTAAACGAGACGAATGACTTTCTGTTCTTAAATGTTTAAAATTTTAAAAATATAAGGCTTCCATTTTAAGTTTTAAAGTCATTAATGAAACATATTTGTACGTTTTAATGACAACATATTGATTTGTGACATGCTCGAGCTACGTAAGTGATACAAAAAAACGTACAGTTTTCACAAGCCTGTAATTGTTTACAACTCAATTGAACTTTTTATGTTGCTAAAACGTCAGTATGTTTGCTTAGCTTGTACTAGATCTGGTTAAAGTATGCTTTGCCTGTGAACAATCACATTTTAGGATTAATTAAGCTTAAAAACTATTGCAAAGGATGTTGAATTAAAATTCTCCTCATACTACTATTTCTTCTTCTCCTACTACTACTGCTGCTGCTAATACTATTACTACTTCTACTTCTACTATCACTACTTCTACTACTATCACTACAACTTCTGTTACTACTACTACTTCTACTATTATTATTTCTACTACTACTTTTACTTTCACTACTACTACTACTACTACTTCTACTACAACTACTTCTACTACTACTACTTCTACTATCACTACTACTACTACTACTACTACTACTACTACTACTACTTCTACTACTACTACTACTACTACTACTACTACTACTACTACTATTCATGTACTAGTACTGCTACATTAACCACAACAAATCTTCCTCTTATAAATTATTATGACGATAATGTTGTTGTTGTTTTGTTGTTGTTGTTGTTGTTGTTGTTAATGATGATGATGATGATGATGATGATGATGATGATGATGATGATGATTGAGTTGTTTTTGGTATACATATGTGAATTAAACATCTTTTAATATTAAAGAAATATATATTTTGGCACATTTTTATTTGCTTTTACATCTATACAACACACGTTTCTACACCAAAGTTTTGTTAAACAAGCAATAATACTGTAATTTCGTTAAACAGGTAATACATATTTGTGTGTAAATTTTTATCCACAATGCATCTAGAATTGACAATGCTTTGTTTATGTAGCCACCAGCAACGCAATATGTATTACAAACTCAATCGAAACTCCTCGGATAATTCCGTCCTCGGGACAATCTGGTGCAATGATACTTATAGAATCATTATCGTTTCGTATGCCGGAAGAAGAAGGCAGAAAAAGAAGAATACGCCATATAACGTTCTTAAAGAAGCGATAGGTGTAGTGTATACGATCATTTCATCCTATAAACATTCATTTATCAATTTAACAGTTCACATCTCGTTAGATATACAAATGCATTTTCACTATAGATAACAAAAACATCTTTGTTGTTTGGATGACGTCATACATCCGAGAGATGATACTTATTTTGAATTATTCGAGGAGTTCCGATTATGACAAACTGGGACCATATAGCTTTTAACGCAACGATATCGTTCAAGTCTGAATATTTGCTACAATGTGCTTCTTAATTACGCATTTACAGCATAATTTATTGCTTAACTAAATTTTTAAGCAAAAGAAAGGAATTGTGAAACCTGTTTTAAAATTAACTAGTAGTCGTTCGATATAAGACAGTGTATAATTGGTACAAATAATGTTTTATATGTAGCTTGTCTTTCTTTGACCAGCCGGAATGTTTGTCTTTCTCTGCCCAGCCGGAATGCAGCATTAGACATACATGTTAAGCCAGTACACAAATGTTTCCATATGATTTTAGAAGCTTAATTATAAGAGAAAGTGTTAACCGTTTTAAAGTATTTCAACACGGAAGACCAATCTAATCATTGTAAAAACTTACATAAAACATCTGACAATTAGTGCTTTTCACGTATTTAGTTATGTGCACATACCTATTATTCGTTTTTTTTCGAATATTGGTTTATTTCTGGTAAATACACAGGTGCATCTGGTCGTTCGGCACGTGTAATATTCATTTGTATAAAAAATTGTGTACATATGTTTTCGTTTATATTTGAATACTTTAAAGATTAAAGGCTTAGTTGAGACATCAACTAATTACCATAGTATCTTATTATTCCTTTTATAATACTTCATTCTATACTAAAAGCATGTTTTATATCACAATATACTATGACAAGCCAACTAAAAAAATGTGCTTTGTGTTTCAAATTTTGGAAATACATTTTCAATTAATATCATTTTTGCATTTATAATGGTTTCCACGTATCTCCAATTCAGCGCAGACGCAAGATTAAAGGAGCAGCGGCGTGCTCTAGTAAATGTGTTTCATGACGGTACAGTACTTTGGATGCCACAGGCCATTCTTCGAAGTACCTGTCAGTTCGACGCGAAATACTTTCCTTTTGACGAGAACATGTGCCATCTTAAATTTGGTTCTTGGACCCACGATGGCACGCAGTTAAACCTTACGTTTTATATGGGCGTCGCCAATCTAATGGTCGCTGATTTTGTGAAGGGCAATGAGTTTGAACTTGTACACAACTATGGTGAACGCAATGTTAAGATCTACGAATGTTGCGAAGACACACCTTTTATCGACCTCAAGTTTTATATGCGACTGAAGAGACAACCCGCCTTCTATAGTTTCACCCTCCTACTACCGTGTAGCCTGCTCTCATGTCTAACACTAGTCATCTTCTGGGTGCCTCCTGAATCGCCCGCTAAACTC
This sequence comes from Sinonovacula constricta, assembly GCA_007844125.1. NCBI lineage: Eukaryota > Metazoa > Mollusca > Bivalvia > Cardiida > Solecurtidae > Sinonovacula > Sinonovacula constricta. The sequence continues at coordinate 50,952,723 of CM017555.1, forward strand.
ATGCTCGGTGAGAAAACAGTATGCTAACGTTCAGACATTTCCATAGTTTCGTGCTCTACCTATACATAGCATGCAGTCACTAGAATGTTCTCGAAACGTTTGCATTTTATGTCTTTTGAGTCTGTCCTTCCTTCTTTGTTTTCCCTTTTTTAAACTTGTATGCTATTTGTAGTCTGTTGCTAAAAATCTCTTATTCAGCAAAAAGGTTCTTTCAGTTTGACTAATCACTTTTCCGATCACGCCTTTCACTTCATCGTGTATCATTTGTCGCATCTTAAGACAGGGGGCAATCTAAGTTATCTTTAAATTTAAATAAGCAACAAGAAATTCGTAACGGAATAATGGTACTCTAAAAATGATCATTTGAGTCGGACAAAAAACAAATCGTTAAGTTTCTTAGGTAGACAGAAGACTTTTTCCAGACTTTGATACGCTCTACTTACTTAGTTTACGACTTTGTCATAGTTTATTTTCGTTTGAGCAAGAGTATATTAGTTTCGTCTTGTTTAAATGGTCTACTAGGTGTTTTAAATTATCCTCCACTATGCTCGTTCGCTTAATAGTTTGCGTGGTGGTTGTCAAACTAAAACATCTAATCCCAAAACAGTTTTGCCATTTACAGATGATACCATTGTTAATTATGTAAACTTCCTTTAGGCTGTTAAATAAAACAAAATTGCACATGCATCTGCATTGACCTTAACATTTTTGTATGTTGTTAATAATCTACTTTGCGTGACATTTTTGCCTTTAGTGCTGATGACAGATTGATTGAACAAAGACCCGCCTTGGTTAATATCTTCCAAAACGGCGAAATTCTATGGATGACCCAGGCGATACTGAGGAGTACTTGTTCCATTAAACCTACTTACTTCCCATATGACGAAACTACCTGTGACCTTAAGTTCGGATCCTGGACCCATGACGGCAACCAGATGGACTTGGTCTTCTTTAACAATTTAACCAAGTTTATGATCGAAGATTACATACCTAGTAATGAGTTCGAGCTTACTGCTAATTGGGCAATGAGAAACGTAAAATATTATGAGTGTTGTGCCGATGTTCCTTATTTGGATCTGACATTTTACGTTAATCTCAAAAGAAACGGTGCATTTTATGTACTGACCCTGCTGCTACCGTGTATGTTGCTGTCCTGCATCACACTCGTCATATTTTGGGTCCCACCTGAATCCCCTGCTAAGTTGCAGCTAGGTATGTATTTAAAAGAGTGCCTGTTTTATCAGCACTTTTTAAAATGCCCGAAGTATTTGGTATATGCATGCCGAAATACGCGAAGAGCTCTTTGGTTCAAATTTGAAAAATAGTCCGATATATGCAAATATATCCCTCGACAATCTTTAGAACTAAGCACTTACTTTTTGTGTTAAGAATTCTAACATTGCATGCGTGTCCAGTTTTTCTCCAATTTTATACCAAAATTCTCTGTTCGTGGTCAATAGATTCCCAATGACCAAATGTTGTAAATGTGGTTTTATCTGTAAATGGCGTTGTTTTGCGTTCTACTCATGTCATTTTGCATAACCATTGTCTTACATTGCTCTCAGATCGGTGTATACGCATTTATTAGAGCAATACTGAAATCACTTAATCTGGGGCTATAAATATACCATTGTCTTCAGCATTGTTTGTTAATCATTCACTCTTTGTAGTGTCATTATCAGTTGTTTTAAGACCTTTTTAGTTTGCCTTTGTTTGTAGCCTAGGAATAGGACTGTTTTCTCGTGCATTATCTATAGGAAATTGGTTGTTTTTTTATATCCAAGCTATTTATTTCATGATCATCAACATTTCTTTTAAGATACATTCTTACGAAAGGGGCACTTTATGCAGATCTCTTTTGGGACTTGGATTTTTCGGCATTTAAAGATCACGCGTACGGAAGGAGCTTTCTGAAGTAACAATAGTTGTCATAAATGGGAGTACACGGGGACTTCGAAAAATTGCTTTGTGCAAGCTTTAGACGTGGTTTACAGACTTCGCGACTAAGGTTTGTCTCCGCCATTTAACACTAACATGTGTTCAGAACTCACATCACACAGTCCAATTAAAAATGATTTTTAATTCGCTAGATGTTCCTCATCACGTTCTTTGGCGACACCCACAGCTATAGGCACACGCACGATGTACATCTATATAAAACGTCATTACTGTCTGTATTGGTATTTATTGGCATTTGCAATCTTGTTTATTATCAATAACTGCCTTTTTCTCTCTATTCGACACACGCTCCACACTGGTTGTGTATTTTTTTAAATAAAGATCTATGCATTGTCTCTATATAAATGCAGTTCAAGTTTATATTTATTGTATTCCCTTGGTGACAGTGCCGACGACCGACTAAAGGACCAGCGAAGCGCCCTCGTAAATGTTTACAATACCGGGACCATAGTATGGATGCCTCAAGCTATTCTGAGAAGTTCTTGTGGATTTGAAACGAAATATTTTCCGTTCGATACTCAGAACTGTTACCTGCAATTCGGCTCCTGGACTCACGACGGCACATATCTTGATCTTCAGTTTTTTAACAATATCACCAGATTTATGGTGGATGACTACATTAAAAGCAATGAATGGGACATATTAGTAAATCGTGGTGAACGCTATGTAAAACTGTACGAATGTTGTAAAGATGTGCCTTATATTGATATTAAGTTTCATTTGACAATTAAACGAAAAGTTGCCTTCTACACACTTATCCTTATCTTGCCATGTGGCCTTTTGTCGACTCTTACCTTAGTAATATTCTGGGTCCCACCTGAGGCACCTGCCAAGTTAAGCCTCGGTAAGTGCAATTGATTATTGTAGCTTGTAAAACATAGGTAAGGAGTCATTCAAGATATTCACAAACGTTCGCTTTTTTCTACAACAATCCTTGCTTATTGTAAGTTGATATTGCCATTGTTTCATGAATCATTGTTTCATAGCATCCTCCTTTTTGAGTTGGCTTCCTTTCTGTTTATTTTAGCTGTGTAAACATTTCCTTTGATAAAACAGCATGCGAGAATGCTGTGTTCAATGCACATTTTTTTCTTAAAACCATTTTGCAATTCATAACAGATATTTATTATTGATCATTTCTAAAGAGGGAAACATAGAAATACAAAGAACAGACTCATTAACAAAACTTCAAACGTTCATTGTAAACACGCTTCTAAACCTTCTATGTAATCTAGATTTAGTTTCTTTCTAAAGTATTGTTTCGTTGAATCTATTTGCATGCCAGCGCACTATCGTATATTAGTTTGCACAACCAAGGGCGCTTCTCAGGAAGCAACATACATGCATGACAGATTTTAATGAAACGTATGTAAGTTACACATTCGGCCAAAACCGAATATGCAAACACCGTATTAAAAGTGTTGCACTTTGGCAAGAAGAGTCTTATTCTGCGAGATTTGGCGAGGTCCGAGTACAATAATTAAAGTTGACGGATATAAAACATAAACATTAGATATATCCAGATTGAACTTTTAGACAACGGATTCGAATATAACTTCCATTTATGACGTACTTTAAGGCTCCATGTTTTTGTTTTCCTTTTGTTGTTTTCATTACTATTAAAGCATTATTGATGTATATGATATAACTTCAATTACACCATAACGCCAGTAAATATTGCATACAATTGATAAACCTGTCTAAGTTGTTAAGATTGTGCAATTAGAAATACACATAGAAACTTTAAAATAGTGTTGACAAAAAGTAAGCTGTAAGCCTTATGAATAGAACGGTTAAACACTTGACTTAGCAAGTAATCTTTTCTTGACGTTTTGACAGCACGATAGCCTGAGATTTTTAAAACTGATTTTTAAAACAGTAATCTAATGAACGCACGGTATATCTATGTAGTTGCATCTATGAGACATTTTTTGTCTTTAATGGCAAGGTAAGAAGTTCAAGTTATTTTCTTTCATGGCGTTTTTGTCCACCTGAGTACAAATAATGAGATGTTATAATAAACCTGCAATTGTTATGCGCATTATGATAAAACAAGAAGATTTTTATTTTAGTTTCTTTCCAATTCTGCTCTTGGCTTTGCATAAGGGGGTTATCTAAAAGCTATTATTTTTCCACAACGCGGAACTGTATAAGGTGCAATTTTTATGCAACTGAACAACTTCGTAACCTGTAGATGCCTGGATTACTCTCAATCAATGTGCAGACATATTTGTTATGTTTATTTCTTTTTACTATTATTTTGATCCCTGTAGAGGAGCATGTGTGTTGTTCATAGTCCCATTAAACCTTCTTCTTTTCATTTTCTTTAGACTTAAAATTTTTCATTAAATTAACGAACATAGAATGTTTACATAAATGTTTGCTACCATTTACTATTTTAACTTGTTTGAAAAATAAATTGTATTTAAAATATTATCACAATTTTATTGATAAAGTTTTGTTAACAAAATTTTTCATCATATTAACGAACATAGAATGTTTACATAAATGTTTGCTACCATTTACTATTTAAACTTTTTTTGCAAAATAAATTGTATTTTAAATATTATCACAATTTTATTGATAAGGGTTTGTTCACATGTAATTGTTAACTTATTGTGTGCCATAAAAGTAACTGTTACTTTGTCTATAAATTGACATTTGTGCCTAAGCAGTCAAAGTTTTGTTACTTCTCAAACTATTATCGTGTTCATATCCCTCCTGTATCTTTCCTGCAAGGACACTTTCTGACTGACCACTGGTGCAAGATCTTCTTTAAAAAATAACTGCTGGACGTCGAAATAACATACTTGTGTCAGTCCGATCTGCCTATACAACAATATGACACGGCCAAGCAAATAATATCATATATTGATAACTGAGACAGTACACTTAAATTTTATTAACACTTAAGTTGAGGTAAAATGAGACGATATTTATTACAAATAGAGAAAACCTACAACATAATTTACCGTCTCAGAACGAATAGAATGCAAGAGCTTTAAACAAAATCCCGACAAAATAAAGAGAAACACCCGGCAATGTTACTAGAATACACAATTTTCTACAAACGCAACGTTGTGCGCATGGAATATAATGGTTGACAATAAAATATGATGCTTTACTGAAAACGATGCCATTATGTAAATTGGTAGACTGTCAGAGCATTGTCGATTTGCATACCTAAATCAAATTATATCTCGAACAAGTTCCGTGTTGTTTCCTTAAAAAGAAAAAAGAACAGTTACCTGTCCCTATCTGCAGAATGAAAAAGACGTATTCTTTGCCAATTCATTTTTGCTTTAAGTTTAACCATTCGTTGAAATACGCGTGTTACTTCTTCAGCTTCAATAACCAGCACTTAAACAAAATTCAGAACAAAACTCAAACGAAGGGATAATTTTAATTATTATAACACGTATTCTGGCTTGACTGGTACAGTTATCAAAGGAGTGTAATGAGTGGCTCAGCTATGCCCCAACATTTCATGGGGCTCAGAAAGAGATTCTTTTTAATCCTTATTTAAACGACAATAAGTCAAATCACCTGCTTACATGTACGTTATGTTACATTGGAAATGACTAGGGGCTCATCAGCAAGTTTTATCGATCCTAAAACAACCCCAAGCGGGGGTGGTGGGGAAGGTGAGTGTTGGTGGGCCTGATTTATCTTAAGATACGCAGTTTGCTAACGTTTGGACAATGCTATGTACGATCAATGCTTGGGACAAAAGACTTTTGTTTAAATTACGCATTCTTTGATACACACCAAAGTAACAGTTACATATATAACCTTTCCAAATTGTTTAATTCTTTCTTCTCTGAGTAGTATTGTGATGTATGGAATAACATTTTCCAGGAATGAACATATTTGTGGCTTTCTTCGTGTTGCTGCTGCTGTTGTCCGAGTCCACCCCGAAAGCTGCCGACAGCATCCCTCTTATAGGTGAGTATCGGTCACTGTAGCAACACAAGGGTTGTTACCGTGAAGACGAAAATTTCTATGATAGTTAAACCTTATCATATATCACATATGACGAAAAACAAGTACTGACACACAAATACACAAACATTTTAATAATTAATTAAATAACTGGAATGTCAATGAGTAACGTCCGTTACTCGAGCATTAAATTACTAATCTAGTACTCGTCGTAAGAAAAAAAATGACATTTGCATTTCATTTCAAAATAAAACAATCAAAACTAATTGAGTCAAAGTGAAATGCTGGTGCTCATCTTAGACCTAAGTTATGTCATAAAACTCTTATATACCACTACCTATCGTCACCTTTTTTTTCATAATTTCATTCCAATTTAACGGAATACGCATAGGACTCTTCGCAATTCATTCATAACCTGCACGCTGCCCCATTTTCTTTTGTTGCTATTTTTTTTAATGTCGTTAATTGGCATATGTTTTCTTCACTAAGCGTTGTAAGCGAGTTGTATTTTGACAATTAACGAATCAATTCGTGAATGGTCCCCAAGATGTTGATGATTTTCGGTTGATTAGATAAATAGATGCTTTGCTTATTGTATGACTGATCAATATTATCTTCTTTTGCAGTTCACGTATACCTTTAAAACTGTTTTAATTAAATAAGCGTTTATAAATAAAGTTGCGAAGTAATTACGCAATCTGTTTATGTCCGTTTCGATAATGAAATAGTTGTTAATTATACTTATATATTTGGATAAATTATAAAAGACTGGAGTTCATAATGGGTTGGATTTTTGATAATGATAGACGTTCAACCCTTTTCCTGTATAAAGCTTTTATTCATGAAGAAAAAATCGCCCTTTTGAGGACTCGGTGATTCAAACACATAAATCATAAAATCACAATTACACAATTAAAATTTAAAATTTACAGTTTCTTATAACCCAAAAGAAAGCTATAAATGCCATTGTCCGTTTTGCGCTCTTTTATGGGAAAATATTATAAAGATTTTATTTTTAGTGTATGTATAAGGCGCATACAATAACGGCTCGAACTTGCTATTTATTTAAATTATTGCTTAACTATTTAATTAATATGTGCGGTGGTTATGCCTGACGCATGCACATGAATATATTCCAGCTGAAGTAGTTTTGTATTTGCATATAAAGATTGGTCTAGCAGCTCTAACAAGAGATATGAAGATTATATATTCTCCGGCTTCTGACAAATAAATGGTACTTAATGTAAAATTTAAATGTACTTTGCTTATGCAGAGTCTAACAAAATACAATTTTATGACTACTGATCTAGTGTAATGACCAATCGTTCTTAGTTAATGCCGGGTAATTTAATTCCAATAAAAAATAACACAAAAAGATATAATTCTATAGAAGAACATAAATATTTCATGTTTTCAAATAAGGCAAATGCCGAATTATATGATTTGCTTTCATGTGTGTGTGTGTTTTCAACGTAACCCATTTGTCATTTTGGGAAACTGTAAAATCATGCTAAAATTGCTCGTTTTGACCCCATATTACAACTAAACCCAGTAGTACTTAATTGCAAAATCCACCTAAATACAGATTTTAGTCTTATGTAATAAATTTTTGTGAAATCAGCTGTGGATTTATGTTAGTTTAAGAGAACTTAATCGGATTTTGGCATTGATGGGGTTGTTCCAATTATTCCTTTATATGTATTTCTTTCGCTTTTACTGTTGAAGATGTGTCAGAACTCTGGTAACAATATCGAAAAAAGAATAAATAATTTAGTAACATAAATGATACATACACCAATTGCCATCTGACTTAATTTAGCTTATATATAAGTAATATGCTGCTATGATGTAAGCAGTTTTATTGTGTTTGTTTTTTCACATGGACATAAAACTATGGCTTTATATCTTATTACCTGTACGATTATCAATTCTTGATTACTTTTTTTTAATTTATTTTCTTTTTTTTCCTCAATTGTGGAAGAACACTTGACTTTTATACATACATGTATATATTTAGAAAATGAACTTATTTTGCAAATGTTTATAATATGTAAAACCAATCGGTAAAGTCGATATTTTGCTCTTTAAAAAGAAAAAGGAAATGGCATTTCGCTCAAAAGCAAAACAGTCCTTATTTGGATTTCAGAGCTCTCCGTTTTAGGGATGATTTCTTGACATATTTTTATCGGTAATCCGCTATCATGGCAAAATGTATGTTTAATTGCAACCGCTAAATTTTGCAGCTTTTCGTTAAAGTAATTATCCTACAATTCCGATAGGGTTGCTTTAATTTCATATTATTTGTTTTTAAATCTGATATGCAACCTTTGCTGTTTCAGGAGCGTACTTCTGTCTGTCCATGGTCATGATTACAATGTCTACTGTGTTGGCAACCATCGTCGCCAACATGTTCTTCCGGGGTGTCCGCATCAACCGAGCCCCGTACTGCCTCCGTGCTGTACGTATCTTCGTAGAAACCCTCACAGAATCATAAATAGATAATAAGATAAACGTAACATATTTGGGGAGATGGAGACAGAACATTCAGCGTTACATACTGTTTACATTTACATGGTCAAAAAGAAATCAAGTTTTATATACCCTTGGCATTCTTACAATGATCGCAAGGTTCAATTGAGAGACGGGCTGAAAAGGCCATGTTACAGTTTAGCGTATGCATAAGTTATCTATAAAACAACACGATAAACTCATCATATTTATTTAAAGCACCACTATCACGCCGACTCAGTGCACAGTCTATATTTGATATGTACGCATGAAGTATATATAACCGCATGCAAAGTTCAAAGTTATACAAGGTTTCCGACTTTCAATTGGATAAAAGTGCCTTTGCTTCTCCTGAACTAAAGAAAACAACATCGTTTAAAAAACAACATTTAATCCATATAATCTTAAGCAAATTTTATCGCTTTTCGAATCAACAGTCAGCCTAAAGCAACTACTATTACTATAAATGCAAATTAAACTAATGGTGACCAAGAAGCTGTTGACTTAGAAAGAAGACCTATGCATGCAGAATCTATGCAAGTGCAAATTTGAAATTCAGAAAAAATACTGTCATTTGAGCGAACACTCTGCACTCCTCTGATATATGTTCAGCATTTTAATTAACAGTTTGAGAACTATTGCCTGTCCGCATTTTAACAGGACAGGAAATTATTTCTAGCTGACATGCACTTTCTGCCTGTCATTGACAAAAAACCGGAAACTCGATTTTGTGAAGCCTATTGATTGACATGAGGAATTCATTTGATTAGTTGACTGAAGTTTGAATCGTGGTAAATGGGCCAATCTACAACACACAAACGTGGTTTCCGCCAGAAGAATATTCAATGTCATCTGACGTAATTTAATGTATTTATTCGTTTGAGAATGTTAGGGATAATCAGTTAAAATAGAAAGGATCTTGTGAAAGATTGTTGTTTAATTATGGACCGGTGTGCATTTGTTGTACTTATTTACACATCAAATAGTCATCATGGCTTCATATGCGATTGTTTATTGTTGTTTGATTTTTCATGGAAAGAAAATGCACCGGCAACATTATAGCGACGTTCAATTTATTTGTGGGGAAATACAAATATCTCGGTTAAAACTCTTGTGCAGTTCGTCAGCTGTAGGGCCTGTCAAGTACAAGTTTTTTGCCCAGCCGCGACTCGGAACCACGAGACGAGAGACTAGGGGTCAGAGAAGCAAAAAGTCGGTCACCCTACCCACCCGCCCTTACCCTTACGCGTGTCAAAATTCTATAAAGAATTACGCAAAACGGGAAGCCAAAAGAAAATTGTTTAAATTGTAATAAATAAACTATAAACATTAAGTTCAATTACCCGTGTTTAATTCCCATTAGGACCAAAACCTTCACGTTAGAACGGCACTGATATTACTATGCCGAAAATACTCAACCATAAAATCCTAACTGAAATAATAAAATATTAGCTACAGAATAGACATATTTGCGTTATATTTTATTTAACACCAAAACTATTCGTTACTTTGAAATGTATTTCCCAACCGAGAAAATACATTGTGCAGAAAACTAAATTACGAAACCACAACTGATGCCTTGACAAAAAGTGATACTATACTGCATGCTCAAGCGGTTATTGATTATAACATATCCTAGTTCCGTGGCTAAAAGACGCCTGCTGACTGTTTCGTCCGAATTACCACTCTTGTGTAGATTTCGATTGCCTTTTATTTGATATCTGTTTGTTATTCATATAATTGGATGGAGGGTCTAATCCTTGATATATTGCCGCCCCTTGTCTGCAGCAAGAGTAGATTCTTTGCTTTATGGGATTATCACATCGCCGCCGCGAAATTAAAACTGATGTATCATTCAGTTGTTGGAATTTTGGTCTTTCGATGAAACGATGCCAATACAGTCACGGCAACAAGTCTGTGAGGATTGGTATATAAAATATATATTGTTTTTATCATCGCTGTTTTTACTTATTGAAAAAGAAATTGCATTGGTATTTTGCCAAAGCTAAATGCATGTGGCGTATGTGATGTTTTAATATACATAATGTTATGCAGAAAATAGTCGTGTTAAAAGAAATGAAACAAGCTACTCGATAATAAGATGGAACCGATATACCGTTATGACTGTTTCCTCTTGAATTTTGTTTCAACACTTTTTAACATGTGTTATTGCATAACTTGTGTTTATGCATTATCATTATCCTGATTTTGGTCTTAACAGATAGATCCATTTAATTTCAGTTGTATTATTTACCAATGATAACTTTACGACCAGGATTACGAAAAGTCTGTTTGAGGTTAGATATGGCCCGCGTTAAACGTTGAGCGTTATTATTATTATGGCGTCCGGGCTGAAGCGCGGCGCCCTTTATGGAATGTGTTTGAAATTTATCACTTAGCTGTTATTTTAGTTACATGTATAAGATCATTTCTCGGCGGTATCTGAACAAGTCTATTTTGTGGAGATTGCCGAGGAGTTTCGAATGGTTAACCCATGTTCGTATCAATGCACTTCGTACCACGCTATAAGATAACAATTTAGCAACTTCCGACTACATAAATGGAGCAGGATTTAGCTGTTAGCAGAACTATAAGACTGTACAATTGTTGCTCGTCCAATATTCTTTACGTGGGTTCAATAAAATGTAGTTACATTTGTAAATTGAATGACATTTTCAGGGTTTGCAATAACATGTGATGGACGATTGTTCGAGCATTTTTTTCAGCTCGGTGTAAATTAGATTAAACCGTGTTTTTGTGAGTCAGGTAACGTAATTTACTATTAAAACAAAAATTTATGATTTGTATCAATGCTTTTACTTTTTGCACTTTTCATCGATCTCAATTATTTTACTTTTACCCTACTAGTTCATGATCGACGGTATCGCTCGCTGTCTTTGCCTGCGTGACGATCTTTTAGAGCCAGAGACCCCCGCGACACAAGGATCCACTTGGAAAGCCAAGGAGGATAATCACTTCCCGTTTCAAGACGCCGAGATGAAGTGTGCCAAGGTGCGTCTTTTGGACAACGGCCGCGATGATCGCAACCAGAACTTCGGTAGTGGGCTTTCTACTTGTCTGGACATGGACCAGAATAACATACACGGCAGTCTTCCCGAGCTGTACGTTAACAGCGGGTTGTGCGATGACATCCGGGCCATTAGAGAAATCATGGAGAAGGTGGAAGCCAAAAAGGCCAAAGCGGATTTCAAGGAAAAGTGTCTACGGGAGTGGAAGGTGATCTGCTGCGTCACAGATCGCATGTTCTTCATCATGTACTTGATGGTCAATACCATTGGGATAATTGTTATTTTCTTTGGAAACCTTTCTTCTCTGTAAACTATCCCCGTAAAGATGCAAAGAAATAAAACTGATTATGCATAAATGTTATACGAACATACATATACGTTAGGAACTAATTGTTGTTAAACTTGTTGCACTTGATGGTGTTAAAGTAGCCCAACCGTTGATTGACAGATTGAAGTAGATGCCACGGCTGTGGTTGTTAGGTTCTCCTTGTGTAAAAACACAGAACTAATATCCATTTTGTTGAAAGTATACTGGTTAATAGAATAGCTGGATGTGAGTTCGTGCACTTACCTAATGTGGACCCATCTGTGTCAGGGATGTGTAAAAGTTATTGCCACAACAACATGTCACGTGCTCTCTGGCGTATCAAGTTTGTTGTTTTTATTCCGTAGTATACACTTATCTATTTACCACTTGATGTTCGAGCTAAATGTGCACAAATGCTTCGTTGTGTTTGACAGTTGCAAATATGAATGTATGTGTTCTCATGATCGGAAAGACACACCTTTTAGCAGGCATTAACACAAATAAAACACGTCATGAACTTGAGGTATGTCTTATATTAATTACAAAGTTACCATGGTATGTTTTTGATATAGGTCTTTTGAGACAATAATACATATAATGTCCGATCTTTGTGTAACATTATTTATGATTCATTTATTTATCTAAGCATATCTATGTATAAATCATTGACAAAAATCAAAAATCAAAATACTATGGGTTCCTAATTTTTAGAAACAACATTTTTGCCGTAAGTGGTAACTTACCGTTCCCATGATTTGGACATGCTTCGGCAAATATAGTAGATCAAAATTAACTAGCGCTCCCTTGGAGCTGTCTTCAGAAGGATATGCACTATTTGCTTTGGTCTTTTAGTAAAATGTTCAGTTTCGTTATTATAGCTGGTGCAGAAAATTTAGATTTAAATGTGTAGAACTAAAAGGTGCATCAGCTTGATGTAAGGAAAAAATTATAGAGACGGAAGCTCGCCGTTTTGGAAACTATTCAAAAGCTCAGCTGTCTGTCATTCTTTAGAACTGGGTGTTCAAAATGTGTCAAATGTGTTGCAAATAAAATAAATGTGTAACTCAAGCATTCCAGCAAGTAGTTTACAAAATGGGTTTGGCTTAACAGAAAAAGCACCCCAGATATACAAAATGGCTAGAGAAGTCCATTGCTTCTACCCTTAATCTACAACTAGCTACCTATTTTATGTGCTACAAATTTTGCAACATCTACTTTTTTTAATATTTTAGGGTAAAATGTTGATGATTTCCCTATTTACAACTGTCGAGAAATGCTCACTCACGATGTAGCAATATTAAGGCTAATAATGAAGTTATGTTAAGCGGGTAATCTTTTAAAAATTAGATGCGCTTTACATTTTTAGACAAATCGCTTGTAAAAGTTTTACTATATGGCTCTAAATAATCAAATATAGCTGTATGAATTTAAATCTTGTACAAATATGAACATGTTTAATAAGAATACACAGCAGCACTTCCAAGTGTAGGGAGAGAGAAAAACGAATTTGTAAGGAATGTGGTGGGTGTGGTGTTAAAATAAAAATCTGCCGCGGCTAGAAAATAATGTAGTTGGGCCCGCTTAACAAATCTTTATCTCTTTAGCCTTGAGTTAAAATCATTTTGACTTGGTATTTGTAAATAATCTATATATGTGTTAATACTCACGTTGCAAATATGTGCTTTGTTATGTATCCATTGTCACAACAGTGTTATCTTTTCTATGCAAGATTTTTATTAATAACTGACACTACATTGTAAGTTGCGATCTGTTTAAAGAACAAGGGACAATTTAATAAAGAAATACGTATTTTCTTATGTTAACTTAGGATTTTTCTCGTCAATACAGAAACAGATCCTTATTTCAAACAAAGGTGACTCGTCAGTTTAATATTATTATCTTAGCGACCACCAACTTGTTTTATGCTTTAGGAAATATTTAAAAAAATGAATGTATGCTTAGTTGAAGAAATAGCATGGTCTTTATGCATATGACATCAGGACTGTTTTATTACAGCGCAGGTTAAAAAGTATTAATGCGCATCATGTGTTTTTAATAGCTAGTAAGTTATTGACGGCTCTATGTGTATATTGCTATATATGGCTTGAGTATATCATCAGCTTAATGGAAAACTTCAGCTTAGATTGTGCATTGCTGTAGAATTGTACTATCGCAACATACTTAATGTCGTCTGTTATAGTTTTACAATTGTTGTTACCACAATTGCGTCTCTGAACAAAGGGAAAATACGCAACGCATTCAAAATAGCAGGAGTTCACTTTTTCCAGCTTATAATTGCGACAATGAACAAAAATAAAGAAAGCAAGAACGTTGAAAACTGTTATAGGAAAGGGTTTGTCTTAATATTACTTATGTCGTTAGTTATTTCACTGTTACTGCACTGTTTATAAAAGAAACTGTGTTTACGGTTTCTATAATATGAATCGCCATCCTGGGTTATCACGTTATACATCCGAAATTCCAATTTAACTTAAAGCGTCACGTGTCTCACTTGCAGTATATGGACGGTCGGTTTCGAGTTGGTCCACGAGTTTCTATACAACGAAACTGTACATTTTAGGTCAATAAAAAGGTTTTGTTTTTATAAATCACTCTGACTTGAGTTTTAGATAATGCTTGACACTCCGTGAAATTGATTTTCTACAAAGCAATATATAATACCACCCAGCAATATTCGTCGTATATATGTGAAGATTTCTCGATCATGTTTGTGATTTCATGGTAACAAGGATCAACTATTTGCTTCTTAACATCAACTTATCAGGCTAAGCAAAAAAAATGCGTAAATCCGGATCAGGCAGATCCCGCTGGGAGCTGTCAATCAGAATCTGAAATAATATTTTTGCAAATTGTTTCACTATCTTTTTGGCAGCTTAGTGAAAAAGAATGTTAAGATTTAAATGGATAAAAACCAAAAAATCAAATTATAAGGACAGATGTCACATAATGGGGGCTTTTAGTTTCTGAAATTTTTAGCTGTCGTCATGTTCATTTAACTAGCAGATTTGATGATAAAACATTGTCTTCTCGATAAGTAATATGTGGTATTTATGATAACGATAGTCATTTTGGGGTACTATTTCAGTGTTGTTGTTTTTCTAGTAATGTTTGTACGTTATGAAACTGTATGATCAGTTTCTATCAACAATCTTGTTTTTATAGAAAATGTATTTAACTGCCATTTTTAAAAGGATCGGTTCCTAATATTTCTTTCTCGTTTGTGATCAGTTGCTATCAACAATCTTCTTTTTATCGCAAATGTATTTAACTGTCAAAGGATCGGTTCCTTATATTTCTCTCTCGTTTATGATCAGTTTCTATCAACAATCTTCTTTTTATCGCAAATGTATTTAACTGTCAAAGGATCGGTTCCTTATATTTCTCTCTCGTTTGTGATCAGTTTCTATCAACAATCTTCTTTTTATCGCAAATGTATTTAACTGTCAAAGGATCGGTTCCTTATATTTCTCTCTCGTTTATGATCAGTTCCTATCAACTGTATTGTTTTAATGGATGAGTTCCTAATATTTCTCTCTCAAGTATGATCAGTTTCTATCAACTATGTATTTACAGTAAATGTATTTTACTGCCATTTTGAAAAAGAATCGGTTCCTAATATTTCTTTCTCAAGTATGACCAGTTTCTATCAACTGTATTGTTTTATTACAAATTTATTTAACTACCATTTTAGAAGGATTGGTTCCAAATATTTCTCTCTCAAGTATGATCAATTTTTATCAACTATGTTTTTTACAGTAAATGTATTTAACTGCAATTTTAAAAGGATCGGTTTCTATTATTGAAATGTAAAATAACGTGCAATACGCTTTAAATGATGACGTATTATGATTAGAAATAAAAATAAACATCGAGAAAGGTACATTCGTATTACAGGTTTATATCGCCATTTAGCTGGTTAATTCTTTAATTAACTAAACTATCATAAGACACACTTTATTTATTTTTGTTCGATTGCAAATTTATCTTGATTTCAATGTGCGTATTTTGTCTGTAAATAGTGTTGTTACATCGCCTTTTAAGACATCTATCTGTATAATTAAAGTACATACACAAGATTCGCGCAATTTGCTATAAATATATCGGGATGTCTGAATTAGATTACAAAACTCAGGTTTATGATTATTTTAGCGCTGCTTGAAACCATAGAATCCTCATCCATGGTGAAAATAAAATAACTGGAGAATACGATGTTTATTTGCCGCTTATAAACTACTATTTCTGACATGTACATGTAGAAAACGCTATAATTTCCAGGTGGTGGAACTTTCTCACACATAGGCGTTGGTTGTGTTGGTGATAATTTAAAAAAAATATTACGATGTATTTCTTATACGGATGTTTTCCACTATTGTACAGATTCCTTCTTCTATTTGTGTATCAACACCAGTCTGGTTCGAGTCCTTTTGCCCCGGCTATTTTTCACGGAATACATACATGAGTTACCGATCAAGCTCTACAATGTTTGCTACAACGTTTTTTGATATACGTGTTTTACTAGCAGATAAAGTTATAATGCGATTAAATAAGAATGTTCATTGGTTATAGTTATTAAGTTAGAATTTTCAATGGTTATAGTTGGATAATTGACTATGTGGCTAAAATTGTGTCAGTAACAAAATTTGCATGATAATGGTTGTATAGTTTACACTTTTTCTTATCTCGGAGTACATTCCGTGCTTTTTAGCCGGGTCTTTAGCCCTTAGACTCTATCCCGACTGGTGTACCGAAGCGCTTTCATTTCACCGTAACAATTTCCTTTTTATCGAACAATCGAACATCCTCGAAAAGTGCCACACTCTGCGCAATTTCTGTCATCCAAATGTTCATTTCTTCATAATTACATTGAAAAAAGTTTTTTTAAATTAATAAATTATATATATAATATATTTATTCAATGTTATGGATGAACCTCGTGTTCTAGAAAAAAATTCTTCTGTTTATATAACACACATGGCTGGGTTACTTAAATTATCCAGAATTTAATAAAGACTAATAAATGTAAACACTACTTGATATTATGGCAGTGAAGTTGTCAGTGATATTTCACAAATCCAATAAAACTGAATGCTTTGGATTAGTTTTTTAAGCATAAGCTTTACTTTAACAATTTTATTACTAAATAGAGAGAAAGTGACATATAACTTAAAATGGGTAAAACACGCTTGCGTAAAGTATGATATTTATTCAAAAATTAAATAACTAACAAATAATATTAAATAAATATTGTCTATTCACAAATTATATAACTAAATGAAAATGAGATTACAAAAACAGTATAAATGTCATTTAGATGTAATCCAATAGTAACTTAGTTACTTGTTCTACAATTTTTGTCGTTGTCACTTTTTTCGGTATTTAGAAAGTAGATTTGTGGAATTATTCGAGGAAGTTCGTTGCGAATTCAGATTAAACGCCTAGATTTCATTCATTTGTCTTTGTAAAATGTACTGTGTTGCAGCCACCTTGTTTTGTGTGTAAATAAAGTGTGGGATTACATTGTTGTTTACGTCATGCACTAAACTCATAAACTAATGAACAGTTTACGAGTTATCTATCCTTTCATTTCCAGCGAAAATTTATATATTGTTAACCTTATATTAAAAAAAGACATGGCCAATCATAAAACGTAAGTAAAAAGGTCAATCAAAAAGTGATGATATTGCACAACAAAGAAAATAAAAGGGTGTTCCATTTTCAAAAGGGTTACAATACTAATGCAAATCAGATCATATTTCAATATGTACATTAGGTAGTAGTAAACCAGGTTGTAAACATTGTTATCTTTCTTACTTTATTGTAGCATTCACAGAAACAAAACAGATGTAAGCAATGAGACATATATCTTTTAAAAACAACATATACTAAAAGTTACACCGTCGCCCCTGTAGTACATCCGGCCTGCATTTAAATGCAAATCGCACAGAATGTTTTATTGGAAACGGTCATTATGTTTTATCTAAAGTTTGTTGTCAAGCGTCATTGAACCAACTTATACGCGGCTTGTACATATAAGGTTTGTTTCTTTTATAAATGAACAATATATATATATAAACACATGATAATCAAACATGATATGTATACGAAGATAATACTTTACCCTATGAGAGTTTTTATTTGATAACTTTGAGTCGAGACTTTAGACAAATACAAAAGAACAAATTTCTGCCTGGATAATATCAATCGACAAAAGAGTCGTGTTCTTAAACTTGCATTTCTTGAAGCCTCTTTTTCAAAAACCATGCCCAAAATATACCTTCAAAGGGAGACAACAAAGAGTAAGCACCTCCCAAGTAAAAAATAAGAAAATAACAACAGTGTATTTATTATCAATATAGCATTAAATTATATTAACCATCTTAACTCTTAAAAAAAATACATAACCCAAAATATGTTCCTTATTATTTAGTTCCGTTTCAAAGTGATGTTGACAAAGTAATTTTTGACAGTTCTTTCGACAAAATGATGGTGGTTTTCCTGCAAAATCAAGTTAGATTAACAGCATTTCCAGCAGATACGTGTTATGTGTTGTGATGGCCTTGCGGTAAGTGGTAAGGGCCCCTACACAATACTTGCTGTTATCTGTTACCTTTTTAAGCGCTGGCAGTTCTACCCAGACATTTTGGGGGGCTGTTCGTACACCAAAACAGCTGAACGTCCCTATGATGTCCATTATTGGTCGCTGCGATGTATCTCAAAAACGAAAAGCAAAACTTTAAAAAGTCTATTTTTATTTATGTTATTTTACGAAAATTATAAATAACAAAATTCCTTCCAATAAAGAGTTTAATAAAAACAGAATTGTTACAGGAAAATGTGCTAAATTGAATAATGTATAATAATATTTTGTCTGTTATGCTTTCACATTTCCCGGTACTAAACGACAAACGTATACATACAAAGAGAAACAATTTTATATTTTTAAACAATTAATAACAGTTCCATCCGGATTAAAAGATATACAAGCACGAAGCAGATGTGTATCTTCAACTTGCTATTTATCTTTCGGTATGTGACATAATATCTTTCTTTATAGCACAACCATTCATCGCATGATCGGAATTATGAAACTGGGCAAATATTTCGACAGTTCACGTTCTCAGACAGATGGTTGTTACATACACCCGCAGTTTGGTATGTTTGTTGTGTGTGTTTGTTTTTTTGGTTAACTGTGTTACAAACTTTACATAAAGCTGTTCCAAGTGTGCTCCCTGAGATTAAAACAAAAGTATTTTCTTTACCTCAGTTTTACGATCGATTGGAGATACAAGAAATCATAAAATTTACAAAGCGAAATTTTAAAATAATCTAAATTGGTCAAAAAAGGCTTATATTTGCAAGTTGTGTTCTTAGATTTATAGTTCATCTTCTTGTTCATAAATTAACATAACTTTAAC
This sequence comes from Sinonovacula constricta, assembly GCA_007844125.1. Lineage (NCBI taxonomy): Eukaryota > Metazoa > Mollusca > Bivalvia > Cardiida > Solecurtidae > Sinonovacula > Sinonovacula constricta. Next base: position 50,971,904 of record CM017555.1, read on the forward strand.
ATAACTCACCTTGACGAGCAAGCATTTTCACGAAATTTACATACTTGGATAACTTAAAATAAAACCACTGCGAATAATTTGCCTCATCAAAGTTTTTTTTTACAGCATCTGAATTATACAACAATGATCAGATAGACATGAATTAAATAATGAGCATAAGCTGCATGTTGTGTCTGTCTACAGTAAAAATCTTAAGTTTCTTCTGATTACATAATACTCTCGGATCCTTCTCTATGCAAGTGTCAGACACGATCAGCTGTATTCCATTACAAGAATGGTTCCAGAGGATATAACTATATTTCCCAAGCGTTTTGGTGCGTTGAATTTAACGAGTACTCTGGAAGGGACCATGGTCATCATTTCATCTGTTCAGACAACCTGTTGACATATATAAAAGATAGAAATTGTTGTCTGCAAATAAAAGCAAACACAAAAATTCAAAGGTGTTTTTCATGCGCTTAAGTAGACGAGTGATCTGCAAGAGATCAAAGTCATCATTTTATCTTTACAGTCAACCTGTTGACATATGTGAAAGTTAGAAATTCTTGTCGGCAAATAAAAGCAAACTTAAAAATTCAAATGTGGTATTTTGGTGTTTAAGTAGACGAGTGTACCGGAAGAAGCTACAGTAACCATTTTATCTTTATACTCAACCTGTTGACATATATGAAAGTTAGAAATTATTGTCTGCAAATAAAAGCAAGCATACAAATTCAAAGGTGGCTTTTGTGCGCTTAAGTAGACGAGGGATCTGAAAGACCACAGTCATCGATTTATCTTCACAAGCCTGCTGACATGTATTAAAATTAGAAGTTATTTTCTGTGGATACAAGCAAACGTAAAAATTAAATGTGGCGTTGGTCGTCATTTAGCGGAACATTCGCAAGTGGTAAATGTTTGCAAATAGGTCAATTGAGAACTCCAAAACACATACGATAAAACTTTCAAAACAAATGACTTCTGACAAAATACTTATGTTGATATAAATCTGTTTGGACGTTTTGTCGTTGATGTATTTACATCGAAAAAAAAAATATATAGCAAATACATGGAATGGCATGCCCCAAAGCAATTTGCATTTTTCATTTCTTCAAATTATTTCTTTTCCACAATGATGTAAATATGAATCATTTAAGATTAACATCGCCCTCATTGTTTTCCACTCCCTCACGGTGATTTAAACATCTCTTTTTTATATACCGCTTCCACTGTTTTTAATAACATTGATGTATTTTTTAATTTCTTTAAAGCGACTTGGTTAACGCGGCTCATGTTTATACTTTAGCTCAGAGCTAAATTCAAGCTAAAGTTCCGCGTAGTTTGTAATGAACAGAAATGCATTAAATAATATAGAACCCTATTCCAGAATCTGTTTTCAGTATGAAATATGATGAATTGAATGCTTATCAACACTCATAGATAGGCAAATGATTCTGTTTGTATGTTTCTAAACGTTTGAATTATACTGATTGCCGAGGGTAATGATCTTTACATGCCGCATTTTGTTTACTAAAAGTTCTAAGATACAAATTACATATCGAAATAAAAAAAGATTTAAGACCAAAACAGGTTAAGTCGTTGCTTAGCTTTTTACCAGAGGTACCTTTTGTACATTGTAAAGCAATACTATTTCGTCTTGAACACTATCACAGGTACTTTCTAGGACTTGACAAAATAAGTAGAACACAATAATTATATTTCAGCGCTATCACTCCTCTTTGTTACATTATTGTGGATAATAAATGAAGAGGTAAATAAGAAAAGGTTCTATCAAAATTTCGACAGGTATTTAAATTTTATCTACCAGTAGACAAAGGCAAACAAGATAAATGTAAATGTGACAAAAACACAGAGACGAGACAACACACAAAAAAAGACCATCAGTTACCGCCTTGCAACGGTCAGTCGGCAAAAGGCCGACTGGGGTGCTTAAAACGGTTTGTGGAGCGCTCCAACCTCGCACTTCCTAAAGGTTTTTCTATCAAACATACAGTGTAAATAGAAATATCCCGTCATAGTGAAAGAACTAACAATAAGCACCTGCATCGGGAGTTAAAACAGATACAGTGAACTTATGTACATACATAATGAAGTTTGTGTTTCTTACTTATAAATGATCTGTAACCATTTATCTCGGTTGTTTGATAATTAGATAACTATGTTTGAAGATGATGATGATGATGATGATGATGATGATGATGATGATGATGATGATGATGATGATATTATTGATGAAGATAGGTGTTTATTAAGAAGAGTTATTTAAATTAAGTGTTTATTGATATTCTCATGCAATAATTAATCTTTGCCTTAGTTTTTTGAGGTGCAACAAAAAATCATATTCTAGTGCCTTAATAGGTCGGAACCTGTCATTGCAGTGTACCAATTTAAACTTATATTAAGATTTAAATATTAATTTCTTTCATCCAATGACAACTGCCGTACAAATAGTTTTATAAAGCTACTTTAAATGTAAATCTCGTAAAAACAAAATCACACACTATGTTCCTACAGCTTATACAGCTTAAGTGAAGAAGAGGCTGTTCTTTACATTCAACCACACGGATGTTGTGGTTGTTGATTACCCGCTATTCCTTTAAAGATGGACCATTTGTTCTCTCTCAAACATCCAAATAAATATGTGTTACCTAAAACGATCCTAGAGAATACTGTTAGAGATGCCCTATATCTGTAAGTGAAAAATCATGCATAACACTATAATCGTTATAACAAGTTTGTATCTGAGCCACACTGCACAGTTACCAATTACTAAACTAAGACTACTACGTGACCACTTACTCTTTAGATCACTTTATATCATCATACCGGTAATTTGCTGTGAGGTCGATATCTGTTTTAGCAGAAATACCCATCGTGCTTATTTATAGATTTGGAAAGAATGGACATTTAAAGCAACTTTTTCATGATCTGTACTAACAGACTATTGATTTAGTGTTTAAAATCAAGTTCACGTAAAGTAAAATATAAATGTATACTGAAATAAAGCCCAAAGTCTCCTAAACAGGGTAAACTGTTTTCACAAAAAATTGATACATGTTTATGCAAACTTTCGAATGATGTTGTTGTTCAATTATCCAGCGTTCCGCGTGTGGATGCTTTATAACGACGTTCTCACCTATATGCTCCATTATTCTGCTTCCTAGGACATCGCTTCCCCAAAACCAAGCGTTTCATGATGTTTACTAAAAGTTTTGTCTGAGCCATAAAATATGTATTCGGACATCTTTTTTCATTCCACAATCATGCTCACAGGGACAGCTTGTCTGTTGCATTACAGCGCCGCTCTCTTAAAGGTCGCAGATGAAACAGTGTCTCATATCCCCAGATGTCGTATCTGCTCCATATCTTATATCACCTGGATGTAACTTTGTTCTAAGGCCCTACTACCTCTGCTCCCATACCCGTCTTCCTCTGACGCCGTGTTATAATCTTTATAATCTACCCGGATGCTATATCCGTTTGATAGCGCCTTTGCCGTTCTTACAAGTGCTTTAGGCGGCTACCTCGGATGCATTATCTACTTCATTGCACCGCGTCTTGAGGTGCTAAGATATGCTTCATAACCACGCTTCAAGACCGTCGTGGTTTCTCCCCACAGGCCGTATTTTGTTCATTACGCATCTTATGCCTTCCCTGGGGTATTTCCGGGCCTCCCGGATGCTGTACTTGTCTACTGTGTTCAAGTACTCTCCTAGCGAATTGTTTTAGGTGACGTGGCGATAAATTATGCTGGTATGTGGCATCTTTGACCTATGGTATCTGGGTATCACTAAATCACATAATCCATTACATTTTCAGCGCTCATGCAATATTGGCCTGAAAATGCAATGCTGCTATTGGTTTTTATTTTCTTTGCGAAGATGTGAGTTATACGTTTACTTGTCAAATATATATTTTCATTAAATATTAAATAATGTTCATATTAAGTTTACGTTTCACATTTTGTATCTCCCTCCATCCTTGTGTATGTTATTACAATTTCTCTGGAAATCAATCTTAAAACTCAACAACTGTATGATTTCTATGATAATCAAAGCCCTAATGATTTTAAATAATAATTTTCAGATGAAAATGTTACTTAACGTTAAATACATTTTTCTATCAGATGAGGATTTTTAGAGCTTTGTCTAAAAAGCTTTGAACATTAATAAAAGATGATAAAACGTTGCGGATGTCAATTAAGGAACTCTTCACTCGAGGCCATTACATTTGCAGCTGGCCAGCAAACCACATTATTGTCAATTTGTGTAATACAATTTCTGCTTTACGCCGTTCATAGGATTTACGTTTATTGCATTTTCTCAATGATCAATTTTTGCATTGATTAGGTTTGCTATTTAATTACCTGAACGTCTTTTTTTACACGATGTCTTAATGTCATTAGCAAAAGCTTTCAGGAGGTCGAAAATATGGTTTACGGTAAAAACCGGCTCGCAACTTTATGGGACTAGAGTCTGAGGAAAGTGAGAGAATCTCAAAACAAAAACTGCTAATAATCTGATATTCGAGGTAACAAATGGAAGAAGAATAGTTTTAGTGTTCATCACGTTCTTGATATGTCCTGTAAGGTGTTCTCGTATGTAATGCGTTTTAAACAAAACCCCTAAGACTAAATTTCAGTTTTGAATTCGGGAACGTGTCATTAATAAAGGATAGGGGTCCTATTTTACACATTTTCAAAGGTCCGTATAATCTGAAAACTGCAAAACGCTATAAATTATGAAAAAATGACAACACACAAGTAAGGAAAAATTAAAGACGCAGAACACGTCAAATTCTTCCGTGCGTATGAATGAGGGTACTTACAGTCAACAACACTTCCGCCAGATAATGGAGATTAATCAATAGATGTTACAGCCACTAAAGAGTTCCATGCCCTTTTAGAAAAGACAGACGAACGAACAATAAACTCTTCAACTTATGAAGTTTCCCTTGTACGAATTGCGTTTGGAGGAAGCACTTCAGTACGTCAAATGTGTGAACACATAATTGGATGTCGTCATTGACATCTCTTATCACTGACATATCACATAACAGTGTTAAACACTTGTGTTTTATAGATATTTATAGAAATGTTAAACCAAATCAATCCATGCTGCTTTGTTGTCATGACAATATACTGGTTTTATGTACTGGAACAAATGAAGCGCAATACTTTATAAGGGAAAAAATGTATTTTGTTGTATTTTTTAAATGTTAAACAGAAACTGTCTGTATGATTTGTGTTATTTTCCATGTTGCTTTGTTATAGGAGCGTTTCCATGCTGGTTATTCTATCAATCTACAGACGCAATAAAACCACACAGTTTTCATAAATAAAATATAAATAAAGCAGAACATTTTGAAGATCACTTTTGCTAATAACACAATTCAGTTCCCAACATCACCTTTTTGTGGTCAATGGATTTCAAATTAATTCTATTTTGTAAACATTTAGTTTTAGATATGAACGTTGTTTTGAGTTTTAATGTCATGTTCAATAACGCTTCTGCAACATTGCCTTTCGGCCTTCCTGCTCAATAATGGAATAATTTAATCGGTTGGTTCAAATGTACTGTTTTCTTTAGCACTGACCAAAAAGGAAAATAAGAATAAGAAAATGTCCTATAAGAATATATATTTAAATCTGAACTATCATTAGACAAATGTCAATAGAGTAAATGTAAAAGATGTGGATGTGATTTAAGGAGCAGTCCAACTCGCACTTCCTAAGGTTTTTTTTTTACAAAAACGTTGCAAATAAAAATATCTCATCAAATTGAGACAACTAACAGCAAGCCAGTGGATCGAGAGTTACAACTGATAAATGGAACTTATATAACAAAACAACTAGTAATATAATAAACAAAAAAACATATGCAAAATCTGCACAGAATATTAAAGCCTCAGCAACCCAATATTTCAAACGATAGATTGTTTTGATACTTATCCACTTTACAGCTCCTTTAAATTTATTTGCATTATTTTGTCTGTATGTTAGTTCATTTTATCTGTTTTAAATCCCGATGCAGGTGCTTACTGTTAGTTGTCTCACTTTAACGGGATATTTTTATTTACAATGTTTGTTTGATAGAAAACCCTTTAGAAAGTTCGAGATTGGAGCACTCCATTTACCAGGTTTAAGCACCCAGTCGGTCCTTTTGCCGACTAACCGTTCCAAGGAGGTAACTGCTGGTTATTCTTTTGTGTGTTATGTCTTGTTCCTTTTTTTTGTCACATTTACATTTACCATGTTTGCATTTGTTTAGATTTAAATATATGCGGTAATTTTGATAGGACACTTTCTAAAATACCTATTTCTAGTAGGTACGCCTTTTCTTGTAATGTACAACATTTCTGGGTTATGCACATTTTAGGCTATTGATCTGTGTTTTGGTTATCTCTGCAATTAAATGTATTGACATCAGAGCATTTTACAATTACAACATGTAAAAGGATCGTTCTTGACAAATCTCTCTTGAGAAAGAGATTTGCTAGTTAAGAAACATTTTCGTGCGGAAGAAGCTTAATTTAATGCGACTACATTCTTTTGCCATAATTTGCAGTAAACAGGCACATCATTATTTGCCTTCGTTAATGTTTATAATAAAATCATTATCGGGAAGCCTTAAAAGAATTCTGGCACGTTCTTGTGCTTTAACAACGAAAATGTTCCTATTCGATACTCAATATTGTTACATGCAATTTATCTATTGGACTCACGATAATAGGGGGAACATTTGTCTTTTTATGGTCATAATCACGCTGTCAACTGTGTTGGTTTTCAGCACCAACCAAAGTTAGCATTGCTCCTGCTCCTGTTTCCCTGTTATACCTTCAGTTACGTAATAGTAAGAGGCATTTTCTTGTATTCTCTGGCAGTATAAAACCAAAGAAAAAAAACTCAAACAGTCTTGCGTTTGTGCAACCTTTTCACCCACATTGAGAGATAAGACTTCTAATAATTAGCAGTGTTGCTTTGTAAGTGTTAGATAAGTGACTTGATAAAGAATATAAACTTTTACTTACATATAATTATATCTAGGGAGGAGACATTTCGAAGAGCAATACAGAACACAACTTTATATATAGCTAGAGACATAGACAGGACAAACGTATTGGAACCTTGTTTACCCTGTAATTGCTAAGTTGTTAATACGCCACATATCTCTACAGTAGACAACAGGTCGAACAGATTGCCTGATGCACCACTTTTGATTATCCCAACATAATTATCTTTTGAGTCACATCCTATCTATATACAATCTAGGAAAGATGATTAAAATATTGGTCCATTAGTGCTTTTAGGCAAAAGTTTTGCTTTTGTTATAAAAGCAAATATTTTGCTTTGATTTGTTAAAATAAAATATTTTGCAAGTTTCACAAAATAAAACCAAGCTGTTTATTGTTTAGAAAACATGCTAGGGCTTGCCAAATCCGCGCAACAGTAAACTTGAAATCCAAGAAAACTCTAAAGAAAAAATGCTCTTATCGGAGTCTCATCATTATAATTAAGAATTAAAAGCACAATCAACTTCAGATGACTCAAAAAATGGTATGCCTTCGAAATTATTAAATCAGAAACGAATTTATTAATATCTGTTATTTGCTTATGCTTATAAATAGGTCAGGTTTACGTTGGTTGGACGTATCCACACAGAGAAGCACTGTCCAGCAACTCCGTGTACAATGTTCAATCGTTCATAGCTACATATCGTTGTCTTCTTACTAAAACAATACAGTTGAAACTATTTTCCAAATAACTTGGAAGTAAGGAGGCGATAATAAAAATCACAATTGTGCTTATAATTGTAAATATATAATTTTATATTAAAATCATAAGAATAATTATAAAATATCAGCCACATATCACTCGTTTTCTTATTCTTCTACTCACATAATTTGAATTCTACTACATTTACTTCCAAACCGTGTTTATACTACATTGAAATGACACTTCTCAACAGGTATATCACAATAAAACTGGCACCATTACAAGATACTAGGAACAGATATTGATTATTACACTTCATTGTTCTGTAGCCCAACTAGAAAGAACTACCAGACTTGTGAAGCAAGCAATTGCCTTTTATTTGATATTTGTTTGTAATTCACATAATGGATCGAATATCCATGATATATTGTCGGTCCTTGTCTAAAGCAAGGGTAGATTGTATGCTTTATGAGATAACCACATGTCCGCCGCGAAATGAAACAACAGTGTATTACTGTTTGTATAACCGTTACTACGCAGATTCGGGGATGGCGGACTTATGAAGAACCCTTGCAAATACCATCACGCCATTATATCCGGGATTTTAATAAGAGACCGATTATTATGTAAACTAGCACCATTGATTGTATTCATATCATTAACCTGGTTCTAGTATTCTAATATTTAAATGCACGAAGCTTTAAGTTTAGTGTTGGATTACATTGTTGTTGACACTATGCACTAATCACACAGTGATGCACATTTTACGAGTTGTGTATCTTTTCATTTCTAGCGAGAATTTATTTATTTCTCTACATAACCAAATAGCCTTGACCAATTATAAAACTTAAAGACAGGGCCAATTAAGAAGATGTCGTGTAACCCGACGAACATCGAAAACAGTTTAGCTCCGTTTTGTAGACGCCCACGATACAGAAAGCACACTATTTCAATAATAAATGGGCATCAAATTAAATATTTTTAAAGAACCATATGCTTATATTGACATAGTCGCACCCCTCCCATTTGCATCCATCAGATGCGATTATCTTAAAGAGATTCATTAGAAACTGTCCCACTGTTTTATCTAAAGTTTGTAGGGAAAACTCGACTATTCATACACGGCTCGTTTATTTCATTTTTAATTTATTTTCTTAAAAATATTTACTAGAAACACGCGGCAATCAAACAGCATATTTTACGAAATAAGGCTAAAACCTTTGAGAATGATTTGAAAATCCTGAAACAAACTATTAGGAAAAAATTAAAAAACTTTTCGCCTTAATACAGCCATCAGACAAAAACTTTTGTTCTTAAACTCACACTTCCTGAAGACAATGACCCAAACTAATAGTAAGCACCTGAATCGGGAGTAAAGAAGTAAAAAAATAACAAAATGAATTGACCATAAAATATTGTCTTATAGAAGATCAGTTGCAAAAAAAATCAGTCCAAGTGATGCTGCCAAAATAACTTTTAAACAGTGTCTTCAAATAAAATGGTAGTGGTTTCCTGTAAAAGTTATTAAGACGAACATTATTTATGAACTGCGGATTGGTAGGATCTGTTTGGTCTAATGGTCTTGAGCTGGCCTTCCATTTTTGGAAGCCCTTTGATTGAACCATTGTAGCTGCAATCGTTAATTTTTTTTAACAAAGAGTTGTGTTTAATATGTCTTACTGTAGGTTATTTTATGATATTAAAGTTTAGCCTGTCCGTTTGAATGTGGATGGAGACCAAAAATACGAACACTCGTAGTGGACGGGACTTTTAGTGTGTAGGGAAAAATATTGTAGAGATATTGCATATTTTTCAAAGATTGAATGAGAGTAGATAAATAAATAAATTAATAAATCTTTGAAATAATGAATATACAAAAACATAACTGTTACAGGAAATGAAATTAATTCATTAATAACATTATAATATGTTATCGGTTATGCTTCCACATTTACTGGTACTAGGCTAATCGAAAAAAGTATACATACAAAAAGAAAGATGAAAAAGCAATTTAAAGCGCATCTGGATTATATTATATTAAATAGTATGCCTTTGTTTAGTTCTAATATAAAATGGTGCTTAATCTTTTCTAGGTACCATACGGATATTACTTTTCAATTACGTTTCTAACGATGATGTCATAACTTATCTAAGAAAACGTCGGTGCTTGGGAATTTTTTTATTTAACTAGACCGGTTTTCTTTTCATTGTTTGCATTTGAGACTCCCCATCAGGAAGTGCGGCGTAAGAGCTCTGCAAAACCGGTTTAAGCACCCCAGTCGGGGAGTTTTGCCGACTGACCATTCTAAGGCGGTAACTATGTGTGCTCTTTTTTGTTTAATGACTTATCACAGATTTGTACTTACTTTTTGCATTTGGCTTGCATCTGAATACCTTTGCCTTTTCAAATTATGGTATATGTTGCAATGCTCATAGAGCTTTGCAATATTACCTTATTATTGTGCAACCACGAAGCAGATCTGTATCACATCTCATGGGATGAAGTATGTATATGGCAAATATCTCGACAGTTCGTGTTGTAAGAGATGGACGTTCTATACATCCGTAGATTATCTAGAGTCACATAAGTGTCCCACAAACTGACATAAAGCTGTCTCGTTCGTGTTCTTAGGACTTAAAGCAAACGTATTTATTTCTTAACCAGAGTTTTAGTGTCAATCGAAGATAAAAGAGTTCATAATTTACAAAGCAACATTGTAAAGTTATGGCAATTATGTTGCCAACGAAACTTGAAGATAAAACATACATTTACATTTTACTACCTAGCGCTCTAATTAAAAGTAAAAGCATAAAAGAACCACCGCAAAGAGACAAAGAAAAAGTAATAGTTACCGCCTTGGAACGTTTAGTTGGCAAAAGTAACAATTAGAGTATACAAACAGGTTAACGCAGCTTCAATATGTCATTGCCTGTTTGTAAGGTCATAGACAAAGAGTATAAAATATTTTTGTCACAAAATGTCATTACAGTAAGACAACCATCTTTATTTGTTGTTATGTATGCATTTGTAAATGTATGCAATACTCGAAAGAGGCAACATTTAGACAAAGTTCTGACAAGATGATCCTTAAAGATGTTACTTTAAATATTTCTGGCAAATAACTTCCTGATAATATGTGTCTGACAATATTTTTCTAGCAAGATGAATCGAGAAAAAGATATGATCCATGTTTCTAACTCATGATTTCTATTTTCTGCGGGCGAATGTTTCCACCAAAATCTACAAACCATAGGTTTTCTTTCTTTTTCGCTGATTTAAAAACTGGAACAATTAAAGAAAAGAAAATAGGAAAATCCTCCGAAATTGCCAAAATCTTTTTTTAGTATCTATGTAAATATGTATTTGTAAGATAAAGGGTAATGTTTATTATACTGATTGCGCTTACTGCATGTATTATGCCTGAAAGAAATTGTGTGGTAGTTGTGGAGTTTTTCTATTTCAACTTCTGAAGTGAACAAGTCGCCTAATTAATTTGTTGATTCTTGTTTTTCTTTTTAGGCTAAAAAATTTCATTAGCATCAAGATTGTGTCCCATGATTGTAACTTTTTTCATGTTTTAGTCATAAAGCGTCAAAGAACACAAACGTCACAGATTTGTTCAGCGGTCCCGTCGTATTCCTTTTTATTCTCACCGCTAGAGAGTCATTTTACCGTGAACTTTCAAAAGGCTTATACTTAGAGGTTGTGTTGCATTTTCTTGTAAACTCATACTTTCAGCTTTATAACAAAGCTTTTGCACGAAATTAACAGAAATGGATTATTTTGAAGCAACCACTGTGCACTTTTCTTCTCATAAAAATAATGTCCCACATCTGAATTTGAAAATACAACTTAACAATGTAAAAATACTTTAATGTTTTCGGCTAAGCTGCGTCTTGAGCCCACATCATTAACAGGCAACAGATTGCAACTACATAACACCAGCGGATCTTTCTCTATTCGAGTCTCAGATACGATCACCTGTATTCTATGACAGGAATATTCTAGAGGATAAAAGTATATTTCCCAAGCATTTTGATGCGTTGAAGAAGATGAGTTTCTTCAAAAGGCCACATACATCATACAATTTTCACATACCACCTGTTGACGTATATAAAGATTAAAAACTATTTTCTGAGCATATAAACAAAGCTAAAATTCAAAGATGGCTTTGCGCGTTGAAGAAGACGAGTTCTCTGGAAGAAGCCACAGTCATTATTTTATCTTAACAGACAATCTGTTGACATAAATGAAAGTTAGAAATTATTTTCTGCAAATAAAAGCAAACATAAACATTCAAAGGCGGTTTTGTGCGATGAAGTAGACAAATGATCTGGAAGAGACCTAAGTCATCATTTTATTTTTACCGACAACCTGTTGACATATATGAAAATAAGAAAATATTATTAAAGGTTGTTTTCTGCGGACAAAAGCAAGCATAAAACTCACTTGTGGCTTTGGTGAGGGAAGTAGACTAGGGAACTGGAAGAGACCGCATGCAATATTTCATCTCCACAGTCAACCTGACATATATGAACGATAGGAATGATTTTCTGCAGATAAAAGCAAACATAAAAATTCAAAGGTGTCATAAAATATCGTTTGGTCGAACATTCGTGAATGATACATGTTTACAATAGAGCAATAGAGAACTCCGAATCGCATAAGAGAATTATTTTTAAAACAAATCAAATGACTGATAAAACATTGAATATGCTTGGTGGCAATGTCGTTGATGTATTTACATCGAAAAAGAAATCATGTATACAAAATACATCGAATGGCATGCCCCAAATGTATTTCCATTGTTGAAGATTTCAAATGATTTCAAATGATTTCTTTGCAACATACAGGCGATAGCAATATGAATTAAACATTACCAACGCCCTGAATGTTCTCTACTCCCTCTCAGGCACTTAAATGGCTTTTCGGAAACCTCATCCATTGTATCAAATACAATTTTATACATTTGATTTCTTTAAAGTTATTTAGACATTCAAATATTGAACACCTCAATTGGCCAAACCGATTGCTTAGCTTTCAGGAAAGGTTACTTTTGTACATAGTGGTTTAGTTGCCTGAAAGCAATACTGTTCAATCTTAAGCACAGTTTCAGGAGATCTCTCTAGGGCCAGGAAGCATAACTGGAAAGTAGTAAGTAGTAGACATAGTTTCTCTGGGATCACATTTCATTATTTTGTTACTGTCGACATACATTTATTATGACGGCAGTTTTTCTTACTTCAAGATGATCATATTCAATTTATCTCAGTTGGCTAATCACTTGTTAATGATAATCATTCTGATGATTATAATTGTTATATTGATTTGAATATTGACTAAATTGATATCGATTAAAATGATGTGATTAAAATGATTAATGTTTATATTATTGTATGGTGCTTATTAGGAATAATATCTTTAAGTAAGTGGACGATCTTATACAAAATATCATGTATTCTTTAATATCTTTCTAAGTTAAGACACAAATTCATATTCTAGCACATTATCAGTCAAAACTAATTTATCGTTAACAAATTTAAATTTAAATTGAGATATGAATATTTATTTCCACTTCTGCTGTCTGATGCATTACCCGCCTTCCTTAATGACGGATCTGCTTAATTACACGTCGTTTCTTAGGGTCGTATATAAATGCTTTATTAACATGCTCCCTCATGTCTACACCAGTCTCCTTCTCCCTCGCATGTGTTTTTTTTTTCATCTTTCGTCCGATCCCTTACCCAGGTTTCCGAGCGTCTTTTCTGTTACGTTATCGCGGACGTCGTGTCTGTTGCATTACACCGTGATCCGTGGTCGCACTATGACTTCATTATACTGAATGTCGCATCTGCTTCATATCTTGAATCACCGGGATAGGACGTTTGTGCTGTCATACCCGACTTCCTTTGACACTGTCTTACCATCAACCATGATGCTGTATCTGATTTACAACGCGTCTACCGTGCTTGTCGTATTATCCGGGTCTCCCGGAGACCATTACCCCGCTATCACGTTGTATTAGGCGGCTTCCGCTGCTACAGTATCTGTTTCATTACACCATGTCTAAATAGATACGTTTTATTAACATGCTTCCCGAATGTCATATCTAGTACCCAGATGTTGTATCTGCTATATAACGCGTCTTCCCTCTGATGCCTTCTCTGTTGTTTTATCCGGATCTTCCGAATTCCGTGTCTGTTTACGGTGTCTAAGTGCTCTTTGAGCGTCCTTTCATTGGGGATGTGGCTATTAAAAAGATCTTTGAACTTTGGTATTTGGATATCACTAAAACAAATTATCCAAACTATTTAAGCGTATATTTGTTACTTTTTCAGAGCGAAAGTCAAGAATGTGTACATGTACTATACATATTTTAATTACCAAATAAATTTCAAATTGCATTCTGTTTTGCGCTTTTATCTACTGTACATACTGTACATATGTTTACAGTTTAATTTGTTGCTAGTTGTTATGTATGTATATAAGTTCATTGTATCTGTTTTATCTCCCGATGCAGGTGCTTACTGTTAGTTGTTTCACTTTGACGGGATGTTGTTATTTACACTGTTTGTTTGCAAGAAAAACCTTCAGGAAGTGCGAGGTTGGAGCGCTCCACAAACCAGGTTTAAGCACCACAGTTAGCCCTTTTGCCGATTGACCGTTCCAAGGCGGTAACTGATGGGTTTTCTTTATGTGTGTTATGTCTCGTCTCTGTGTTTTGGTCACATTTGCATTTACCTTGTTTGCCTTTGTCTATTGGTAGATAAAATTTAAATATCTGTGAACATTTTGATAGGACCTTTTCTTATTTACCTTTTCATTTCCCTGCACCAAATTCACGATTTTGTGTATATGATTTCAATTTCAACAGTCTATAAATCCATCTACAGTGTGATGTCCATTTAAACCAATTTATTAACAGAAAATGAATTATTTAACGTCTGAAGAAAAGTTCAGCCTTCATCATTTCTAAAACTATACTTTAGACTGTCGCTTAAAGTTGAAGCTTAAAATACACGTGTTATTTATTAGCAGAACATGTTTAAAAGTAAATTTGTCTTTTCCAAAAGCTTCAATCGCCAGTTTTCATTTCTGGACATGGTTTCAAAAGGTTTGATCATTTGTTAAAGATGAAAGAAAGTCACGGCTGTCAGTCACGGAACTTGCCATTCGTTGCCATAGCATTTTGCAGCTGGCCAATAAACCAGATTAGTGCCAATTTGTGTAATGCTATTTCTTCTTTACGCCATATAAGAGTTACGTTTATTGCATTTATTCTTTCAATTATTAATTATCCCATTGATCAGATTTTTTACCTATTTTCTTAAACGTCGTCCGTTTACAATATTTCTTAATATCATTAACGATATCTTTTATGAGGTCGACAGTATGGTTTTCGGTGTGAATAGACTCGAGGTGTAAATAGGCTCGAAACGTTTTAGGTCTAGAATTTGTAGCAATTGAGATACTCTCGAAAACTGTTACTTCTAATAATCCATTTGCTTAAGTAACATGTATCATTTTGATGGTTTTAGGGTTTAAATGTGTCCTTGGTGTGAACTGTAAAGTGTTTCCGTTTGAAATGCACTTTAAAAAAATACAGCTTTGTATTCAGAAACGAGTCGTGAATAAAGGAATCCTACTGTTCATTATTTTTTTTTATTTTTTATTTTTTTTTTTTTTTTGTAAAATTTGTTAAGCACGGCTTAATACTGCAAACGGGTATAACTATTGCAAGATAACATGAAAACACATACATAACGAACGTTTAAATAACTATATTAGTCCGCTAAAAATGCATACACAATCATCGTCATATTTATTGAAGTGCAATGTCCCTGATATGCACCAGCCTGATAATATTGAATTATGTTTTATTGCAATTCAGATTGTACCGTTAATTATATTCGATCTATAAAAAGAGTTTTGGAAAACAAAACACGTTAAACTACGTCAATTCCTCTATGCTTCTATGCTTCTTAAGGTAACAACTTTCTATCGGACAATAAAGAATTATCGTATAATATGGATATATCAGCCATAAAATTATTCCATGTTTTATTATAAAAGATAAACAAACAAACAGAAAACTTCCAACGACAACTAACGAAGTGCTCCTTGTACGGCATTTGATTAAAGAAGGCACTTCTGTACTCCAAATGTGTGAACGTCCATAATAGAAATATCTGACAATAGTGTTGCACAATTGTGTTCTATAAATATTTAATATATAAAGCCAAAAATTGCCATGTTGCTATGTTTTCATGATAATAACCCGATTTTATGTACGGGAACAAATGCAACACAGTACTCTTATATGAGAACTATGAGCATTTTGGTAACATTACATTTTTAAATATGTTTTCAGAGAAATAAAACGAAATTCCCGTATCATTTGTGTCACTTTCAAAGCTGATTTGTTAGAATGTGATAAGACCAGTTTAAGTGCGGAGACATATTATTCTCAACGATCTTCTGTTATTGTCTAAAGACTGACATACAATTTATCGGTAGTATGCCTTCTTTCGTATAATATTCATTTAACTGACACACTTTAGCTGAATGAAGAGAAGTAAAGACTGACATACAATTTATCTGTAGTATGCCTTTATTTCATTTAATATTCATTTAACTGACACACTTTAGCTGAATGAAGAGAACTAACGACTGACATCCAATTTATTTGTAGTATGCCTTTATTTCATATAATATTCATCTTACTGACACACTTTAGCTGAATGAAGAGAACTAACGACTGACATACAATTTATTTGTAGTATGCCTTTATTTCATATAATATTCATCTTACTGATACACTATAGCTGAATGAAGAGAACTTTTATTTTCGTTTGGCGCGTTTCTGATTACACAACTTCATTTGGCGCCTTTCTGATAACACAACTTCTCTTTATAGATGTGATATGCAAAAGGCAATACTAACAGCTTAAATCTTAATCTCCTTGACTCAGCACAATTTTTTACATAACGACTGTACACCCAGATGAACCATCTCCCGTCAGGATCATTTTGATAAAGATCCGCACTACTTGCTGCTGATATTGCTGTTGGTGTTTCAGGGATTAACCACTAACGAAAGAATAAAAAGAATAAACTAACATATTTATTTTGACTGTAGGTACTGGGTTGTAGCTTTGTATTGTCGTTAGTTCATTTATTTGACTCTTTAACAATCTTTCTAATTAACTCATTTGAGATTTTCAAATGTTTCTTTTCTTCTTCCGATTAAGGAACTGGGCTCTTAATTATTAATCTTATGATGATGATGAAGAGGAGGAGGAGAATGGGCTTCACCTACCAACAACGTCCTCTTATTGCGGTCATTAGGTCTCCAATGTGTTCAATTTTGTAAATATATAGGTGGTTTTAGTTATAAATACCGTGTGTTTTGAGATTTTCTAATTCCATATTTCATAATGCTTCTCCAACATTAAATTTCGACCTTTATATACCCGTTTGATGCTAGAATTATTGAATCGGTTGCTTTAGATTTGCCAATGACTTTAGTACCGACTGAAACTTTGTTTCTTTATGACGCGATAAAATTTACTTGCATCACCCTTTGTCTAGTACCCCTTTCCTTGTAGCATACAAAATGAAATTCTTTTTTAAGAATCTTGTTAGTTTATTGATCCGTTTGTTTGATATCTTCACAATTTAGTTCATGTACATCAAACTGTTTAACAATTATATCTTGTAAAAGGATCGCTCTTAACAAATCTCTCTGGGGCCGGGGATTTGCCCGTTTACAAAGAGTTTCGTGCGGTTGAAGCTAATTAAAGTGCCAGCATTCCTCAGCCATAATTTTCAGTACAGTCACCTGACTATGCTTTGTGCTTGTTACATATTTTACAAGTTCGCTACTAATACTTGTCTCTGCCATTAATTGCTGTCGTAAATGCTTATTATACGGGAACAATAATCGGGAAACCTTCAAGGAATCATGGGTCCGTGTATAAATCGTCTTTTCGTTTTTCATTTTTTGTTTTTCTAGGAAAAGGTATTTTTTGTTTTTAAGTATCGAATTTAAAAAATTCAACAACAAAAAAAAAGCAAAGAAATATATGTATTCCAGACCGTTTTCCTAACGTGAACATGTAGATTAAAAAAGGAGAACTTTAACTGTTTACCGTTCCACAAAACGAAAAAACGAAAGACGAGTGGCGCTGCGATCGCTTGGCCCGGCCAAGGAAGTAACTATCAAGATAAGATATATAAGTTTCAATGGCGGCCAGAAACAAGTGTGCACTCATTCATCTTTACTGATTTTAAACTCATCTAACTACCTGAGGCACCTGCCAAATAAATACTTGGTAAGCACATTGTTTATTAAAATTTGCAATTAAAAAACAAAAATTCATTCAAGACATTCTTAAAATTCATGTTTTTATCAGTTGTCATTGCCATTCTTTCATGAGCCAGACTTTTCATCCTATCTACTTGCGTGCCGACACACAATCAAATGATATTACGCAAAATAAATGCATGACGGTTGACAAAGAATTCATGATCGATTGATATCAAATGTCATTATACAATGTTCTTTTTGTCACGAATATCTAGTGAACTAGGGTACGTTCTTTATAAGGAGTAACAAGCCCATATCTATTTTTTCTTGATAAGCGCTTATGTTTGTATTTCTATTACACCTTCCATGCTTGTCTTTGTAACTTAAAAAAGGAGCGTTAATGTTTAAACCGAGCCATTCGGTTTTCCGATACATGATGCAGAGATAAGCATTAAAACATGTTTCTAAAAATATATATTTCTACCTAATTGTATCCTGGTACTATGTGTCTGACATTTTTTTCTAGCGAGATTAATTGTGAAGATATATGTGACGCCGTTTTTCTTATGATTTTGTTTTGTGTGGGCGAACGTTTCCATTAATATTTAAGGTAACATATTAATTTTCTTCGTTCATCTTCTGTTATTAAAATCACGAGCAATGTAACAAATTATATCGGCAAAGTCGTCCGAAGAATGCCACAAATATAATACTTTTTAAAAGTTTAACATTTCTTTGTATAAAATAGCAATGGTTTTTATATTTATTGTGCTTAATTTACCTATAAAATGAAATCAATTGTATATTTGTTTTTTTCTCTTTCAATTTCCAAAGTGAACCTGATAACATAATTGTTTTTGCGGATTCTTATTTATCTTGATAAGTTATTATCTATATCTTCTTGAGCATGTGTCTACAATTTTTTATGAAAAAGCTGGATTGCAGAAACACCACAGATTGACTCTGCATGACATTGACTTCTCGCGATCAGTAAATGATTAGGAAAAATATGTGCGCGTACGAGATGAGACTAGACGCGTAAATTGTGTTTAGACGTGCTTTAATGCAAGTATATATATAATCTATTTTAACTAGATGTTGAATATAAATAATACAGTCATGAAATGTCTGAAATGTAATATAAAGGCACATGAAATGTAGATTTATTAGTGAACAATGAGGTACAGGAATATCACTCAGTGACGGGGCAGGAGGAGGAAAAACAATGTATGGAACGATTGTTCCACTGGCTATGCATTATATACTTGGCCGAGATATTTTCGATGACCAGTGCGGCGCCTCGCTGCCTTTCAGCAATCGGGATAAATTTAAAATTCAGATAACATGGATGTAGTGTTGACGAAATAAATCAAAGCAAGTGTCGCGGAGCCGGCTACAGACCAGCTCATACATTTGTGTGAATTTTAAACTAGTATATTTTTGTCGCATCCGGTAGCAGTTATGAGAAATTATTTTAGACGTAATTTTAGTTAAAATGCAATATGGAAAGTATTGTTTGGTGAATATAACAGTCTCTATAATCGGATGTTAGTGGCTGTGTTGAAGCTTTTGTCACAATGTATAATGTTTAATCAGAAGAGGCGGTTGTTTTGCAGCTGAAGGTTTATCTGCTTTTCGAAAGGTTGCTCATTCGATTTACCACGGAAAAAAATAAGTGATCATTATTTGCATTATTAACGCTTACAAAATAAAACTGACACCGCCCTAACAACATTTTGATTTTCCATGATGTTGTCACAAGATGTCAAAGGACACAAGAAGTTGGCATATTGTTCTACGAACACAACTACATTGCTGGATAACTTGAAAGGAACCAATGTGAACATTTTGATTCATCATAAAAAACAACGTACCGCATCTGAATTTTAGACAAAAAATGCCTGGTAAACATGATTTCAATGTTTTAGCTTAATCCGCATACTAAGTCAATGGTATGAAGGTTGTGTTGCAAATGATTAGATAACGCCAGAGGATCTTCCTCTATGTGAGTCTCAGACACGATCAGCTGTATTCCATTACAGGAATGTTCCAGAGGATAAAACTATATTTCCCAAGCGTTTTGGTGCGTTGATGTAGACGAGTGCTCATGAAGAGGCCACATTCATCATTTCATCTTCACAGACAACCTACTGACTAATATGAATTTTAGAAACTACGTTCTGCATCAGCTCATCTTCAAAGATGAAAATATAAAAATATATGCGGACAAAAGGCAAACATAAAAAATCAAAAATGGTGTTGGTGCTTTAAGTTCATCTTCAAAGATGAAAATATATTAAACAAAAATATCTACGGATAAAAGCAAACAGAAAAATTCAAAGGTGTTATAGAAAGCCATTTAGAGGATCATCCGCAAATGGCAAATGTTTACCAAACAGGCGTTTAGAGAATACCAAAACGCATAAGAGAGTTTTCTTTAATACAAAGATGACTTCCGATAAAATAATTACGTTAACCTTGGTAGTTTTGACGTGTTATGAAATACTATATCCCAAAATACAACGCATGCCCAAATCGGTTTTCATTGTTGAAGATTTAAAATGATTCCACATACGGGTGTCAATATAAATCAGTGTGATAAAACAACGCCCTGGTGTTTTCTACTCCCTCTCAGTGAGTTAAATGGCTTTTTGTATACCGCTTCTACTGTTCAATAAAAATACATTTCACTACTTTAAAACGCCTTGGTCAAAGCCGACCATGTTTGCATTTGAGCTCAAGAGATAAAACCACTTTTGTATAATTTATGAACAACAGAACTGCACTAAATGATTTAAAACACCTTTCTAAAATCTGTTTCCATTGTGTTATATGATTAAATGGGTACACAAGCAATACTCACACATAGGCAGTGTGTATGTGGCTAAACGTTAAATTGCAACTAATTTGTTGCAGAGGGCAGTAATATGTACATATCGCATTATATTAATATAAGAAAAGTTATAATTTTGTATATTTGGATGAAGTTGCCTGAAAGCAATACTCTTAAGTCTTAAAAACTGTCCCAGGGTATTCTCTATGGCCTGACACTAAATAACTAGAACGCAGTATATAGCTAAGGTTTCTACTGGATCACTTCTCTTGGTTACGCAACTGTAGATAATAATCATGTTCTGAATGCTGTTTTTTCTTACTTGTAGTATTATAGCTTATGTTATCGTTTATCTCAGTTAATGAATTACTTGATGATTATGATATCGAAATTTATGATGATCTAAAATATTTAAATGTTGTCAAAATGGATATCCTATTAAAAAGATTAAGTTGTTTTTCAAATTGACTTTTCCGACAATGCTACTTAATGGTAATTATTTCCATCAAGTGGGTGTTCTCATGCAATAGTATACTGCCAAGTTGCAACACAAATTCATAATCTAGTCACTTATCAGATTCTATTATAGTTTATCATTTTATACTTA
This sequence comes from Sinonovacula constricta, assembly GCA_007844125.1. Taxonomy (NCBI): domain Eukaryota; kingdom Metazoa; phylum Mollusca; class Bivalvia; order Cardiida; family Solecurtidae; genus Sinonovacula; species Sinonovacula constricta. The sequence continues at coordinate 50,993,368 of CM017555.1, forward strand.
AATTAAGAAGTCGAAATCAAAATCTTTTATTCAATGACTGCTGCCATTAAGAGAGTTTAAGCTATTTAATATTTAAATCACCTAAATGAAAATTCACACATCCTTTTGTTACAAGATAACGGATAATAGAGTTAAAGTGAAACATATCGAGGCTGCTCTAGTACTTGAACCACCCGGATTTAGTGTTTGTTCCATACACTGTCCTTAATGCTCCATAGCCACGTGCCCTCATATCTGCTCCTTTATTTTACTCCATCTGATGACTGCCTGCACCTGGGGTGCTGTCTTTTCTTGTGTACACTGTTCCCAGAATGTTTTGTCAGATTAATTACAAAATTTTCTGGACGTCTTTCTGTTTCATTATCGCGCTCCAAAGGACGTCGCGGCTGATGCATCACTTCCTTCTCAAGGTGGTCGTGTATGCACTATTACCATATTCTCTCTGACGCCATCGTACCAATGGCCCGGATGCTGTATGTGATTTACAACGTGTCTGCATCCTATGCAGTGCTTGCCATATTATCCGGGTCTCCTGGAGATCAGTTACCCCGCTACCAACGTTGCATTTTGTGGCTTCCTCTTATGCAGTATCTGCTTCATTACATAAATGCCGTTAATGCCGTATAGATAATTTTCATTACCACGTTTCCTTGTCGTCATGTCTTCTGCTTGAATGCCGTTCTGTTCCATTACGCATCTTCCTCTGATTCTTTACTTGCAGTATTAGGCGGGTTTTCGGGATGCCGTGTCTGTTTACAGTGTCAAACAACTCTCTGAGCGTCCTTTCTTCAATGATGTGGTGATTAAACATATTCTGACCTGTGACACACAACCTCAACAGAGCACAATGATGGCTAATGGTAATCAATCACCTTTGACCTTTGTTATCTGGGTATCACTAAGAAAATTATCCCTAACTTTTTCAACATATATGTAATATTGGACCAAAAATGAAAGGCTTCTGGTTCGGGTTATGCCTTCTGTGTGAAAGATATAAATCTAAGCTATAGATATGCCTGTCAGGTATATATTTTGTGAATTATCAAAAAGTGTTTTGATTGCGTTTAGATAATAGGCTCGCAACGTTATGGGTCTTGAGTCTGTAGCAAGTGCGAGACTCTCGAAGGCAGTTATTGCTAATAATTTCACTGGCGAGGTAACATACTGAAGTAGAATTCTTCAAATGGCTTGAGGACTCAACACGTTCTTAGAATATCATTTAAGGTTTCATTGTTTGTAATTCATGTAAAAATACTATGATTAAATTCCAGTTTTGTATTCAGGAACGTGTGAATAATAACGAATAAAGAATGATATTTTACTCACCGTTCAAAATCAGTAAAAATTGCTTAGCGCTGCTGCATAATAAGAAAGGTTATAATTATTGCAAAAACAAATGAAATCAGGATCTTTTACTATTTTGCTCAGATAAATAAGAAAAATAAATAATTGTCAACCTTATGTACGGGTAACAGAAGATTCAAAATGATATATTTAATGAAACGCACCTATATTGCCACATTTAATTGTCTGTACTTATAAATGTACTGAAAGCTAACAACTTATCCTCCGGACAATAAAGATTTATCGTAAACTATCGATGCTACAGCCCTAAAGAAGTCCATGTTCTATTAGAAAAGACGAACGAACAATGAACTCCACAACGATAGCGGATGAAGTGTCCGATATGCGTTTAGTGGAGCGCTTCTGTACGTCGAATGTTTGAACGTATTCTCGGACAATGTCCTTGACACTGTCTCTTAAGCACAGAAGTATCACAAATCATGTTAAACACTTTTGTTCTACAGGTAAAAATATTTAACAGAGATATAAAGCCATTTTATCCGAGATATAGAACGAAATTCCCGTATAATGTTTGTCCATGTTGCATTGTTATAATGAGAATAGACTGATTTTACGCGCGGAGACAAATGCAAATCTGTTGTAGTCTATAGCCTTCAAATGCTGACATACAATTTATCTGTAGTATGTCTTTAATTTATATAACAAAATCTCTACTGAGACAGGGATTTGCCCGTTGAGATAGATTTTCTTGCGGAAGAAGCTTAATTATAGTGACAACGATCCTTTGTCATAATTTGCAACAAAGAGGCACAAAAAAGTATTTTTACATTTTACACTTTTTGAAAGTTCGCGACTAAAGCTTGTCTCTATTATTATTTGCCGTCAAAAATATTTATAATACCGGAAAATGGACTAAATGACTAAAAGGAATCCTGGCAAGTCTTTGTTCTTTTTTAAATGAAAATTGTCCTATTCGATACTCAAAACTGTTATGAAATTCGTCTCCTGGACTCATGATGGAATTATGATCTTAATCATCTTTTTACATCAATATCACCATATTAATTGTGGATGTATATATGGTCTATATGAAAAGTTATTGATAGGGCAAATAAGTCAACTGAGCAGAACGCGGTGTTTAGGTATACGACGTTTGTAAAAGGTGCCTTGTTCTGATTTCAAGTTTCATTTGCTCTTTATATCCTCATTCTTTAATGCTCTGTAGTCATTTTCTACGTTCCCGCTCGCCAAACAAAAAAACGTAAGCACAGTTTTTTATTGATGTTTTCAAGTAAAAAGTCATTCAACACAAAAGCTCGTCGTTTCCGAGACACTTCATGCTTTTTATCAGTTGTCTTTGCCATTGTTTTTCGGCGTTGTGCGTTGTCAGATTAGATCAGTTCAGAGATAATTAATTAAATCGAAAGGTGCTTGTGAAATCCTTATACTCAATTATGCTGACAAAAAGGAACGGGTTTGCCTTCGTTGGATGAATTCACACAGTAGCACTTTTAAGCAGTCATAATCTGGTTTCGTGTACAAAGTTGTATATAGCTGTATATCGTAGAATTCGTAATAATGCTACCGATTGGTTACATTTGTCTATTTCAGCGCCACAACACTATTAATGGTAGAGGAATAAAACAGACATTTAGTCAGTACTTCCGGTGCGCTGCAGATAGCTGGCGGAGGTCTTTAGAAGTAAGGCAACAAGAAAGAGTAGTTAAAACTTCTATCCAAATGACAATCCGAAATGCACGGACCAAACGTCCAGTAAAAAATAGTTTGTTTTAAACTGGGAAAATTAAATGGCTTTATTTGGTAGAAAAAAAATGAAGCGGTCAAATCCGCCGAAGTACTGTTCTATTTCTTTTGTCTGAGCCCTAATCAACGTGGAAAGGTAGACGATATCAAAAAATCTTTATAAATTTTATTTAAGAGATTTATAAAAAGAAATAAAAGAAAATCTCTAAATTTCGCATTTCTTTCTATTCCCATAATAAGGAACCGTTTTATGATGATAAATTATCTTTTTCTTACGATTATCTTATATTACATTTATTTTTATACATGTATATGCAGAATATAAAATAATGCAACCAACTGGTGTGGCTACAAAATGTGATACAATACATGGAGCCTATATTGATTATCACACATCATTGTCCTGTAGTAATAAGACGCCTGCTGACTGTTTCGCCACGTCCAGAAAGAATTACCAGACTTGTGTAGCAACCGATTGCCTTTTATTTGATATTTGTTTGTAATTCATATAATTGGATAGAAGTCCAGTCTTTGATTTATTGCCGGTCCTTGTCTGGAGAAAGAGTGGAATCTATGCTTTATGAGATAACCACATCTCCGTCGCGAAATTAAACAAAAGTATATTACTATTGCCAGGCAGTTGCGAGGATTGTGGGCTTATGATGAACCCTTGCCAATACCATCACGGCATTAAGTCTGTGATGTTTATAACAAACAGACTACAATGCGAAATTACATCAATGATTGTGTTGTTGATATCATTATACATGTTTGCAGTATTCTACAAATTAAGCTATATGCAAATATTTATGATTTTTCTCATTTAAGAATATTTCGGATGCCAATAATGATTGTTTTGAAACTATATTCAATAGATTACGTTGCGCATGAGGAAGTTCGACAAATATTCTGACATGATGTTTCCAGAGAGACATTTCTAAAACATATTTCTGACTAACCGTTTTATGATAATATGTGTCTGTCACCATTTTTCTAGCAAGATGTTGCTGACAAGATATTTTAACGCCATGTTTCTGGCGAAATGATTCTGATCTGCATGTACAAAATCTCCTTACATCTATGAGTTACGAACATTGTTACGATCTGGCTCATTTCGGCGCTCCAGGAAAATGACTGCTTTACAACTCCCATATGCATGCAGTAAGCCTGCATGACCCTAAAGCATGTAACATGTGAATTGGCAAGAGGGAAAACTAAGACAACACTATAAATATTACTTTTCATTTCAAAATACTGCAGAAACAGCTGTATATATAACAGAATATGAAATATTGTGTGTTAAATGAAAGTGTATTTTAAGGAATAATAAGAGGTATACATAACACTTACCGGTTTTTAATAACTTTTTAATTGCTTCATCTTATTTTCAGTACCTAATGACCACGAATATTAGATTCTCTTTATCACATAACCAAAACATCAGCTGTCTTTTGTTTACAATGCATCATCTTTTTATAGTACGGCCTTGACATGTTTAGGAGAATCCGCACAAAAAATAGTTCCACTCTTTACTCGGGCATTTTCCATAAACAGGGAACAGATTCGTTTACACCATGAATAAAATGTTATTTTTTATTTATTAAAATGAAATTGTCCAACAAAATCCATAAGACGGCGACAACAAAGTGATGAGAAAATTATAGGCCTATATACACAACACAGCCTTAATGACGTCACACTACGATAATGACGTCACACAACGATAACTAACTAGTGAGTTACCAAAAATAACGCATGAGTGTTACCTCACGCTCACGCGGTAGGTTATGTGATAATATGAAATATTGTGTGTTAAATGAAAGTATATTTGATGAAATAATAAGAGGTATACATTACACTAACAGCTTTTTAATAACTTTTTAAGTTATTTTCTTCAGGTTGCAGCTATGTACATATTCGTTCTACCAGACAAACGCGATCAGTGGACATCTCAAGTGACCGTTGAGATTGACCTTCTTTGTGTCGTTTTGACAAAATCGCCCAAGCTCTGAATGCAAATGACATCCAGGAGAATATTCGGAAAAGCTTCAGTTGTTAGAGTAATTGTTATCCAGCTATTATATCAGTAATAACCCAGGAAAAGAGTTAAAACAAAGATTATAGTTAAGGTAAATTGAATACGACAGCGAAAATTGAGTTGACGTATAACCGTTAATTGAATACTATTCTGGTTCAAACAAATCTGGTACACGGGCAAATGTAGGATAAATTCTCATAATTGATGCACGATATGCTCCCTAGCTATTCATTAGCTTCGGTAGTTGGTAACTCACTCGCTAATTAGACTTGACTTCCCTGTGGCAAGCCCGAACGAAACCAGAGAGGATTTAACTGAACACAGCATAATACAAAATATATTCATCCATGTATGTAAAGTATGCCACAATATGCCATACATCCTGTTATATAAGACAATACACAACTGTGCATGCCTTTATTCAAACTGTTCAATATTCTTTCTTCGGCGAGCGACAAGTTTAAGAGTAGGAGTATTTTAAGTACTGTACCCAGTTTCTACTTGAGTACTAACCCTATTCAAGAAGGAAAATATGATGTTTATAACATGAAGAACAGACTTCCCAGCCAATCAACTCTTAATAAAAAGGTTTAAACAGATATTTGTACATAGTCAGCATTTCTTTCTTATTTTGAGTTGATTTTTAAAACAGGCAGCAGTAAAATCAATTAAAGTAATTAAAATAATATTCTGTTCTTTTTTCTAAGCACAAGTTTTGCAAAATACAATAATCTAATAAGCAATATTGATTTTAAGATTCTTGTTCGCCACTAAATTTCCTCTGTGAATATTGTTTTGTTGTTACTCTGTCAGGCACATGATCGAGTTGTTTTTTTCTCAATTTCTATAGCTTTTAAGGTATTAAGCCACTGTCTTCTCCATGTTGATACTTTTCAGCAAGCCTCATCGTATTCATTTTTTTTTAATTTTCTCCGCAGAAGAGTTGTTAATTGTTCAATTAAAATTAAAATGATTTTAAAAATGATTGTGTTGAATGTTCTTGTCAAAACATTATTTCAGTTTGTTACGCATGTATTTACTAAATACTAATCTATGACGTGTTTACCTGTAATACATGTTTTCAAAATGGCGCCAAGCAAGGAACAATGTAATTGTTGAACTTTATTATGAAAGTCAACCACCTGTTACGACTATCATGACGATAACTCAATTAATAACTAGCGGGTTATCAAAAATTAGCCTGTTTTTGTTACTAATTACACGTCAAGGTTTGTGCTTAATTATATATATATATTCATAAGCAATATATCTCTCAATAAATTGTGCGGCCATCAGATTGGAAGTTTTAACAGCATTGTTATCTTTTCGACTATGTTATTGCATGTGAACCCAAAGATTTCCGGTTTAATTACTTTAATAACATGTGTTTATATTGTGGTTTGGCCGTTTTGTACAAAATATAATTTCACACAAATGTATCTAACACTAGCCGATTCCTTTAACACTATCCAACCAACATTACCTTTTTTCAGTTCTGGAAAACTTCAATTTTGCTTTGATGTAACAAGCCAATATAATAATAAATATTAAGGTGTAAACAACTTATTCTCCATACTGTTTTCATTTAGATGTAAAAAATGTTAAAGTTTATCTTGTCCATGCATAATCTACTGAATGACACATTATTATAATCCACCAATAATTGTTGTTTGATAAAACCTTTGGTTAGTTATGCTAGAAGAAAAGAATGTACAATTCACTTATTGTGGTTAATAAAAAAATATAAAACCTTCTGAACATTTCTACAGTTTTAACATTTGACTAACCTCTATACAAAGGTACATAGAGTAATTGTAAACGTGAAAAAACACAGAGACGAGACATTACACAAAAAAGGAAAACAGTTACCGCCTTAAAATAGTCAGTCGGCAAAATGGCGACTGGTGAACTTAAACCTGATTCCAGCCTCTCACTTCCTAAAGGTTTTCTCACACTGTGTAAGTAAAATATTCCATCAAAATGAGACAACAAACATCAAGCACCTGCATCGGAAGATTAAACTGCTAAAAATAGTATAAACAAACAAAACAGCAAAACAGCACAAGAATTTTGATTATATTGAACAATAAATATACATGTATGCACAAAATGTACAGACGATAAAAGCCTCAGCAACATAATAGTTACAAACACAAACGGTATAGTAGTTTGAAAAGAAATCAGCCCAAGCGATGACGTAAAATAAAAACAAGTTAATGAAGCCATGCGATAAAATGCAGTGACGTCTTGTCAAAACTAAAATGTGCAATTTAAAAGAAAAGTACGAAAGAAAATAAAGAATTTTAGGAAATGATCCAAACCTACAAAACCAAATGTAGTATGGTGGAGAGCTAATAGGTAATTAATTCCAAAAGGTTTTGCTTTAGTATGCCGAAGATATATCTGCAATTGGCACATTATATAATCAGGGCACACAAGTCGTTTTAATTACTTAGTTTTCCTGCCAGCAATGACTCTGAACGCCCACAAAGCAATAGCATGTTTGGCAATTTACGATTGATTACGTCAAGATCAATGTGTTTTATTGTTTGTACTTTGTAAAGTCTGTTTCTTAAAGGAACAAACGTTTAATTTAAATTAAACTGTCATTGAATTGAACAGCATTATCACTGCTTGACGAGATTCTTAATAATACAAACAATTCTCTATTCAATTAATTTGATAACAGAATAATACGAAAGGGGCTGAGAAAATTTAAAGCGATTTCAAAGTTATTATTGCACTTTCCATCAGTGGATGACATCTAATAAAACTTAGCCAATCACCTTGCCAAGTCAAAACTCATATTGCTTTCTAAATGACTTTTCCGGTATTGGCAGCATGCGTGAAAACAGACAGTGGAGGGATCATGTACGTGTGCTGATTATTCGATAATAAAGGAAATCATAAGGTTTGTGCGGTGATGTATGTGTTCATCATTTGTTCAATTTCGCGATCATTTCGGTCAAAGCTTCCCGGCTGAAACAAATGTCTGTAATCAAAAACGCACAAAAAACTATAAAAGTCGAGTTTTAAAGATTGTGATGACTCTTTAGCATGTATTATACCAGTTGCAATTTATCTTTACTGTCTTGGGTCTTTGCAAAATAGTCGTTTTACAGGCACTTGTGCTGATGCTAGTTTTTAAGGCAGCAACTAAGTGCTCTTGTTTATAATCGCAATTACTTCGTCATAGTCTTCCACATTGTCTAACAAGCCTTCACAATTTAAGAATGACTTTTAGACCCTAAGTGATTGTTTCATACGTTAACATACATACCCAATTGGGTGAAAGAAACTATTTATTTACGTATGGTTGCATGTCTATAATTGGACTAATTAAATTTCAATTATGATAAGTGAATGTACTCAAATCCAATTCTAACTAAATACAATAACAAAAGTTTTTGTTTATTTTACCCAACCACCAACCCCCGTTGCGGCAAAGTCTCTGTTAATAATGACAGCAAGAATTTAACTGTATGATCAATTTACTCTAAAACCATTGTCCACCATAAGCATCGTTTGGTTTCCATGAGGTGAGCATTTAAGTTTTTAACAAAAATAAAATATGAACAGCCGACTTTGTCATCTATTCTTATTCGTTATATATTAGCCGCGCAGTCGAACTTGTTTGTACAGTCATAACATGACTTCCCTATATAAATTTCTGGGTCTAAGGTACTAGAAGTGTGAGCTCGAGTCTAAGACCGTTCCAAACCATCTGACTGGTCAAAATTTGAAGATAGAAAAAAACTGACCAATCATATACTGGAGAAAAATCTTAACATCGATCGCAAAAGTTTTGTTAGCACTAACCCAAGATTTAACTGCTGGTAATACACTTTGGCATTTCAGCTTCAACCACGAGAGCCTTTATTTATTATCGCCTTGAAACGTTCTATAAAGCCACACACATGTAAAAATGAAATTTAATTCCATCAAAGGAAGACACACAATACTTTGACATCCATAGGGAGTTTATATGAAGCTGAAGTTGCATATTTTCCTCTTGATTATCATATTCAAGCGCGCTTACACTTATCGGACTATATTTGTTAATATTCAGCACTCGGTTCGTAATTGCTGTCTACTTCAATGTATTGATAAAGAAACCAAAGAATGGTTATACGTATAAAGATAACTGAAAACTTTTAAGTAAAGTAATTAATGGGCTAATATTTAGAACCGTTTTTTAAATGTAAAATCAAGTGATGCTATATTAAAAAGATGTACTTTCCCAATATTTGTGCATTAGCTGTTACAATGTATTTATGTGGTTGTTTGAGTGTAATTTTAATTCAGTACTACATAATTCAATCAAAATGGTTAATGCTTATTCTCCAACAACTACTACAGAAGGAAACATGCAAAGCAAACTACCAACAAACAATTATCCAGCTGCACGTTCCCTCGCGTCAAAAGTGCGGTTGTCTAAAGAAGCACCAGGCTTTTGAATAAGATTGATCCCTTTTTAGCGTTTCCGAAAATTGTTTTGTAACATTAGACGAAACTCGTACCTTCGATGAAAATGAATATGTGAATATTAAACATTGAATCTCGTTATGCTGACGGCTATGCTTTATGAAAATACGCATGGACCCCGGTGTTCATAAAATATGAACGAAAGCAAAATAAGATTAAATACATAATTAAATCACTGCCTCACATGTAATGACAGCAACTCTTTTTTTAATTCCCTTTTAAATTAAAATAATGTCAAAAACATAAACATGCAACACTTCGTAGCCCCAACCTGAAGTATAATTTTCAAGCTATTTCACAAATTGCCCCGAGGTAGATTTTGATAAAATATGTTATTTAACTTTAAGAAATCGAGATGTAACGTATATTCATGTCAAAAGTAATATCGAAAGATTTTATTTCTTCAAGGACCGCATCCAACTAAACAAATAATATAAGAATATTGATTGGTGACAATAAATATATATTTCTATGAGTGCAACTTGTTTCTAAATGTGATGTTTGCGTTATTTCTGGGCATTTTCCTTGAATAATAAGTACTAAATTTTTACTTATACATTATTATGACAGTTCCACGACCTGTTGTCCCAGTGTCCGGATATTGTGACTGGGTGTGGTAAAATGCCAGGTGTTCAAGGCATGCTATACACTGTGAAGACAGCACTATATGTGCTTTCAGTGGACACCGTCTCCAAATAACTAAAATACTGTTAATACTGGGAAGACAGACCTAATAAACACAATATAAGTATTTTTTATTAAAATTACTTAAAGTCAGTTTTAATTGTCTTAAAAGGAAAAAGTCGTAACAAGTCTGTAAATGTACAAGTCTCTTATTAAACATGTAGGTGTTAATTTAACGCTAACTAGTTCACTGTAAAGCAAAGATAAATATTTTATCCACATAACTTGAGTATATGTCACAAGTACAGCGTTACTGAATAATGAATGGTTCGCCTCTGTATCACCTCAGTACGTAACCTACATGCGTAAATCAGTGGCTTAGTGAGTCCGTGACGAAGTGTTCACAAACTGTAACAGATTACACACAAATAGATTTAGACACCGGTTAAAGTTCTAGCGCCGATCATAGCGAATCAGTTCCACTTGGCCACCAGGCGCCACAAAATCTTAACCTGGTAAGCACGAATTGATCAAGTCAAGTCAAAAAGTGTCATTGGGGCGCCCGTGGCTGAGCGGTTGGAGTCACCGACTTGAAACTATTCAGCCCCTCACCACATGGGTTCAAGACCCGGTAGTAGTTCGAGTCATGTTGGAAGGTTTTCCAATTAACCTGTGGTACGCCGGTGGTTCTTCCAAGACGTAAATCTGATGTCTTTCTTAACCAATATGGCCAAAATTGTGTCGATCCGATGTAACAAAAGAAAACAAATCGTGTGGATCCCGACCAGCCATCCTCCGCTGGAAACTGTTTTATCAGAATTTATTTTATTTGCTGCCATTTTTAAGTAGATATATGATTTGACAAAAGAGTTTATTTAAAAAAGGGTCAAGCAAGTTGGTTGAAACGATACGAAACGAGGTTCTGCTAAATATACTAATCGAATTAGTAAATCATTTTCAGTATTAGGTGAACACGAATGTTAAATTGTATGAACCACATAACAATGTAAAACAGCTATTTTTGATGGATATGAAACACCTTTGTGTCTTTTAAATATCTTAGAACCGGAAGCGTAATCGGTAGAGCGTCGGCTCCTGGTACGGGAGAACCCTGGCTCGAACCCAGGCCGCAACATACCAAAGTCGTAAAAATGGTTGTGGTATAGCTCCCTTGCTAACGCTCAAGTAAATATAAGGGTAGTTCTACAACTGGTTGGCCCGGTGTCAGGATAATGTGACTGGGTGTGGTATCATGCAAGGTGTTCACGGCATGCTCAACACAGTGAAGGTAGCTCTATATTTGCTTCATGTGGACACCGTCTCTAGATAACTGAAATACTGCTGGTGGGACGATAAACCCAATAAACAAACAAAATAAATATCTAGCGGGTTATCGTAGAAGACCAACTTATGATACTAAATGAATAAAGTCAAGTTATATGTTGCATCGTGTTTCATGAATCTAACAACACGTGTTGTACTAACTTATAATAGTATTGTTTTTAAGTAGCATTATAAGGAATAGTTAAAAGTGACCTTCAGAAGAGATCTTCATCTGGAGGTATGTCTTCAGCATGCTTTTTATTATTGAACTAGAATCTAAGCAGACTTTCTGTCTGGCAGTAAATCACTAGCATTTTTTAGTGCTGAAACATTTAATATAAACCGACCTTCTTCCTGATGGATAATTTTAGCACGCCTATTATTCTTAAAACATTTATTCTAGGCGGGCTTTCTGTTTAACACTAAATCATCAGCTCATTTTTATTGTTGAAACATTATATCTAAAGCGACTTTCTGCCTGAAGATTATCAGCACGCCTATTAGTCTTACAACATTTTTTCTAGGCGGGCTTTTTGTCTGGTGGTAGATCTTCACAAGTCTTTCATTGTTAAATAAAGTCTAAACTGACATTCTGTTTGACGGTAAATCTTCAGCAGATTTTTATTGTTGAACTATTATATCGAAACCGACTATCTGCGAGACGGTAGATTATCGATGCGTCTTTTATAATTGATGCATTGAATCCCGAATTAACCCCCAACTGACATTTATAGCATCTCTTTAATTTTTTAAACATTTAATCAGGGACTTTGACTGAAGATAAATCTTAAACACGTCTTGTTTTGTTGAAATATTGGATCTAAGCGACCTTCTGCATGGCGGAGGATCTTGATCATATATTCTATTGTTGAAACATTTAATATAAACATACTTTCTGCAGACGGTAGATATTCATCTGGCATTTTATAGTCGAAACATTGAATATTTGGACTTTGTGCCAAACTGTATATCTTCTGCACGACTTTTATTGGTGAATAAGCAGAACCTAAGCAGACTCCTTTCCTGACGATAGATCTTTAGTATGTCTTCTATTGTTCAAAGATTGAATCCAATTGAACTTGGCGGTAGATCTTCAGCATGACTTCAATTGTTGAAGCATGGTATTCAAGCTAACTCTCGAACTGACAGTTCATCTTTAGCAAGCCGTGAAACATTGAATCTAAGTGGTATTTCTGCCTAAAGATAGATCTTTAGCACGACTTTTATTGTAGAAGCATGGCATCCCTGCAAAATTTCGAGGTTACGGTGAACTTTGGTGCGCAATTTTATTTTACTGTATGCGTCCGGCATTTAATCTAAATTGCTTACTTTAATGTGTTCAATTTTCTCTATCCCATTTTGTTATGATTTGAAATGCATGGCCAGTTATTTATCAAGAGTCCGTCTCATGTCATATGAAAGTCGTATTTTGATTTGTATGATAGTCGTATTTCGATTTTGTATGAAGTCGTATTTTGATTTGTATGATAGTCGTATTTCGATTTCATTATTTGCGAGTTTGAAGACATTAGCCATTTAAAGCACAATTTGCATATTACATGGGCTCTTGCTTAAACTATGGCGTGCATGCACTTTGACGTTGCTGTACTTTTCTTTAAACTCTGTTGTTTCTCCAGCTCACTATTTTAAGGCAGATTGTTATTTAAAACGGTAATAACGCTTGTATTGTTTAAAGTTCTCCATAAAAGATTTAAAATGGTCTGTGGTTTAAAACAGTTCGAGAACTCTTGTCAATAAATATAGCAGCTGTAAAATGCTAGCAAGGAAGTCAAGGAAGAAGACGAACGTGTAACAGAAGCTGGAGTATGCTTTATTGTTGTATAATTTGAACCTGTGACCTCTTAGATGACAGTCCAATGCGCCGTCCATTTTTTATGTGGTGTTATTTATACATTCCGACTGGCACAATATTGACATACAGTTTCAACACAATCAATTCGATGAATTTGATGGGTTTCAACAGGCGCACAATTATGGTATATGGTTCTATTTGACCTTTGGCTTCATTTCTTGTTATGGATTGCTTTGTTCTGAGTACATTGTTTCACTGGAACAAGTATTGCTTTAACAAATACGTACGAATTATTTGATTGTGTTGCTTCAAGAGTGTAGAATTTATTATTAGATTAAGATAAGTTAACTTGTTGTTATGAATGATTACTATTTAAAGCATTTTGTTTTTATCTTGCAGAAGAGTCCAATTATTTTGCATACAAGTAAGGGTAACAAGGAATACTTACTTTTAGGCGTGTCTTTAAGAGGCTTCAGTGTTACTTAGCAAAGCCATCACTTCTTATAAAGCATATATATATTTAGTAGAACAAGTAGTATATTATGTGAAGTTTCGAGGAAATTGTTTGGAAGAATAACTCCAAAATAAACAGTTAAGTACGTATTCCCAGAGTGCATGGAGGGTCTAAACAAACTTGGCGCTCGTTACTCTGTCTTGTCAGATATTTGCTGCCAAAGAAAAGAAAACGAAAATACTATTTCGTAATTGCTTCATAAATTTTATTTGCATCTAAATTAGCCTTTAAAACCGTTTTCTCTTTGCAACCGTGTTTCCAAAACATGTTTAAATTAAGTTTCAAGACACAAATTGTCTCAAAACGTGAAAAATACGCCACAATACCTTGACAGTTGTCTACATCTAGGGAATATTGTCGACACCTTGATGAGATCATTGTAGAGCAATACCTGATATTGTCGTACCTTTCCATGCTTTCGTGTCGCTGTTGCTCTGTTAATATACTTCTTAGGAGATGTACTTGTTTTTAGAACTATACGAAACAAATTTTAGTTTGTTGATAATTGTAAATTTTCTTGGAGGTGATTTGGGAGATCTAACTTTGCCGCTGCGGATTTCGTCGATCGATTTTTGCTGAATATCTTCTGGGTCGATCCGGTTTAGCAATAAGGATTTGTTCAAAAATAAAGCATATAGTGTTTTAGTTTCAGTGTATTAGTTTATAGTCGACTGAGAAACAAGATCATTCGAATATCTATTATTGTTTAAGTTTTTTTTCTGTTGTTACAAACATTTTGTTGGGGCGTTCCACAAACCAGGATTAAGCACCTCAGTGGGTCCTTTTGCCGACTGACCTTTACAAGGCAATAACTGCTGTTATTTCTTTAAGTGTATCATTTCTCGTCTCTGTGTTTTTGTTACTTTTCTTTCTACCCTGTTACCCATTATCTAGAGGTGCTTCAGATTTAAAATTTTGTGTGATAATTCTTATGAGATCTTTTCTTTTTTTCCTATTCATGTTCATACTTCTCATACACTGCTTTTTCCCTAATGCCATTTAAATAGACATAAAACATTTTAAAACATATAATGCAAACTTTTAATGAACTTTCAAAAACAATCGTTGATTATAAATAAAAGTTTTAAGTTAGAAACAACATACTCTTGAATTCGCGTGCTTTGAGCTTAAATAAAATATAATAATGCAAACAATTTTAATGATATCACCGGCACAATCATTAATGCCATTTTACATAATCTTCTGTGCGTTAGAAACATCACAGACCTAATAACGTGGTAGTATTGGCAAGAGTTTATCAAAATGACCACCATCCTAGCAACGGCCGGCCAACTGTAATATCCTTTTATTTAATTTTGCGGCAGAGATGTGGTTATCTCATAAAGCATAGATTCCACTCTTACTAAAGACAAGGACAGGCAATATATCAAGGATTGGACCTTCCATCCAATTATATGAATTACAAACAAATATCAAATAAAAGGCAATCGGTTGGTTCACAAGTCTTGTAGTTAATTCTGCTCGGGACGGAAAAGTCAGTTGGCGTCTTATTGCTACAGTTCAATGATGTGTGATAATCAATATGCGCTTGTAATATTGTATCACATTTTGTAACCGAACCTGTTGGGCTTCCTATATATTCTGCATATATACATGTTGTTGAAAGGTTTTAAGGAACATTGAATACAGCATAAGTACAGATTGGGCGGTAAACATAGTCTAACACGTTTCGAGATATGTGATTAGAAAAAAAGGTGTTTATTATAATTATATTATTCGTAAATAGTTTTATCTATCAGTTCTTAAAGCACAGATGTGACTGTTTTAGCATCGCCTTCATCTTACCGTTGCTTGGAACTGAGTTTCCCAATGTATTGTTTTAGTACGAAGACAACGATATACAGCTATGAGCCATTATAGACGTAGACATTATGATTGCTGCTGTGCGGCCCTGCTGTCTGAATACGTCCAACTATCGCAAACCAGAGCTCTTTATAAGCATAATCAAATATAAGGTTTTCACAAGATCGCTTCTGATTTAATTTATTATCTCTGATGTTCCAAAACGCAACCAATTACTTCTTTGCGTCATCTGAGGTTTTTTGTACCTTCAAGACTGTACCATTCTTTGTTCGTTGTAGATACTACGATTTATCATGTTTTAAACATAGGTCATATTTTGACAAGGAAATCCTTATGCTAGAAATAATCTTCACAAAATCGGATTTCCGGTGTTTAGTCGATGATGCAAAGAAGGTAAATGTCAATAAGAAATAATTCTCTTGTAAAATCATCGACACCTTTTCTTGAATTCTTAATTAAGGTTATTTAAGTCTCAAGCTTGGACACGTCGTTTTCGTCAGGGGTGTACGGTTTTATGGATTTCAAGTTTGCTTTTGTGCGAATTCGGAAAGCTCTGGCTATAGAAGTATTTTGTCAAATTTGAAAATATTAATAAACAATACGAAAAGATCAATAATTATGGATCAATAAATTTCCTCTATTTTCTAGATTATGTATAATCAGAAATATGTGTCATGTTAATGTGTAAGTCATTTATAGTGTGGCATTTAACCTTGCTAGCAGCGCAGAAGTTAATAAATATTAAAGCAGATTGTGCGGTTTAATAAGTCATGCGCATGCTCGAAACTGTTAGCTGCTACTTTAATTCGGAAACCTTTCTCTACTAAAGGGATAAGTTTGGTATATACAAGTTAATAATAAACTATTAAAGAAAGTTTTATGAGTTTTGGACGACATAAATGTATTATAATGTTTGTCCTGTCTCTGTGTCTCTAGGTATGTATACTTTTTTGTTTTGATTTGTTCTGTTAAACGTACAACAACAGCAAACCCAAAAGTTACTATCCTGGAACGATCCGTCGGCAACAGGGTAGCTAAAACCGCTTTTACAGGACTATAACCTAAGCGTTTTATCAAGTGCAAACAGAGAAAAGAAAACGGATCTATTTGAAGCAAAAATGTCAAATTAAAGAGGTATTCTTATGATTAAGATAAAATGTCGTAAGAAAGTAGTAAAGTATTAAAAATAAAGTTCGCGTTGTACTTGGGTGAGTGGATCAGTATCACTTCTTTTAGAACGAAAGTCAAAGAAAAGTAAACGTAACAATCCTGGTAGAATGAATTAAATGACAATATTACATGAACGGTGAGAAATTCTCATGGTTTACAGTTTGATGTTGATTTCATGACAGTTATATATCTGTATAAGACAAAAGCTACATCAAAACCACGTAATGTGTAAGGCAGTTTATCAAACTGTCCTACAGTTACCTTAAATGTGAATTAATTCCGTAATGAAATATTTTAATTTGTCATTGTCTTCGTTTGAAAACAGAGAAAAATATTATCTTCTTCAGAATCTGGATGTGTTTTATTCTTCCTAAATTAACCCTACTCTAACTGTTAATTTTAGTATACGCGTCATTTCAGTATATTAGCCAATGAATATTTTGGACTTTAGAATCTGGTCGTGTTTGTATTCTAAATTACCCCCATATTATCTGTAAAATTTAGAAAACATTTCATTTCAGTATAGGTAAATAAGAAAAGGTCCTATCAAAATTTCCACAGATATTTAAATTTTATCTACCAGTAGACAAATGCAAACAAGGTAAATGTAAATGTGACAAAAACACAGAGACGAAACATAACACACATAAAGAAAAACCATCAGTTACCGCCATGGAACGGTCAATCGGCAAAAGGGCCGACTAGGGTGCTTAAACCTGGTTTGTGGAGCGCTCCAACCTCGCACTTCCTGAAAGTTTTTCTAGCAAACAAACAGTGTAAATAACAATATTCCGTCAAAGTGAAAAAACTAACAGTAAGCACCTGCATCGGGAGTTAAAACAGATACAATGAACTTATATACATACATAATAACTAGTACAGTCGTCTATGCATTTTGTTTGATTAAAGAATCTGGTCTTGTTTTATTTGTTGTAAATTAACACCACTTTATCAGTTAACTTTAGTCTACACGTCTATTCAGCATAGTCGTCTATCCATATTTTTTGATTTTGTATGAACATTTAAGACGTACAAATAAAATAATACTTGACACACACATTTTCTGTAGCATTGTGTAAAGTGCTGGTTTGACGATATTACTGGGATTATTAAGGTTGTTAGTTTCAACCCCATCAGAATCCAACCTTTTTACCCATCTTTTTTAAATTGTTCCTTATGTTGGCATTCCATAATTTGAAACACACAGTACAGGTTAAATACTTACCGTCAGCAACAGAAAAAATAAATATGACAAATTTGCAAACAATTAACTTCAAAACAACAGCTACATTTCTCATACAAAGTGTAAAATTAATTGTAAAAGAACATATCTTGTGTCTTGTCAATTTATAGATGGTGATATAACCACGATGATGTTATACATTTAAAAATGGGAATATGTATACCTTAAAAACCGCGTTTGTAAAGTAGATCTATTACACAACTATAACGTTTATTTATAATTTTGTATATATAAGTTTAAAAACAAGCTTCTAAATGACGATTGGATTGTCTTTATAGACTTAAATCATGAGGGACACCATAAAACAGGTTGAACCCAAATAATAATGCTCAAAGTATGAAAGAAGTATTATTTGTGCATCTCCAAACACATGTATCGGAAAAGCGAGTCGGTTAAAAATCTCAACTAACAGTGACAAAAATACATCAACAATGTTGTACAACTAATATATTTATTTGTTATCTAAATCAAAATATTTTTATTATTTATTATTGTAATTATACTTCTTCCCTCTCACATCACATATCGACACATCACATAATAAGACGAGACTCTTCATTGTTAAAAAGGATCACTTTAAATACAATTAAATAATAATAATAATAATAATAATAATAATACACACTTTCATTACAAGATTTAAAGGCTTGCACGTTGAAGTTACCTGCATACAATAAGTTATATACAAAGATGTAACATTATTACAAAGTGAAGCTACCTACAACGACTGTATGACCTCAAAGTTGAAATTTCCCGCATACAATTTGAAAAAAGTATATAAACAAGAAATACTGGATATTAATGCACAGTTAGGGACCCTATCTTCGACTTAAGCAATCAAAAGACACGCATTTACTTTAAACGCTTAGTATTTTAAGCTTACATCTATATGTTTTCAGAACTCTACTCTTTTACCTGGTTTTTGAGGGGTGGTGCATACACCTATCCCCCACCCCCGCCCCTGATTCCATTGCTGGTTCGGAATTGAATAGCGAGTTGTGTGTTTCAATTCTCTTTTATATTTATCAACCTCCATGCATTTATTTTGTTTAATGAGAAGCCATCTTGATAATAATTATATTCTGGAATTTCATATGATTGTGTGGTAACACTCTAACAGATGTAATACAAACTGTATTTTATAAAAGAATGATAGAGACAACTGACAAAACGCATGCACTATTGCAGAAACAGCGGGCTTTTGTAACCGTGTTAAATAATAAACTTTGATTAACAAACTACAATTAAAAGCTGTACCTACCGTTGATTAACTTGGCAGGTGCTTGGATTCGTACCCAGAAAAATGATTCAAGATATTGTCGATAAAATGCCGCATGTACAGATAGGGATATAAAGGAAAACTTTTCATTAAACTGACAAACAAACTTCTACCCAAAGTATGGCACATCTTTATAACAGTCGTAAACTTTAGAATTGTGTTTTGCACAATTGATTAATTTCCCTCATTAATAACCTCTACTGACTTCATTCATCATAAATCAGGAGATATTGTTAAAGACATGAATATCAAGATTAATGACGTCGCGGGCCCTGGATCTGAACAACATGTAACAGTTCTGAGTATAAAACGGGAATTATTTCGTTTTAAATCCCCAAAAAATGTACAGAATTTCTTTAAGGCATCTTGACTTTGATGCTTGTAGACATTTACAAGAACACTTAACGATGAAAAAAAGTCTTAGTCGCGAACTTTATCAATTATGTTACATGCACATTTTTAAGTCCCTGAGCAAAGCCGATAACGGCAAGGAATGTTTGCTCGTCAATAAGCTTTATTTGGCACGAAAATCTTTCACACTGGCAAATCCCTATCTCAAGAGATATTTGTGAAGAGCGATACTTTTGCAAGATGTAATTGTAAAAGATTTTGATGACAGTAAATTAAATGGCAAAGATATTCAACAAAATGATCAATAACCTAACAATGCGCAACAAAGAAATTCATTTTGTATGCTAGAGAAGCGAATTAGAAATAAGGCTGATGAAAGAACTTTAAAGAGGCTAAATTTATAATTAAACGAACCGACTCAATGAGCTCCGTATCGTTTAAAGTAAAATGTATATACAGGACGAAAACCTATGTTGGAGAACGAAAACGCATCATAAAATAAGTAAAACTCAGGATATACCACATCATTTGACACATTGCAAATCCAATGACCACAAAAAGAGGATGTTGGTGGAATACTTTTAATGACACAAGTACTACGCAGAATTGCCTTGGTCAACCAAAGAACATGAACGGTTTGCAAAATATTGGCATAACATGCCTTTCAAACTATCTACCTCATGTTGAGAGTCTGTCTACCCTGTTTTGTTCTTTTAATGTAAATTCAATTATTTAGCACTCTTGCTACAGGCGATGTACAATAAATTACCTGTTAACTTTACTCGATTACTAAGAACGTTTCAATTGGGATATACATGTTTATATAAAATCTAGATGAACTTGTTTTCTTTAATATTAATATCGTATAGAACTTTTAAATTCTTATTGATCTAAATGAAACAATTACGGGGATGAAAGCTTTCCTGTTATATTTTTAAGAAAAGTATTAGTTTCTTAAATTCGGTGATTTATTCTACCGTGAAACCATTGTAGAAGGGTGCTTTTGTGGCATTTAAATGGTATTTAAAACAATTTTAAAACGTCATTATTGTAAGCACCCAACTCATTCACCCATTTATCCAGATATGATGATTGCATCTTATTTTCACCATATTATCATAAATAATTCTGCATCCTGTTTTAGCTTCAATTAGTACTGAAATTGAAAAAGGTTAGAGTGGCTCCACTAATTTTTCTCTAAGGTCATGGATTTTAATCTTTCTTAATAAGTGTTTTACAGCCAATATTATGCTTGCATAGTCAAGGTAGTTCGTGATACTACCATACTTTAGTAAAGTCTCCGAAGTTTAAGAATGAGTCGTCTTCTTTAGAAGATCATTTATAATATATACATGTTGGTCTAAACATTTCTGTTTATAGATGAACCGTCCTGTGACATTGATATTTTTATTATAAAAGAGGTTTTTACACTCTGCCTCTTTAGAATTTAGAACTGGTGCTACGGATTTAAAAAATTGTAATAGGAGATGTAAACATCTTTCCGAAAAGAGTTACTTATAAAATTATGTTTTCATTTATGTATTCTGCATCAAGCAAAATGAATGTTTTTCAAATACATGTTTTGGCAAACTAAAGAGTTACTTATAAAATGTATGTTTTCATTTATGTATTCTGCACCGAGCAAAATGAATGTTTTTCAAGTACAAGTTTTGGCAAACTTCTATTTGTATACATTTCCTATCATTCAATATCCTTTTTCTAATCCAAGAGGCCTTAAGAGCCTTTATAAAGGTTTTCCACATTTACCATTTTAACATGGCTAATGCAGGTAAAAGAGATACTTTTGTGTCATTAAGAATGAGGGTTGTGTCATCAGCATACTGGGAATTTATATTCATAGCTATTTGCCATTATTCCTGATATATCATTAGTTCCCCTCAAAAGGATAGAAATATAGGGGGTATTGGGCAAACCTGATGGCACCCTCTTTCCAGATAGAACCATTTCGAACAATGTCCATTGCTAAGACAGCAAGATTCACAATTTTTTATAAATGGTGTTTATCCATTTCTTAAGACTTAAGTTAAAGAAAACCAGTGTTTTATTGACAAATGATCCAGATGTTGAATCGAACGCCTTTTCCAAGTCGATCAAAATTAAAAGTCCTGGTAGTTTAAACTTTTCTGCATAAAACATAATATCATAAATCAATGTTGTATTTTTCCCCAATACACCTATCAGATATAAAACCAGCTTGATCTTCATTTATAAAACTGGGCAAAACCTTGTTAATCTGTAAGCTATAGGACAAGGTGCAATTTTATTAGAAACGTTTAGAAGAATTATAGGGCTCCAACTTGCCTTTATTGCCTCTAGGGATGCAATGTTATTGCACCTTGTTTTGGGGGAGATTAAAAGTCCGCCTTTTTGTAAGTCATAGTTTATGGATCTAATAAGAAATGGACAATATTAAACTAAAAGTATTTTTCATATTTTTAAAATCTGTGTCCTTTTCAGTAAGAGCTTCTTCTAAAATGAATAACTCTGATAACTTTTGACTTCTACCTTATCAATTATTTCTTCAATGTTAACGTCACTTTTTTCCTTAGAGCAATATAAATTATTGTAAAAGGATTTAACTTCTTCAATTATTTCTCTTTAGTTATCAATTACTTCTCCGTCACCTTTAACTAGTTTAGACATTGATTTTAAACAAAATTACCATTTTCCAAATTGCAAAAATACTACTTTTTCACCATTTTCAATCCAATTTGCACGTGATCTAATTTTCCCTCCTTCTATATTTTATCGTGATTGTTCTAATTCCGTACGTTTTTCATTTAAGAGTACATTATAAGTGAAGAGATGCTTTTTCTAAACAACAAATACTTTAAATCAATTGCTTTTCTTTTTATCACAATCTTTTTTATATATTAAGCTATATACTATTGTTTCGCCTCTTATTTCAAATATCAAGGTTTTAAAACAGCTTATCAACTATAGTTAATTTTATTTTACAATTTGTAACTTCACTGATGTTTCTGCCATGAAGTAAGTTTTCTTGGCAATATTGTGTTTTAATATCCTTACCCTTTTGTTTTACCTTTTTGGCATATTAAATATCTTTAAAGAGAGAATTATTCAATTTCCAGTAACAACGTCCTGTTTTGAAGGTTCCAAACTCTAGATGTAATTTGAACAATGAGTGATCCGTTCTACAGTCGGACAATATCTGGCAATTTTTCACCTCTACCTTTAGAATGCAACATATTGAGAAAAAATCAAGTCTAGCTTTTGTACTAGAATTATTTTTGAAGCATGCAAATTCCTATTTTTTTCCATAAATATATCCCTTTAACAGTCTACTAAATCTATTTCCAAAATAGTTTTAATCAATTTTTATCTTGCTTTTGGGGTTTTAGCGTGCAAGTAATCAAAGTAATCTATATCTGGATAAACAACTTAGTTAAATCACCAGCAATAAAGCACTGAATATCACATTTCTCCACTATTCTCTTAAAATAAGTATAGAATTCAGATTTACCTTGATTAGGTCCATAAATATTTACCAATGACAATTTCTTCTTATATATTTGATAATTTAGTATTAAAATATTGCCTTCTTCATTCAAGTGTTTGTAAATAAAAGCTGCAACTCCTCTCGAGCAGCTACTACCATTAATAAAATAAACTTAAAAACAATGCTTTATATAAATCTGCATTGTGTCTTCATTTGTAAAGTGGGTATCTTGTAAAAAGTAAATGTGTCCATTGTACTTTTCAAATAATTAAATAATTCTTCCTTTTACTTTTGTCTCTAACACCCCGGCTATTCATAGAGTAGATAACAAGTTTGTTATTGAACAATATAGGAAGGTATGCTACTGTGCATAGATGCTGACTTAAGATAAAAAAAAGAGCAAGTTAAGTTGAAGTATATTTTGAACATATTGACATAACATATTTTGAAATGACTCAGTTAAGGCCACTAAGAGTGAGGTTGCCAGAGGAATTTTATAAGTTATAGTGTTATATTTTGTTGTTACACCATATTCAAGTTAATCAATAAAAATGCATGACAAAATCAACATATTCCAAACTCTGAAAAGGCACAGGACGAAGGTTTTTCACATGCAAGCCAAGTGAAAAGTAAGAAAACATTTGTGATGAGTCATTTAACGAAACAGCAAACCCAACAGTTATCGCATTGGAACGGTCAGTCGGCAATATAGACCAACTTGGGTGCTTAAACCGGTTTTACAGAGCTCTAAACTTTCAAATCACATTGCCATTGTGGAGGCTTGACTACCTTATTCTGTATCAGTATCACAATAGTTACACACTTACAAAGTAAATTTCTAAAAGGTAATATTAATTTTATAACCTTTCCCGTTCCAAAATCCTTGTAATTGGCTCGGTATGTCTGGTATGTCTAAACAATGTTAAGCCTTTCTATCAAATTAAACACCGAACATTCCCCCACAAACAACACGAAGCAACAGAAATAATATAGACAAATGGTCGGATAACTTAATCGTATTTGTCAATTAGTCGAAAACACGACCGGAACGCGGCCGTACAGAGAACAGACTAATAGGATGTTGTGTTTTGACAACGTGTTTTTGACACGGCAGACATTGTAACTCAGTTTTATTTCAGAGCCGCGCCATATAACGCTGTTTTATCCTTGTCTATTTGGGTCATGATGGAACTACATAACATTGTATCATAGTTGTCCGTTTAAGTCTGGAGTCCATAGATCAAACAAACCCGCAGTAAACGGACACCGGCTATTGCATAATAGAAGTAATTTTAATGTATCTATTAACTTTATATTAAAGTAAGACTGATAATGTAATTAAGCACAATATCAATTAATAATGTAGCACCATACTTGCATCAGTATACCTGTTATTGCCGCTACTCCAGACCGAACGTCTACTTGTCGTTGTTATTACTCAAGTTAGACTCCAAGCATTGCCGCTCCTGTAAGTGAATCAGACGCTGGTGATATTCCCGTAAGGTTAAGTGAAATGTATTGTTACTAACGTTAGCATACCAGAAGCTTTTACTGCTTACTAGCATACATATACCTAAAAGTTTGGTACTGTACCTTTTTATATTTTTTTTTTGTATATGTTGCAATGCTCAGAGGACTTTGTTATATTTTGTTATTACTAATGTAAGTTTACCAGACACTTTTTACGCACGGTGGTGAACATACACTAGTAATTCAGGTAAATGCTCACTAACTTCGGTATTAGTAAAAAGTATACACAATATTGTCGCTACCAACGATTGTGTATCATGCACCTGACTCTTATCGTCCAGGTCAATGAATGACGGCTTAGTCCTACTGCTTCTGACATCATATTGGGAGTATTGGTCATGATCGGTTGATCATTGTACAATCGAATACATTGCATGCTTATTCGACTCTTTCATGACCCTCTCGATTGGGCATTCTTTTTTATTCTTTCTTAAAGTCTGACATATGAAACATGTTGATTTTTTAACATCAAAGCACAACATATTCAATGACAACAATCCCTGAAAGCACTCTAGAACATTTCTGAGGAAATGGTAACCATAAATATTTTAAGGCTGGTTTAATATTTTTTAATTAAATGTGATTTAAATTTTATGTCTAATGATTGAAAAATCTTACCTCCTAGATATGTCCTTAATTTCACGGATTATGATACTAATTCATAACTTTAAAGCCAATTTTATTCAGAAAATTTGTGTTATCAGAAACAGTCATACCCTTTTTCTTTTATTCAAATATATTAGGAAAGTAAAAGTGAATAATGTGTCAAGTAAATGGATACGACTTATAGATTATTGGCAGCATTTGACTTCTACAGTCAATAACATAAGAGTGCTCGGATGCATTTGTCTTCACACTTTAAACTGGTATATTCCCTTTATAACAAAGCGAAAATGATATGGTAGTTTCGTTCAATATCTGATAAAATATCTTTTAAAACGGAAGAAAAATACTGTTTGTTCTTTTTCGATGTGCACGCGATGTATTTGTCTCCGCTTATAAACCGGTTTATTCTCAATATAACAAAGCAACATAGATCGTTTTGTGTTTTATCACAATTAAATATTTATAGAACACGAGTGCTTTAACACAAATTTGTGATTCTTCTGTGATGAAAAACTCTGCTATGCCTTCTAGTTGTATGTTCCCTCCAAATGCACGCCGTACACTTCATAAGCTGTCCAATCCGATTAAAATCATATCCCGAAAACCGCTCCGCTATCAGGAACTGACGTCGAGTCAATAAAACCTTCCCAACCAATCAGAATGTCGCCTACAAAATCGCAAAAGTAAATGATGATTCGAAGCGTTCCGAACGTATCATTTTAATGGATGCGCACATTTACAAAGAAATGTAAACGTAGACACTCCGCGTAATACTTAGGTCACTGAAGACAGGTGCGTTGAATGTAGTATACCATTTGTTTCAACATCAGTAACATCTTCAGTTTGAAAAGTAAGTTACAAGCAGTTGCAGAACAAACTTAAACTGAGTCACGAAAAAACAAATGAAATATTGCAGGTGTTGCATCGATAGCGGCCTTTTTGCGACTCTTTTCGAAAGCGTTATGCATTATGCAATCGGGAAAACACATTCTTGTTTATAGACGGTATTTGCGGGCCGTCATCAGATCTTACACTTTGTAAGAACTGACTTAAGTGAAATTGCAAACTGTCGTTTATGAGTTCACTCCATGTGTTCTTTCGCTGATTCTTTCATCTCTCTTTTCTAACAGGACTTGGCTTTAAAGTCTATATTATACGGCAAATCTTCAAACAATCAGCGATTTTCTTAACTTCGTTAAAATTATTACAAATTTTGAACTGTGTGAAAAATATTATTAACTTTATTAAACCTTTAAGAAAACATGACTATATAGCATTTTTGTCATTTTAAACGCATTGCATATGAAAGCACAGTGATAGTCATGCTAAGAATACACATACACGTAATTTAAACCCCAAAACCATTTAAATAGAGTTCTACGTTCGTTTGTCACCGCGTCTAACATATTATAAGGAGTATTTGTTTTAGAGCCTCTCACTTGCTACAGACTCAAGCCCATTAGCTGGAAAGCATATTTATATCTTATGCCATATCTTCGCCCCTGATAAATTTCGCCGATGATGTTAGGATGCCGTGTAAAAAAGAAGACATTAAGGAAATTATCTAACAAATATGAAATAATTGCGAAAAATAGCAATAAACGTTATTCTGATATAGATGGCGTAAATCAGAAATTGTTATTTGTAATGATATTGTTTACTGAAAAAAGAAAAAGAGTTTTATGAACAGTTGCAACGTTTAATTATGTTTTACAAATTAGCAAAGCCTCTTAAACATGGTTTGGAATTGGAAAAAAGATCAATAACTTTCCCTGAAAATATCCATGGAGCAGCAGCATTGTTTTTCAGACTAGAGGAGACTGGGTATTTCAGTGGAAGTAGCATGGTAATGGAACAGTCTTAACATGAGAGTGACCTGGTATTTGAGTAAAAATGGTAGCTGAATCAGACATTAACTGTCGGGTTTGCTCTTTTTGTTCAATGTTTCATCACGGATTTGATCTTACGTTTACATTTGAACTACATGTGAATACCTTTGTCCTGTGCCTTTTTTTAAATTTTGGTATATGTTGCAATGCTCATAGGACAATGTCATATATTCTTATAGACATATGCCATAAACTTAACGTATTCATAAGGATTGTGACAAGACAAACTAATACTTCAACACAAAGACAAGTCATATGCTTAGTTGTTGCTCCTGGTTTGTGATCTTTTGTCTCTCAAGATCATGTATACGTAAGGTTGCATATAATCAAAGATCAGAATTATTAAAATCAATTTCGTGCAGCTCATGGAAATATACTTACTGTGTGCCTAAATAGTCTACTGATTTGCATTCTACCCAGTAGAACAACTGCTGATTTTAAATTAGCCAGTACAACGTAAAGCTTTGTTTTTAGTGTTCTTGTATGTAATATATTTAAAGTTTCTTACTTTTAGTTTTAATAAATTGCATACGATGTCAGTAGAAAATGGAGAATAAAAATGCATTATTCATTTTAACTCATGATATAACAACATATGTGAATTTTCGTTTGGGGGATTTAAATAAAATTATATTTAATAAATACTCTGCAGTCATTTAATATTCAATGCAATAAATTAAAATTGATATCTTAAGTTTTAATTTTGTTAACTTCAAGTGCATTTTCCGAAATGATAATTGGCTAGAACATGAATTTGCGTTACAACTTTGCAAGATACTTTAGGATATATTAATTACTGAATAAGATCATCATCTCAATTAAAATCATCATCCTGAATCAACATCATCATCCTAATCAATATTAACTTAATGCTATCTAAAATCTTGATCCGTATAGTTACGTAACAATGATGAATGATCCGTTACAATCGCCGACTCATCACTGCTGTAAATTCTAGTAATTTTGCTAGGCCTTAGAGATTCTTCAAGTAAATACACGTCTGAGACAGTGTTCACAATTTTACAGTATTCGCTTCAAGGCAACTACAACCATGTACAAAAAATTACATTTCCTAAAAGCCAACTAATCAGTTCGGCCTATTTAAGTCTTAATCTTAGCTTATTCCGAAAGGCACTTGTCCTCAACCATCTGTTAAATAATATAATGTGTTATGCACGGATCACAAGGTTCTGCAATTAATATAATCTCTAATATGCTTAGCCACGTATACTAAACTATTTTGCTTTATGTGATTGTTCCTGGGTAAACAATTAATTTATCAGATAACATTTTGAAAACGGTAACAACACATGTTATGCATTTCAGTTGATCACAAAGTATGTTAACTTTATAGCGGTCTAAAGTTTGCTCTTAAGGTATAAACTACAAATATGACCAACTTTGATCAAGTTTCTTTAAACAATTCAGATTTATAGGGGTTTAATTTTAAACAATACAAACGGTATAAAATTGCACCATTAAAAACTTCGCGAGAGAAGAAAACAATCAGCGCATTAGAAATGATTGACTGGTTCGTACTGAATCGACTGATTGTGAAAAATAACTTATTTAAAATCCTCAACAGTGAAAAAAAGTTTGGCAACCTGATTTTTTATCAAATCGGTTTACAATATTTGTGTCAAGAGGACAAATCCATCAACTCGATTTAAGTCAACACCATTGTGTGCAGAAATTGACTAAGTTGTGACATTACTTTGTTGTCATTTTGTATATCACTTGTCTTGTTTGAAAGGATTCACCAGTTGCAAATTTCACCCCAAGTGGCTTTCTATGACCCTTTCGAAGTTTTAAGATTGTTTTTATCCGAAGAAAATTACTTTGTTATGCGTTTTGTTGATCACTTTTGGTCTTTTTGTAGGCATTAACATGTTGCAAATGTCACCCAAGCGACTTGGAATGACCTTTTCGGAGTTTTAAGTTTGTTTTATCCGAAGAAAATAAGTTCTTATATATCGCCTGTATGGGAACAATAAATCATTTGAACTGGAAACAGCTTTGAGGCATGTCTTTTGTATATTTGGGATACCATATTTCTTACTTACTGTCAATACATCAAGGACAAAACTATGAAGATGATTTAGTCAGCGTCATCTAAGCTTTAAAATTTCTCTCTAATCCGTTTTTGAGTTCTCTATTTACAATGTTTGTAAGCAACCACCAACTGCAACTGTTCCCCATAATTACTTTCTATGACACCTTGAATTTTCATGTTTGCTTTTTCCGAAGAAAACGTGTTCTAACTTTCATTTATGTCAACAGGCTCTAAGTGAAGATTTGCACGTGTCCTTTTCCAGAGCACTCGTCTAATTCAACGCTTCAAAAGGCTTGGGAAATATATTTATCTTCTAGAATATTTCTCTTATAGAATACACCTGGTGGTCTATGAGATTCGCGTGATGAAATGTTCACTGATGTTATGTTATAACTTGCAACATAATGTTTGTTTTCAACGCAGCTCAATTAAAGCACTGAAGACACTGTTTACCGGGTCATTATGTTATCAGACAAAATTCTTACAGTTACTTAAAACGAAGTATTTTTTTATATTAAAAGCTATTTTGTTTTCATTACAATTACATGGGTATTTGGATAAGCTTTAAGTTTGTAATTATAAGAAGATACTTTGTGACTAACTCAGTGAAATAATAGTATGCTGTATGACACAGCGTTAGGTAAATATTGTAGATCTAGATCAGCTAAATGCCCTCTGGGAGCTGCCAATTCTGCACCTTCACTATTTGCAGCTTAGTCCCTAACATAATCTCTTGTTACTTTTGTATCAAATCGTTAACAAACGTATACGGACTAACGTACATGCTTTTAACAATGAAGAAGGCACTATATTTCGTTTAAGGGACCAAGGACAGGGATACTGAGAGATATTTGATGGGACAGACAATTAAAAGAGAACAATATCATGTTACTCTAGAGAGTCTGCAGATGTATGGAACGACCTTCTCTTAGATCGTTGCGCAAACCTTTGCCGAATTCCTTATTTAAAATCTTGCTCTTGCGATGAATTGTTGTGGTATGGACACTACATTATATACCAAACGCTATATAATAACTAAAAGATACATACCTCCTGCGTGGTTGTACAAGCATCCATCAAATCTTTTTAATCCAGAGGCGGGTTGGACTGCAATTCATCGTTTATTATGAAATGTGCATTTGGAATCTGTCTCCCTCGCCTTTTTATAACAGAGTGTACACGAAAATATTTCTAACAATTACTGTGGGCGTACGAGAATATACGAACATCTCGGAGCCAGTACCGAGTTCGGTGATGCTGTTACATGTTATCGACGACAATTCAGTGAAAATCCTGATCATGACCATAGACAAAATAGAAGTCCCATGACACAGAAAGTGTGGCATCTCAAAATAAAAAACGAACAGACGACTTCTAATAACACTTTTCATGTTACATTCATCTGAAACAAATGGAAGTCGTAGTCTAAGCTAAAATCAATATTGTGGGACAACTAAAGCACATTTGTACGATGTTTTAGTTAACTATATAATGCCGATGACAAGAGCTCCTTTAGTTACCTACATGTATAAAATGCCGATGACTAAAGCTCATTAGTTAACTAGATAATGCCGATGACAAGAGCTCCTTTAGTTACCTACATGTATATAATGCCGATGACTAAAGCTCATTAGTTAACTAGATAATGCCGATGACAAAATCTCTTAAGTTAACTATATAATGCCGATGTCTTAACACCTACGTATCAGTATGTGACTATACGTACGTCAGAACCATGTATTATTTAATAGGGTTCATCAAACTGTCCCACACTCTCCAGAAATCACGTGAAAATATTTCCGTGATGAAATAACAGAATTTGTCATTCTCTTTGCTTGAAAGCAGCGAATATTTACTTTACGACTATTTCATTGTAGTCATGAAATTGCTTTATTCGAACTAGTATGAACGAATTCCAATTGAAGTGTTATATAAATATCACTTTTTTGCAGGACAAGAGTTCTTATAATAAATGTTTCTGGTTTTAACTATTGACAGCTCTTACTCGGTAATTCACAGTCGTTATATGCACGTTTATAGACCACATTATAGATAACTGTCAGTATTATTAAAAACACGACAGTTTCTTCAAACACACATGTTGAACATTTCCTTCATAGTTAGTATACGTTCTTTCTGACAAAATATAAAAATAGACAAAATCAAACTTCTTCAAGTACATAACAGAATATTGAACATTTCCTTCATAGTTAGTAAACGTCCTTTCTAATAAAATATAATATTAGACAAAATTAAACAGAAAAACTTGCTTTGTCGACAGCGAACATGCAAAATTTCGGGCACACAATCACAATACCTTCTAATTGCGTAATCTTTGAAGATTGAAATATTTTACCCTGACAAACAACAGTAGAAAGGTGTTTCAAGTGTATGTAATGATTTGTGGCATCGTGTACATATGTAAGTTTAAACATAAGACAACAAGTCATTTAATGATTTTGGATTGTCATAATAAACTAATTGACAACATACAACATGTTGAACTTAAATGTAAATGGATCTTAGTTACCTCAGCCACCACGAATAAATATATATAAATTAATGGTTTAGTATATCACTATATTCAGGGGAAATGTTTAAATATTATAAATAAATTATTGTGATATATAAAATTAAAAAAGGATTGGACATGCCACTTAAGCAATTTATGCAATGGCAACATGCGAAACAATGGTAGCAATGGTAACAAAAGCGAAAGGTATCCAGAGTGATGAGTTTGCAAACTTGTATGTAGTAATCATCGCGCATCTCCGCGCAGATGTTTCAGAAAGTCAAGCCGCTCAGTTTAAAATCGTCGCCCCAACTTACAGTGGCAAATAATATAAGACACGCCTGTAAAACTTATACAAGAAACGGAAAATGCTGGCGCTTAAAGGACATCATGAAAATTATTGTATTTGTTATGCCTTTGTTGAAAGTGTAGTCTATTTCAAAATGATGTTTAGATCTCATTATTTATCAGTATTTTTTCATCACTACATCTCAACCACGTGACTATTCGTGACAAAATGTCTACTCTTTCTTATTCTGTGTAATATTATTTGATCTGAATTGAATAACGAATGTGTTCTTTAATTCTTTTCTTTAGTATCTGTCATTATAAATTTTGCTTTTTGAAAAGCGTTCCTGAAAATGATTTAAATGCGTTATATCATACAAAAGTGTACTGGCATGCCAACAGATTATACAAACTATAGTTCATGAAATAATTGCAGTGACAATTAAAATAAGAAACAGCTTTGCAGTTGTGAACTAAAACATTGCGTTTTACATGATTGATTAATATGCCCCCATTCATAACTTTCAATGTAGCCATCTATCATGCCAAAGAATGGTTTATATTTCGTTTTAAACGCAAGGACTTACCAGAATTAATTTAAGGCATCAATATTTTGGTTCTTTTAATGTAAATTTTAAAAAGCACCTAATGGAGGAATATAATGATGGAGTCAAACCTTAATCGCAAACTTTTGAAACTATGTTACATGCACACATTCTAAGAACTGCAGATAACGACAAAGAAATGTTTCTATTTAAATTAGCTTTTCCCACACGAGAATCATTATAAAAGCGGCATAATCCTAGTCCCAGGAGAGATTTGAAATGGCGATACTTTTACAAAATGTAATAGCAAAATATGTTAATGACTATAAATTAAATGGAAGAAAAACCTGAAACAAGGCTGAAGAAAGCAAATCTTAATTCAGAGGCTAGATCTCAGTCGGTGCCAAAGACCATGTTATCCTAATATCTACCGACTATTAGTTATTCCAGTATTTCACAAAGTAATATAGGAAAGTTAGACGTTTAAGTGACACAATTTTTTCGCATAATCGCCTAGACAGTTTGATAGATGCTGTTATGACACATGTCTTTCAAAACCAGCGACCGCCGGTATGAGAGTTAAAGTTACCCCCCGACAACACAGGCAGATAACTGATGGCTGCTTTTTATTAATGTTATTATGCTATTCAAAAATATTGTTCAACTAACGTAAGTCTAAATACCACAAATCCCTCAGTACGATGTTAGACCTCTGTAAAACCGGTATATGCACCCCTGTCGGTCCTTTTTGTCGACTGATGAATCCAATGCGATCACTTTTATTTTTGCTCTATTTGTTCTTTGTAAACTTTTACCTTTGGCATGTGCCTTTTGTAATTTTGGTATATATTGCAATGCCCATAAGACTTTGTCATGATTCCTTATTCTAGTAACGCAGGTACATGTACAATAATTATCGCCACTTGCAAAAGTATACCAAATATTGTCGTATGACTGCCTGACTTCTACTGTGAAAGTATTAGGAGTGTTGGCCAACCGCTGTGTCGTTCTGGTGCCGATCGAGTACATTCTCATTGACTCTGATTAGTACATGATCCAGTCGATCGGGCATTTTTTCGCAAAACCTTGAACAAAAAAAAACATATCCACATAAAATAGTTTCATTTTTTAACACCAAAAGCCATATTTCTATTCGTTATCAGTAGCCTCTGAAAGCACTCTCGAACTTTTCGGAGGAAATGATAATAGTTTATAGTTTATATTTCAAAGCAGGGGCGAAATCGTTGGAATGAAATTGCGGTTAATGTTTCTTTTTAATGTGCTTTTTATTTATAAAGAAAATTCTACCTCATAGATATTTTCTTTATTGCAATGATAAGAGTACTTATTCATTTTTTAACGCTTAAAAGGCCTATCTTTTCATTTGAAACCCAATTTTAATAAGAGATTTTGTGTTATCAGACACAGTGCCAAAATATTGCCCGCTTACCTTATTTAACTAATATGTGAACATGAAAGTTATATAATCAATTAAATTCATACTTTAGCCAGATTGTATGCCAGCATTTATATTGTACAGTCGAAAACATAAGAATGGTTCGATGCATTTGTTTCCGCACGTAAAACCGGTATATTCCCTTCATAACAAAGCAAAAAATGATACGGTTATTTTGTTCTATATCTCCGATAAAATATTTTGAAAAATGCAAGACAATGCAATACAAATACCTCATACCTTTGTTCTTATTCAAGGGTCATGTACTGTACTTGTCTCCACACATTAAAACCTGATATATTCTCAATATGACAAAACAACTTTTTATAACTCTTTGAAATATCTATCACAATTTTTAACATTGTTTTGCTCTTTTCGTTAAATGACTCATCACAAATTTGTTCTTACTTTTCACTTGGCTTGCATGTGAAATACCTTTGTTCTGTGCCTTTTCTGAGTTTGGTATAAGTTGCAATGCTCATAGGACTTTGTCATATATTCTCATTCATGATCACAACAATGTTACTTGTGCAGTGTGGCGGTCGTAAAAAGTCTTCCCGTGCATGTAATCTATGTTGTGATTTAATTTATCCTACAAGGATTGTTACGTGTATTTCCTTTGATTGACATTGGACTTTGGTTCTTCAATTCCATCTTCACATGAACAGGATGCTACAACCATTTATTCGTCTCTGGTCATGTTTGTTCATGATTCAGAAAGTTAATATTATTTTTAGTCGACCATTTTTGTGTAGTTTTTTAAATCGAAATAATACTATATTCTTTTTCAACACTATGTGGACATAATTTTTTAATTACGTCACTACTTTCGTCATAACGTAGAGAAAATATCAGCGCTTGGACATTTTGTATTCAAATAGATCATTTTTCTTTTCATTGCTTGCATTTGAGAAACCCGTCAGGAAGTGCGAGGTTAGAGCTCTGTAAAACCGGTTTAAGCACCTCAGTCGGTCCATACTGCCGACTGACCGTTCCAAGGTGGTAACTGTCTGTTGTGCTCTTTTCGTTAAATGACTCATCACAAATTTGTTCTTACTTTTCACTTGACTTGCATGTGAAATACCTTTGTTCTGTGCCTTTTCGGAGTTTGGTATATGTTGCAATGCTCATATGACTTTGTCATATATTCTTATTGGGATACATCTGTGTTGAAGATCTGTGTAGAATGCCATCCACTTATGTGTTTCCACATAATACATGCCGTACAAGGGACAATTCATTAGCTGTCGGTATTGAGTCCACTTTGTTCGTTCGCTCTTTCGCAGATACGTTCGTTTGTTTGTTTTCAAATAAGACGTCGAATTCTTTCATGGCTTTATAATCCATATCTTATGATAAATTTTCATTGTACGGTGGACAAGATAGTTTTAGAAATAGCTGTAAGTACAATGGCAAGTATTTACAAGCCCCATAAACTGGCTAGCCTATATATGCATTTAATTTAACTATATCTTCGACCCCTCACCCCCACCCCAAAATTTTCGCTGTTGACATTAAGGCGTTGTGTAACAAAAAGACATTAAAGAAACTGATTAGCTAATCCGATAAAAGACTAACTTATAATTACGAGAAGAGCAATAAACGTGAGTTTCATGGAGGACGTAATGCAGAAAATGACAATAGAATTTATAATACTTTCGTTTACTGACAAGCTGCAATTATAACTGCCCTGAGTGAAGTGTATTTCGATCTTGAGTGACTGCCTAACGTTTTACAAATGACAAAATCCTTTTAGACCAAGTTCAGAAATAGAAACTAGCGATTTCAGTTTTTGAAAAAGACAAAAATTACTACTACTTAAGATTTGTTCTTGAAATTGATAAATCGTGTGTAACGAAAAGTTACAGTTTTATAATGAAAAGCACAATTCAACAATCATTAACACTTTAGTTCTTGCCATTTGTTTTATTTTATTTTAACATTCTGTCAAATGAGTAGGTTAACTTAGACCTCTTATAAAAGTTGAGTTAAAATATTGCTTTCCAGAGAAATAGAGAAATTGTATGCACATACTTAAGAAAGTGAAGCTGATGGAGAGAAATTTAAAATGACTACACACAAGGGAATATTTCACAGTTCTATATTGTTGGCAAGTACATCAACGGGTTAAATAGATCCATAACTTTCGCTCAGAAAAAAATATATTCCTGGAACAACATCATTGTATTTTGGGGCCAATATTGCATATACGCAGAAAAAGTAATGAATAACTTGATTTAATGACACCGAGATCCCATAGGCCAAAGATGATTGTTTATCACAGATAAGGATTATGCTCTGTCGAGATTTTATTTTTCAGCACAGGATCAGCTTGATCGCCACATCGCCAAAATCAAGACACTTATAAAGAACGTGGACAAAGGGAATAGACTCGGCCTTTAATAGACCCCATATAACACTGCAGAGATAGCATCAGAGGAAGAAACGTAATGGAACAGTCGATGGCATCAGAGGAAGTCATGTGATGGAGTCGATGTCATCAGAGGAAGACACGTGATAGGGCAGTTGATGGCATCAGAAGAAGACACGCAATGGAGCAGTCGATGACAACGGAGGAAGTCATGTGATAGAGTCGATGTCATCAGAGGAAGTCATGTGATGGAGTCGATGTCATCAGAGGTAGACACGTGATGTAGCAGTCGATGGCATCAGAGGAAGTCATGTGATGGAGTCGATGGCATCAGAGGAAGACACGTGATGGAGCAGTCGATGGCATCAGAAGAAGTCATGTGATGGAGTCGATGTCATCAGAGGAAGACACGTGATGGAGCAGTCGATGGCATCAGAAGAAGTCATGTGATGGAGTCGATGTCATCAGAGGAAGACACGTGATGGAGCAGTCGATGGCATCAGAAGAAGTCATGTGATGGAGTCGATGGCATCAGAGGAAGTCATGTGATGGAGTCGATGGCATCAGAGGAAGTCATGTGATGGAGTCGATGGCATCAGAGGAAGACACGTGATGGAGCAGTCGATGGCATCAGAAGAAGTCATGTGATGGAGTCGATGGCATCAGAGGAAGTCATGTGATGGAGTCGATGTCATCAGAGGAAGACACGTGATGGAGAAGTCGATGGCATCAGAAGAAGTCATGTGATGGAGTCGATGTCATCAGAGGAAGTCATGTGATGGAGTCGATGTCATCAGAGGAAGACACGTGATGGAGCAGTTGATGGCATCAGAGGAAGTCATGTGATGGAGTCGATGTCATCAGAGGAAGACATGTGATGGAGTCGATGTCATCAGAGGAAGACACGTGATAGGACAGTTGATGGCATCAGAAGAAGACACGTGATAGGACAGTTGATGGCATCAGAGGAAGACACGTGATGGAGCAGTTGATGGCATCAGAGGAAGTCATGTGATGGAGTCGATGTCATCAGAGGAAGACATGTGATGGAGTCGATGTCATCAGAGGAAGACACGTGATGGAGCAGTTGATGGCATCAGAGGAAGTCATGTGATGGAGTCGATGTCATCAGAGTAAGACATGTGATGGAGCAGTCGATGGCATCAGAGGAAGTCATGTGATGGAGTCGATGTCATCAGAGGAAGACACGTGATTAATCAGTCCATGAAATCAGAGGAAGACGTGTAATGGAGCAGACATTAAAATGGAGCAGAAGCCATCAGAGGAAGTAAGATAATGCAGCGGAGGGAGCAGGGTGTTGGAACAGACATTCCGGCTGATTCAAGTGAAGGAGGAGCCATGGGAATGAGTTAACGGCTTTGCGATCACCTGCAAGAGAGCGATGTAATGAAGTAGACACTAACTCCATGCGAACAGGAAGATGGTACAGAAACGACGTCCGGAAATCTGGGTAATTGAACAGACAGAAAGTCCTGGTGACAGTGTATAAGAACGAAACGACGCTCGGTGCGGAAAAACTTTAGAGGAAACAGGGAAATGAAGCAGAATTGTGTGAAGCATATATGAACGGTATAAACGGTACCAATAAACGTGCATTGATAGAGCAGATACAAGAGCAGAAGAAGCTTGGTAGTGCAGAAAAAATAGCGGGTAATAAAATGTAAACTACATCCCGGTGATTCAAGTAACAGCACAGCCTAGACAGTCAGGAGAACTAGCTGATGGCACATCCGCATCCTTCAGAAGAACGATATAACGCAGCAGGCATGGCCTCTGGATGATAGAATAGAAACAATGATCGGGGAAGAATCGGGGTAAACATAACGGGAACCACATCCGAGAGAGTGCTATGTCCGGGGAGCGGGATAACGGAGCAGACACATGTCTGTTAACAAAGGGATAATCTAGTCTAAATGGCTGTTTGGTAACTGAGCAAGCATGGCATGGGGTGGGCAATACAAAGGACCAGACATCCAAGGAATCAATGTAATGGAGCAGACCCACCCATCTGTAGGACCTGACATCTAAGTAAATGGAACATACATCCTCTGAAGTGGGTTACTTAATCTGACATTGCGATGTCGGTAGGAATACTGAACATGCCTTTACAAAAAGAAATGCGACTTAAGCATATCAGTCGGCAGCCGACAGACCGTTCAATGCGGTAACTGTTGGCTTTGTTTTTATGTAATGTCTCATCTCATATGTTCTTGTAGATTTTACAATCGACTGTCGACTGTCATGTGAGTATGTTTGTCTTGTTCCTCTTTTCAAATTTTAATATATGTTGCGATTCTCGTAGGATCTAGTCATACTTTTCGTATTAAACTGCGAGTACTGAATTATTGACAAACGACATACAATTATACACAGTAAAGTCATATGCTTAGCTGTTGCTCCTGGTTCGGGATTTATGTTTTACAATGTTGACAAATTATACGTAAGGTTCCATATATACATTAGTTGATAATCTTAAGTTTGAGTATCCTTAAAGTAAATGTCATGCTGCTTATACAAATAAACTTATCGCCTGTAGAGGTCAACAATTACACACTGTCAACAATTTCACACTTTGTCCAGTAAAATCAACGCTGCTTTTGTGTTAACCAATAAAAACGCAAGGCGATGTTTTTGTGTGCAATTTTACTTACATTACCTTAATTGTTTTTATGTCTTCCATAGCTTTGGCATCACTATTTTTCTATTGACAGTATATTCTCCGTAATATCATCAATATTGTGTCTAATGCATTTCAGGAAAGTTAATTAATTACCTACAACTTTTAAGAGACAAATGGAGAATTAGAAGGCAAAAATCATTATGTCACTTTAATTCGTTTTCTTGTAACAATAAAATGTGTGAATTTTCGTTTAGGAGATTTAAAATTTACAATAACTCAGTTGAATTCCATGTACGGCATTTTCACATTTAAAACAATAAATTAAGGTTTATACTTGTATCTTAATTGAGTTTTTAATTTGGTTAACTGCAATCGCGTGGTCCAACCTGATAAGGGAATATATTGCGTTACACTTCGGCAGGACATTATATCATACATTTACTATTGCATGAGATAAATATCTTTAAAAAACATCATTCTAAATCAATCTTATCCTCCTTATCAATATTAAGCTAATCAATACCAATTAAACAGAGATAATGTTAACCGATTTCATTATAGTCAATATTTTAATCAGTATCCTCTCCATAAAAAGCAGTAGCACCTCTATTAATCATTATCATCAAGTGATCAAACAACTTAAATAAATGATAAAATAATATATAAGTAAGGACTATAAAATAATTTAAAACTTAAAAGCAAATTGTAAATTGAAATAACTTATCAATAGTTACGTAACAAAGAGAAATGATACCGTAAAAAAGGTAATCTGTGTTCTAGTTTATTTGCTAGGCTCTAGATATCCGCCTGTAAGTATACATCTGGGACAGTATTTTAAGTTTATCATCAAATACTCTATAAAACTACTACCCACATATGTACACAACCTAACTTTCCTAAGAGCAAATCAGTCAGCTCGGCTTATCAAAGTCTTTAATCGTGTTTTATTTTAAAAAGCATTTAGTCTCAGCAAACTTTAAAATAATGTTGAGGAATATTATTAAATAACTTAACTTTACTAGTCCTATAAAAAGCACCTGCCACAGTCAATAATACCACGGCCTGCTTTAAAACAGTGCCAATATCAATATCAGTGATATTTATCAATATCGCTGATATTAATATAAAGCCCGCATTTGAAGTAATTTGTTTGGCTAATAAGGCAGGGCCAAAACAATATAGATTTCAGCAAGAAACTCTGGGAAATTGCAATCATTTTGTTTCAACTCGATCTATGTATAGACGCCGACAGGTTGCATAAATGTATTAAACAAAATATTCTCAGTTTTCAAAATTTTCACGGCATGAATTAGTAATGTTTAACTGAATGTGTTATTTTACAACGTCTATAGTTCACAATAACACTAACAAGCATTTTCTGACTTGGAATAATGCAAAAACTAAATATTAAATGTAAATGTTATAAGAACATGTAGTTATTGAATAAAATTGTCAATAAATAAGTGATTTGATATTGGCCCTGTTATTTGTCTTCGTGTCAGTCGTATTGGCCCTCGGCCTTTGGTCTTGGGCCAATACGACTGCCCTCGGACAAATAACAGGGCCAATATCAAATCACTTATTTAAAACATATAATGTAAATTTGTACGGATCTCTGTCCTCTGCCATTAATATAATTTTAAATGTCGAGCAACATAGAAACTAACCTTTTGCTTTTTGCGAAAGGTGTTTTATGAATGTTGAATGTGCAAGCTTTCTATTCATTAAAAATAATTTAGAAAACAGATTTTTTAAATGAGTTCTATATCATTTAATGTAGTTTATCACACAATAAGCAGCTTGATTTTTGACCACTTGAGATTAAATGCAAATATTACCCAATTTGACCAAGTACATAGGTCGTTATTATCTTTTAATGATTTTTACTGATATCACCTGCATGTGGAAAATTCTGAGAATGGAAAGAGCTTTGGAGTGTGTCATTTTATTAAATTGCAGTAGAATATTTGTTTCTCGTGTAAAAACAGCAACGGCAAACCACCAAATTCGATTTAAGTTAACATAATTGTTTTGTCGGAATTTGTCTATGTTTTGAAAATAGCTGTCAGATGCGAAGCTGTGGTTCTCTATTAGCCATATTTGTAGGCATTTACCCTCTTGCGAATGGTCCCCCTAGTGGCATATTCTATGACACCTTAGTATTTTCATGTTTGCTTTTATCCGAAGAAAATAATTTCTTATTTTCATATATGTCAGCAAGTTGTCTGTGAAGATGAAATGTTGCATATGGCCTTTTCCAGAGCGCTCGTCTATTCAAGGCGCCAAAACGCTTGGGAAATATAGTTTTATTTCTAGAATTTTCCTCTAATGGAATGCAGCTGATCGTGTCTGACACACGCTTAGAGAAAGATTAACTGGCATTATGTAATCATTGGCGACGTTAAGTCTTGTTTTCACTGTGGATTCAGTACGCTACTTAGAATTAAACAATGAAGTCTTGTTTACTTTTCGAAAATTAAGTTACAGTAATGAGAGACATTATTTGTTCAGACAAAATGCCAACAATGCTTCTTTTGAATATCCAGGTATGTTGATTTCGTGCAAATACCTTAAATATCCAAGAATGTTAATTTCGTGCAAATACCTTTAATTTCCAAGAATGTTAATTTCGCGCAAACTCCTTAAATATCCAAGTATGTTAATTTCGTGCAAATACCTTAAATGTCCAAGTATGTTTATTTCGTGCAAATACGTGTGTATCAAGCTGAAATTATTTTTAAAGTTACGTCATCATATTCTCGTTTCAGATTCTGCTTTTAGATTCATGGTAAATTGTAGCTGCTGTATTATAACATGTTTTTAACACTTTCTACTTTTACCACTATAAACAAATATGCGGTGTGTCGTGATATATCACGCTGTTCCTTTAAGTTTTATTCCCCTTTTTCTTAAAGAAAAAAATTCCAAATGTTCTCTTTTGGACCCATTTTTTCAAGTAACCCTGTTACAAAAAAATAGTCTTCCGAAATTCAATCATTGTCGATAGTTTACATACACAGACAATAATTTGCAAAACAATATCAAAACTCATTCATGAGAGCCACGTGGTAAATACAAACAGGAAAATAACACTCTCGCGATTGTCTCCCTTTAAAACTGTGATGCTATTGCTGTGATAATGTCATTAGTTCTTTGCAAAAGTGTAAATGCAGGTTGACACAGTTGTTAGCCGTTGTCTTGGTTTCTCCGGATTTTTATCTTTGTGTTTCATTGGAACGATTATTAGACATATTAAAAGAGTGTGCAACCTTCGTGATTAAATGGGTACGCATCTGAATCCGAAACCGTGATATATTGGGCATTGGATCAGCAAAAGTTGAATTAATTTCTCGAAAATAATAACATAGGAACAATACACACATGCACACACACACAGACATACACACACACATACACACACATACGTGTGTGTGTTTGTTGCGTCTATGTTATTATTTTTATTATTCATTTTCATGAAAAATTTGCTATATAATTAAGAAATTAATTTGACGTTTGCTGCTTTAAATGTATAATATCAGGTATATGCTGATTTAGTTGGTGAGATGTCGCTCCTTAAATTACACTTTAATGTCCCTAATATTGAATCTGAAGTTGAAGACTATATAAAATATATAATGTATCCAATTTTGAAACATCATTCAATAGACACCAGACAGATCTCCTGTCTGGGCTACAAGTCTATTATTCGTGTTAGTTCACAGTATCGACGAGGTCTGACAAAGAATGATATATTGTGTGGAAATTCATCCCTCATAATGAGTGAAATCACAGAGACAAGACATTTGGCGCAATAACGAGGCTCGGGTTCAGGGGCGCCCTTGATAGCGCTGATGAAGTCGCTGATTGTATATTTATTTAGGATCATCTCTCGAGTGAGTTCGAAATATTTCGTTTGGGGAGGTATTTAGCTGACCTGCTGTGCGAAAGTGGTTCTCCGCCACAAAGATAACTGAACTTTCTTCATGTTCTTAAACAATTCAATTTAATTCAATTCAACAGTTTATTGCATTAAAACACATGGTGTTTTACAGCAAGTCAAAATACATGTAAAAATACAGTGACAAAAGAAAGGACATGGTGTTATCTTAAGAGCATGTTGAAGAAATGGT
The DNA here is from genome assembly GCA_007844125.1 of Sinonovacula constricta. NCBI lineage: Eukaryota > Metazoa > Mollusca > Bivalvia > Cardiida > Solecurtidae > Sinonovacula > Sinonovacula constricta. The sequence continues at coordinate 51,036,603 of CM017555.1, forward strand.
AATTACAATCTCATTTTGTTAGCAAAATATACGTATCTCGAAACTTTTCTTTTTATATCTTTTGATTTTGGCTTTCATTAAATTAATAAACTTTTGTTTAGTAAACCATCTGTAGTAGTATCTTTTTAAGTACAGAGAACGTTATTGTGAAAATTTAGGACATATAAGCAAAAAGTGATAATCTATTTTTATTTAAACAATCTGATTCACGAACTGTAAAAGTAGATGAAAATATGGTTACTGGTGTCTGTTCTTTTTTCTTTCTATGTATCTATTTTTTTTTAAATGTAAATGTCTGTATGTCTTGATGTTTATTTAGATATATATTTATCTGTTGAAAAAACATGCAATTTCTTCTGTTCGTCTTTATATTATTTTCCTGTAATTATATCCTATAAGATAAAATGTACAATATTCGTCTACATATATCAAGTGGAACTGATAGTTCTTTTGGATTGTTATTTTGTTCAATTTCAGCACGCGATATGTTCTTTTCTTTGCTCGGTCAAGGTCATTCAATGCCGATAGTTGTTTGTTTCCGTATATACATATGACATTGTACTGTAGCCCGTATGTGTTAATGTTTTAAGACACGTTTGTTTTGGGTGGGATTAAATTTCAGGCACCATCCGCTGAACATACTGTAAAGGTGGAATTAAATGATAATCTTTCAGGTAAAGGCACAACATGTCACACTACGATACATAAGTGAATATAATACTTATATTGATGACTTTTATAATATTTATATTTGTACTGTTGTTCATTATCTATTAAATCAAATAGTGAACCTCGTCAAGCCCTAAACCCCTACGACAAGCCTACTGGTGTATTTTACCTAATGCACAACTAAATATTTTGATGAATAGTGTTCTTTCCCTTGTATTTTGAATAAAAAGTTATTCATAAAGATTAATAATTGTTTAGAAAAAAGAAATGCAAATGATGGTTGTTGTTTTGTTTCTGTTGTGTTTGTTGTTGTTTTTTACATTTTTATGTTTTGGTTTGATTGGAAAGGAAAGAAGGTATCAAATATAAGTTAAGTTTAATGCCTAGCCGAGAAATATCAGGATATAGGGGTGAAATATAGAGTGATTTTATACTGCAGAGATCTTACCACTTATTGTTCTTCATCTTCTTGCCACGTGGATAAACTGTCATCTTTATTTAAAACTTCGACTTACTATTAAGTATAAAACAGTCCAGAAATCAATTCAAAATTGTCTATTTAAATAAAAATTAATTGCGATTTTACTTGAAAACAAAAGAAATAGATCTTATATTACTACGCACATTGACTATTCACATATTGTTTAATATTGTTATGTGTATTTTAATTGAAAAGACGTAGAAGAATTATTGACAGCTTGTATTTGCAATTTGAGGGCAGCTCAAGGGGAAGGTTACCAAAGAGCATTATTGGGGGTAAAAAATAAAGACCTTTCGAACGGCAATATTTAGGCTAACAGTTCTTTGAGTCAATTTTTTGTGTTTTTCTGGTGTCAGATATTTCTTCAACTCGTGGTCATCAAAAAATGTATTCAACCCTGTCTACGTCACTCACAAATGTTTGACAAGAGGGGTGAAATAGAAATCGATCTTACACCAAAAAATCTACGTGACCACGGTCGAAATCAATTATATACATATGGCGACCGGAATCCAAATCAAAATTAAGATACACAACTAATCTATTTGACAATTTAATTAACTTTGCATTCACTAACAATATTGAAAATCATAGTTTCAGAAAAATAAAAACGTATTTTCAAAGTCAAGATGGCTGCCAGATTAAAGAGGACAGCATCACTGACTTACAATTGCGTGACAAAAACATAAACAAGTATGAAGACGTTCTTTGCATTAGAAAAGTACGAGAACACGTAAACATCAGTAGTATTGTATTTATAATATAATCATTATGTTAAACTGGATGTAGGGTGGTCGAGGAACTGGGTAGAATTAGCGTAACCTTTCTAAATCCACTGATGCAGAATTTAAAACATGGAGAAATAAATAAAATTATTGAAAACAAATGTACTGTCTCTGGGAAACATACATATCTTATTATATATATTACATATATAATCTGTAATTATTATCAATTCCAATTCGAGAGGTTGCAGTGTATTTACATATACATATACACAGAAAGCCATCGCTACTAGCTACCATATTGTCGATCAAAATTAACTTATATAAAAATAATTGTTCTTGCTTTTTAATATGGTTTTATGATATTTACTGAATCGAGCAGTCGTTTAACAACAATTAGAATTAGACGATAAGTTCGACTTTTACCGCGGATAAAGTGAACTCCCTTTTATAGGCCTGTGGTGTATCAATATTGACACCTTCATGGTACAGTCAAGACAAACAATTCCAGCGTTCGTGCTTGTAGCAGACCGAATATCGTATTTGACAGTCCTGAACAAATAGATGTTCAATTATCTTCAGTTTTATTTCCATTCATGTTCGTGTTTGTGAAGATTGTCAAAACAATAAGTCAATTTACATTTTCGTATTTGCTGTCTGACACCAATGTTGACGGAACCAATACGTGGAGATTATGAAGAAAATATGGACGTGCAGACAATAAACTTGGAGTATATTAAAATCTAAATATGTAAAAAATATTAGTTAATTTCACGGTGGTATACAACCTATGTACACATTTTATTGAGATTTTGATAAATAACTGGCTGGTCTGGAAAAAAAATGCATTTGCTAACTGACTCGATATGCGTTTTGTTGATAATGGTCTTCGAAGCTACGTAAAAGGTAAATAGCGTACATATATATATATATGATAATTAAAACTTGAGTTTAAAAACCAAACATAACTCATTTGATAGGTTAAAGTAACGAAACGGTTTATTTTTTAACTTCTGCTCAAAAAGACTCACCTTTGTTAAATCACATTGTATAAGTAATAAGGAGAGAGAGAGAGAGAGAGAGAGAGAGAGAGAGAGAGAGAGAGAGAGAGAGAGAGAGAGAGAGAGAGAGAGAGAGAATAGAATAGAATAGAATAGAATAGAATAGAAAGTATCTATATACGAAGCATTCTGGAGTACACCTTTCAATGATATCAGCCGTTGGTGGTGTTTAGATCTGATCAAAAGGTTTCTAAACACTTTTGTTTGTGTTCTCTTCAAATACATTTAATTTTGTAATAATACAAATTGATCTGACTTAGGCACATCGTGTGCAGCCAGATCATCCAGAACACACTTGTCAGAATGTTTAATATCTGCTGCTTAGTTTGTATCAAAACTTGCGTTTAAATAGAAGTGTTAGCAATTTATTGACAGTAGAGGATTAGTTATAAACTAAAACAGTCCGACAATGGTAAAACCACTTCATTACAATAATCAAGTGAACTTCAGTACAACTGCACATTCATATTAACTCCCCAGGGATGTTAAAGCACGTTTGCTTTCTTCCGATGGAATTTGGTCCTTTACTTGCTTGAAATACTGTTAAACATAAAGCATACCGCCACCCTAATGGTGTTTCCAACTTGTTCATGTTTAACCTATGTTGTACATGTACATGACTTTCGAAATTGTTCTTCGAAGTAAACCACTAAAAAGGGGAATAAAGATGCAACACCAAATTGCATCATCAAATAAAAATCGTCCGTTTTATAGCTTATAATACTTTAGACATTTTAACAGGAAGCTAAGCTGTATTTCAGGGGATTCGAATACGTGTCCTCATTTACAGTAGTCTGCCCCTTGTGTGTAACATAACAATCCCGTCCCAACATTTCAGAAAAAAGAAAGACAATTGTCCAAAGGCCATCAAGAAGGGACATAGCGAAATTCAGAAAAAATAAGGCCTTAGATTTGGCAATGCGAAGTTTTATTAAATTATTCATCTGGTGATGAAATTTGCAATAATACCGCCGAAGACCCTTGAATTTTACCGACATTTTTTTGTGTTCTTCTCTTATTTAATTGATTTAAGCAATGCATTGTTTTATTATCAAGAATGTTTTCAAGCAATGGTAATGTTGTTGATTTTCATGACAGTGAGATTGACATTTAACTCTTGATTTGTTAATAAACAGACGTCTAACTACAAACCATACAACCCAGTCTTGAAGCGAACCAATCGTAACTATGCAGATGAAATGTTGTTTATTGAGTGTTCCGATGCATTGGTCGCAGAAAAAAAAAGACATTGTAATTTAGTGGCGCCCGTGGCATAGTGATAGAGTGGCCGATTTGAAACTCCTCTGACTTAGCCTCCCACCGTATGGCTTCGAGTCCCGTTCGAGGCAATGGACGTAATGTGGGAAAGTCTTCCAGCTGACTTGCGGTGCGCTAGTGGTTCTACCCAGAATTTTGTCTGAGGTCTTCCTCCATCAAATAACTGGGCGTCGCTATAATGATCATAATTGGTCGCTGCAATGTATCTCAAAAACAAACAAACACAAAACAAATAAATTAGAATTAAATGTGGTATCCGACAATTCCCTTTAACAAAAAGCCAATTTAGCGACAGCAAACCACTGCCTTTGGATATTTGGAAATGGTATCTACTTGCAACCATGGGTAAGGGGTTGTTGTTCACTAAAACGACGTCTATCACAATTTAAAAGTGGAATAACTCGGTATTTAAATACCCATCTGTCAATTTATTATTGCCTTATGATGATGATGATGATGAGGAGGAGGAGGAGGAGGAGGAGGAGGAGGAGGAGTAAGATGATGATGATGATGATGAATTTTTGTTGTTGTTGTTGTTGTTTTTGCTTTATTAACTGAACTGTTAAATCTTTAAGCTGGTCAATAGAAACAGAGGCATTGCTCCATTAGACAGCAACACAACAAATATGCACAAGACACTTGCACCCATTTATACATTAATTAAATGAATTATTGTTTAAAAATAATATTTCAAAAACCAAGCCAACTGAAAAGTAAATCATCCTGGAAAAGGCGGACAAAACACATGAACCCTTCAGGATGGACATGATTCATATGTGATTTCTTAATGCAATGTATTTTTTCTTCACTCCATTTTGAATACACACACCATTTCTGACTAGAAATGAGATGACAAATTCACCACTAACATTCTCATGTATTCGCCACTTGTTACGTGCAAGTTAATGGCTGCATTTATAAACGATATACAAAATCTTCTTTTTAATCCAACGCAACTTGTGATTATCGATATTGATGTTTTCTGGGCTAGTAATTAATCTACCACAATTTAAAAGTGTTTTATACCGCATTCGATTTAACCAATGTATGACTTGGCTGCTTTAAATCAAAGCAAGGCACGTATTCACAAATCATTCTTTAGTAAGAAATGCTCGAGTTATAGATTTCCTGAGCCATAATACCTCGAAATTATTTTCATATACATTTCGGAAATTTTAAACATGAGTTATTTTACTTTGTGCTGTCTTTGGATAACGACTACATAAAACTGCGAAGAAAACTGCTTGTTTAGCTGAGATCAAGCCACGACTTCAGCTTAAAATCAACTGGTGACAATTTTCTGTCAGTACTTGACACACTGGACCACACGATTTGTACCTGATAATATACATTAATTGATTACTGCGTCGCTGCCAATAGGATAAAAGCATTGTTTATGACCTACGAATAAAAATTAAACATGTAAACATTAATTACATGTAAACAATATTATCGCATGCGCAGTTAGATAATATATTAGGTTGTTGAGCTTAAATGGTTTGAAGATGTTGAAAACCGTCGCGACGCTTTTGATTTTTTTCAATATGAAGACAACCCATTCTTTCTAAAAACCGAATGTACACATATAATATGTGGATCTGTATTACATATCTATTGTGCTTCAACAGATTTTTGCTGTAACTTAAAATGCACATTTGACCAATTATGCCAATTCGCATAAGAATGGCTTGTGAATATTCTAGATTCTAGAGAAAAACATGTTGTTGTAGTGAGTGAGTGTTGTTCTTATATGTGTGTCTATATATAATCGTTCCTGAAAAGGTCATAAGAATGGTGTTCTATAAACAAGTGAAGTGCGACATTTTCATGGATTGGGTTTCGGTTATTATTCAGCTCTGGTGAATATTAGAATTTAGATTGTTGCTTAAAATGTTGCTACATAATTATCTCTTGAAATTATTATTGTATGATATATGTTCATGAATGTTATTTATTTTAAACTGCATTTGTTACGACGCTGCACTATGTACAAGACAAATGTTATGCTATATCCTGTTGTTTGTATTCGGACTTTTCCCATACGCCTAAAGACAATTTGTTGGCGACGCGCTGGAGCGCGACGCCTATATATTGAATGCTCACTAAAATTAGCACATGGGGAAAGTTTGCTTTGCGGACCTTACCTGATAAAATACGGGTCCTAATTCGTTAAAGTTCTTTTTTTTCTTTTTATTTGTGTGTGTCTGTATCTTTCAACATAACTTAGAAAAATACGATATAAACAATAATTATTTGTGTAATGTGAGGCTGCTGCACATGTGAAATTTCTGCTTGTACACTTTATTTTTATAGTTAATATAATAATTTTGCAACTTTTTTTCTACATATGTAACATCTTGGAAAACCTATTCAATTTTGTCAGGTTTCGCTTTGCATTTGGTTTTCAACCAATCCATAGTCTCATGCATATATGCTTTACATACTTTTTTTCTCAAGGTTTATAGTATACTGAAAACTTTCAAATAAAAACCATTACTTTTCAAACATGTCTGTTTTCCTCTTCCACTTTTTGAGTCGCCTTTGATGCTTCGCATCAACGACTTTTCTTGTTACTATTTCTCCATGCTTCAAATGGTTACAATAATAGTGTTATCTGTTTAAACTTGATGTTCGTGTAATTATAATTTTATGGTTGTGTATTGCAGATATACATGAAATACAGATTTATTAATGAACAATTGAGCAGGAATATCGCTTAGAAACTATAGGGTATGTTTGTTCGTTTTTTGTTTGTTGTTTTTTGTTTTGTTTTGCTGTTGCTTTTTGCTGTTGTTGTTTTTTGTTGTTTTTGTTTGTTTGTTGGTTGGTTTGTTTGTTTGCTTGTTTGTTTATTTGTTTGTTTGAGGATGTATGACTGTTTTAAGAACCCTGTTAATATTACCCAGGTTTTATTATTACCATATTTAGTTCATCAAAATGTCCTAGTTAGTGTCCCTTAAAGTGTGTGGTCAGTCTTGTTGTGTCCAGTCATATGTGTCCAGTCTCTGTCCACAATATAACCTGATCTGTCTTTAGAGAGCTAGTCGGTCTGGTTTGAACAGGTTTGAAAGCTTATAAAAATAGCCATAAAAATCTAAAAAAATACTAACCAATCAGTATTAATACTTTTTATTAATATGTTTTCTTCTCAGAACTAATATTTTCAAGTAACATCACTTTTGATTTGGCTACATCAGACGTATTAAGAATTTTCTATTTGAAGATTACTTTTTTTTAAATACTTAGACGCCATTGACCGGTAAGTCAGTTAACTTATTACTTATTAGAATACTACTGTACGGTTTGTATGAATGGTATTGTGGTTGATTTATTTATTAGTTAATTAAGAATTGTGGTTTACTGAAATGCTAGAAATGTTCCTAATTAACTAAGAGTTTGAATACTGAAATTATGAAATATTGTGATTCTATTTCAAATATTTAGACCTGTATTATAATACTGTTTTATATCTCTTTCAGGGTTGTTTTTATTATACTCCTGACCAATAAAGACATGTGAACCTGCACCGGAACAGGTATCATTATAACTCCGGTCAACAGTATAAAATACCATACATACATTATACCAATCGGAACTCCTCGGGTAATGCCGTCCTCGGGACAATCATTCCTCGGTATCTGGTGCAATAATTCTTACTAAAATCACGGCCGTTTTGTTCGCCGAAAGTCGGAAGTAGAATATGCCTTAAATGTAGTTCGCACAAAATATGAACAATGGCGTCGTTTTACAGCTGCGTGTCTGCTGCGCTGGGTAAATTAAACTTGGATGATTTAAATTTGTAGCCGCCACAAATTGAAGTTTTACAGGCTTCATACCGTAGTGAGCTGACATTCGAGCTGCCATCTTTGTTTTGACATCCGTCACAAAAGTAGTCCCATTCAGGCAAATGGCCGAGGTGATCCGACTACCTACATACATCCGAGAGATGATTCGTGAATCATCCGAAGTAAGGGCGTATAATAGCTGTTTTCTATTGTGAATTGTGAATATATCGCCTGGAATATAACAGCACGAATGTCTTATGAATATATAAGATGCTACACGAGTTAACCTCTGTCGCCTTTTCTTCTTTTGTATTCTTTGTTAGCCGGATTTAAACAGGGTAAGTGCGTAAATTAGTAAATGTGACAAAAACACAGTGACGATTCTTCATTTAAAGAAAGCACACAGTCTGAAAATATGGTGATTCTTCGTGAAGAATCACGATTTTCGCTTTAGTTTGAAATGTTCAGACATATTACAATTGATCTTCATTGTCACTGGAACAAGAAATCTGGTTCTTGTGCGTGGCATTCCGTCTGGCAAACATTTGTCTTAAAGGTGTGAGCCCAGACATTTAGTGTCGCTTTTGTTCTTTACATGTTAGAATGTCCTTGACTTGTAAGCTAGCAATCTGGTTGTCTCTTCCGTCTTATAAAGGCAAATAATTATGCCAAGAAATTTGAAAACCCACCAATTCTTTTGTTATGATAGGGTCGGGAATCCCTTCGTAGTAAAACGTAGCAAGACGGAAAAAACCTAGTAAGGAGTTGTATACTTGTACTTCATTTTCACAGCAATCATGTTTTGTCCTTGTAAATGAGCTTCTAGATTGATGAAGTTGATTAAGTTAATTGCACATTTTTCAATCAAAGGAATAAATCTCATGTTGAAGCTATATTAACAAAACAAATATTCATATTACATATGCTCCACAAACTTATAACAATTAAATTATTCAGCAGGATGCAAATCACAAACCTCTTAAAAAGCCCTTTCAACATGTATGTGTTTAATTATTGTCCGGTCAGTCCGTCCATCCAGTCAGTCTGTCCAGTCAGTCCGTCCATCCAGTCAGTCTGTCCAGTCAGTCCGTCCATCCAGTCAGTCCGTCCATCCAGTCTGCTTGTCCAGTCAGTCTGCCCAGTCAGCCATCTGTTCATCCAGTCAGTCTGTCCAGTCGTCAGTCCTTTAGTAAGTCCATCCTGTCACTTGTCCTATCAGTCTGTCCCGTCAGTCATTCCGTCCATCCAGTCAGTCCATCCAGTCAGTCCGTCAATCCAGTTAGTCCGTGCCGTCAGTCCGTCTATCCAGTCAGTCCGTGCCGTCAGTCTGTCCAGTCAGTCCGTCCATCCAGTCAGTCCGTGCCATCAGTCTGTCCAGTCAGTCCGTCCATCCAGTCTGCTTGTCCAGTCAGTCCGTCCATCCAGTCAGTCTGTCCAGTCAGTCCGTCTATCCAGTCAGTCCGTGCCGTCAGTCTGTCCAGTCAGTCCGTTTATCCAGTCAGTCCGTGCCGTCAGTCTGTCCAGTCAGTCCGTCCATCCAGTCTGCTTGTCCAGTCAGTCCGTCCATCCAGTCAGTCTGTCCAGTCAGTCCGTCCATCCAGTCAGTCTGTCCGTCCATCCAGTAAGTCTGTCCAGTCAATCCGTCCATCCAGTCAGTCCATCCAGTCAGTCCGTCCATCCAGTCAGTCCGTCCACCCAGTCAGTCCATCCAGTCAGTCTGTCCAGTCAGTCTGTCCAGTCAGTCCGTCCATCCAGTCCATCCAGTCAGTCTGTCCAGTCAGTCCGTCCATCCAGTCCGCCCATCCAGTCAGTCCGTCCATACAGTCAGTCCGTCAGTCCGTCCATCCAGTCAGTCCGTCCATCCAGTCAGTCAGTCTGTCCAGTCAGTCTGTCTAGTCAGTCCATCCAGTCTGTCCAGTCAGTCTGTCTAGTCAGTCCATCCAGTCAGTCTGTCCAGTCAGTCTGTCTAGTCAGTCCATCCAGTCAGTCTGTCAGTCCGTCCATCCAGTCAGTCCAGTCAGTCTGTCTAGTCAGTCCATCCAGTCCATCTGTCATCCAGTCAGTCTGTCTAGTCAGTCCATCCAGTCAGTCATCTGTCCATCCAGTCAGTCCGTCAAGTCGTCAGTCCTTTAGTAAGTCCATCCTGTCACTTGTCCTATCAGTCTGTCCTGTCAGTCAGTCAGTCCTGTCAGTCAATCTGTCCCTGTTTAGTCAAACAGTCCATTGATGAAGTTGATTAAGTTAATTGCACATTTTTCAATCAAAGGAATAAATCTCATGTTGAAGCTATATTAACAAAACAAATATTCATATTACATATGCTCCACAAACTTATAACAATTAAATTATTCAGCAGGATGCAAATCACAAACCTCTTAAAAAGCCCTTTCAACATGTATGTGTTTAATTATTGTCCGGTCAGTCCGTCCATCCAGTCAGTCTGTCCAGTCAGTCCGTCCATCCAGTCAGTCTGTCCAGTCAGTCCGTCCATCCAGTCAGTCCGTCCATCCAGTCTGCTTGTCCAGTCAGTCTGTCCAGTCAGCCATCTGTTCATCCAGTCAGTCTGTCCAGTCGTCAGTCCTTTAGTAAGTCCATCCTGTCACTTGTCCTATCAGTCTGTCCCGTCAGTCATTCCGTCCATCCAGTCAGTCCATCCAGTCAGTCCGTCAATCCAGTCAGTCCGTGCCGTCAGTCCGTCTATCCAGTCAGTCCGTGCCGTCAGTCTGTCCAGTCAGTCCGTCCATCCAGTCAGTCTGTGCCATCAGTCTGTCCAGTCAGTCCGTCCATCCAGTCTGCTTGTCCAGTCAGTCCGTCCATCCAGTCAGTCTGTCCAGTCAGTCCGTCTATCCAGTCAGTCCGTGCCGTCAGTCTGTCCAGTCAGTCCGTTTATCCAGTCAGTCCGTGCCGTCAGTCTGTCCAGTCAGTCCGTCCATCCAGTCTGCTTGTCCAGTCAGTCCGTCCATCCAGTCAGTCTGTCCAGTCAGTCCGTCCATCCAGTCAGTCTGTCCGTCCATCCAGTAAGTCTGTCCAGTCAATCCGTCCATCCAGTCAGTCCATCCAGTCAGTCCGTCCATCCAGTCAGTCCGTCCACCCAGTCAGTCCATCCAGTCAGTCTGTCCAGTCAGTCTGTCCAGTCAGTCCGTCCATCCAGTCCATCCAGTCAGTCTGTCCAGTCAGTCCGTCCATCCAGTCCGCCCATCCAGTCAGTCCGTCCATACAGTCAGTCCGTCAGTCCGTCCATCCAGTCAGTCCGTCCATCCAGTCAGTCAGTCTGTCCAGTCAGTCTGTCTAGTCAGTCCATCCAGTCTGTCCAGTCAGTCTGTCTAGTCAGTCCATCCAGTCAGTCTGTCCAGTCAGTCTGTCTAGTCAGTCCATCCAGTCAGTCTGTCAGTCCGTCCATCCAGTCAGTCCAGTCAGTCTGTCTAGTCAGTCCATCCAGTCCATCTGTCATCCAGTCAGTCTGTCTAGTCAGTCTGTCCATCCAGTCTGCTTGTCCAGTCTGTCTGTCTAGTCAGTCCATCCAGTCAGTCATCTGTCCATCCAGTCAATCCGTCAAGTCGTCAGTCCTTTAGTAAGTCCATCCTGTCACTTGTCCTATCAGTCTGTCCTGTCAGTCAGTCAGTCCTGTCAGTCAATCTGTCCCTGTTTAGTCAAACAGTCCATCAGTCAATATAAAAGTCAAACATGTAAGTCTGGTTTAAGTCATAGTTCTTAGTCACGTTCCGTTAAAAGAAAAACGGTCAACAGTCAATCAATCAAGACAACACTTTGTTTAATAAATATATTTTTGTAATCACACTACAAATAAATTTATGTCATCATTAGCCACATCACCACCATAATATAAATTGTCTTCACAGGTATCATCATCAGTAGCAGCAACAACTGTCTTCACAGGTATCATCATCAGCAGCAACAACAACAATACAACTGATATCAGCAATCGCCATCATAAGCAACAGTATTTATTTGCAACAACAATAAAATTCATCATCATTAACAAAAGTAATGCATTCTTAACATTATTAAAAATGCAAGTCATCATGTTCAAAATCCCAATCAGCATCTTGTATGGAATTGAATTGTAATTTTATTCAGCACAATGTGTCAGTAATAACTGTTTTCTCATACTCTCGTTTGCCTTGAAACTTTTAAATGACCTAAACCCAGTTTTACTTCGAATTTAAAAATATTCAGTCCCTAAGTACAAGTAACATACATTTGTGAAAAAAAAAATGTTTAATTTGTCAATATCTAGTCATCGGTAGAGCGTCGGTTCCAGGTACAGGAGGCCCAGGTTCAAACCCGGGCCGCGACGTACAAAAGGCATAAAAAATGGTAGTTGTACAGTTCTCTTGCTAACGCTCTAGCAAATATAAGGGTTGTTTCACGACTGGTTGGCCCGGTGTCAGGATAACGTGACTGGGTGTAGTATCATGCCGGGTGTTCACGGCATGCTATACACAGTGAAGGCAGCACCATATCTGTTTCAAGTGGACACCGTCTCCAGATGTACTCCAAGTGAAGTACTGTTGATGGGACAATAAACCAAACAACATCGATATGTATTCAATAGCAGATGTACACATTTTGTTTCAGATATGTTTAAGAAGTAATATAAAACCATGTTGGATGGGAAATTATTGTAGGTCAGTAAACAAAATAACATTAATGAACCTTAATTTGAGAAGGGAACTGATAACAAAGTCTTCATGATTTCTTAATTCAAAACCAAGCAAAAATATGTGTAAGAGATGAGGTTATAAAACTCAAGGTTATAATGTTCAATAACCATTATTGGTTTTGTTTTTTCAGCCCAACGGTAAATCATAAAATAAGGTAAGTTGTATGAACATCATCAGTGTCTTCTTTCCAGAAAATGGTAGCCATTGGCAACAGCAGCAGCTTCCTTTTCATGACCGTACCACTGTTATCGTCAGTAGCCTCCTCCACCTGATCAACAAAAAATTAAAATACATCAACATCATAATCAACATCACAATCATCATTTTACGATTTCACCACTTTAATTATAATAATTACTATCAACAAGAATAGCAACAGTGTTATTATCCAATTAAGATATATATATATATCACCATCACCCATAATACTACCATGAGCAAATCATCATCTATCAATAAACATAATACGTTCATCAATGAATCACTGCCATTCTGCTCTAACATTATGTAAAGAAACTGCTACCATCATCGGCATCATCAGATACATCATCTTCACCATTAGCAGCAGCATCATCATGCAGCTGGATTTTTATCACCATCTACAAAAACATCACCAACTTATCCATATGTTTATTACAAACAGTAGCATCAAACATTATGAATGACTGTCACCTTAAGTGCCAACAACAATTTCATCATCAACATCAACAAAACATGACACAATCATTACCATCATTATAAATACCAACAGCAATAACAAGATCAACAATATCACCATCAACAGCATATCCTTCTCCTCTCCATCATCGTTGTCATCATTATATCCTTATCAACAACAGCATTACCACCATCATAAACAACAGCAACAGCAATAACATCAACATAACTACCATCAAGCATCATTACCATAACTATCATCATAAATATCATCACTATCATCATCCAATCCACCATCAACAAGAACACCCATCAGTTATAATAAACCATATTCTCATCACCTTGAAGGTCCTTTAATTAATATCACACAACATAACATGATCAATATCACTAATTACAGCCTCCTCCTCTTCATCATCATCATTATCAATATCTTCATCAGCACATAATTTCTGGTCATGAGATTATGGCAGTTTATATGTCAGAGTTAAATGTTAATAGTATTGAACATTTTGTTTTAAACAGAACTGAATGTAACCTATAAATAAACGTTCATCGGGAGGTATTATTATTAGAATATGTAAATGCTAGTACTGCTGTTTTTATACAATTGTTTTATTTTGTTGTTATTGTTTTTTGTTAAATTGCTCTGACACATATATGGTCATATTGGCGAGGTCCGGTTTATTATTGGAGGAGGAAGACTCCAGGCTTCTGTCTGGGCAGAACCACCGCTGCACTGCAGATTAGCAGGCAAACCTCCCCATATGAAAGTTCTCGCCACGAACGGGATTTGACGCCATGTGGTTATGGACAGAGGAGTTACAAGTCAGCGACTCTAACCGCTAGGCTATGGGTGCCCCCTTTTACGAGATAAGATGATATTCTATGTATTAAGTTTAAGACGACTCCTACATTTTGTCACCATTCATAGATTTTTTTCATTTTTACATATTTCATAGAAAAAAAGGATTCCGAATTCAAATTTGGAAAGAAAATAAGTGGTTTACAGGCTTATGTTTTTTGTTATAACCATTAATCCGACCATAGGAACACAGATATTTTCTGTGTATTTTTCAAGCACTTTTTCCATGTTTACATTGTATTTAAATACACAATAAAAAAAATAATTTGTCAATAAAATTCTCTGTTCATGTGTTGCCTACAATTCATTTAGCAATAAAAAATATACACCGTATCGTAAAAAAATATATATTTACTTTCGAATACAGCGTGATAATTTGTCCGTTATTTATTATGGAAATAAAATCTGTTGTTTTTCTCAAGATTGAAAGATTTCTTGAAAACTGTTTCATATTTTTTGTTTATTTTGTCATATTTTGTAGTTTTATGTTTGCTTATATATCAAAATTAAAGTAAAAATTTATGATGTACATTTTTGGGGTTTTTTAGTGGGTTCAACTAGAGCATATTCTCATAAAGAATTTGGCAAATTCAATCAATCAATAGAAGTACATAGATATGCATAGCCATGTAGAGATGTGCTGCAATTTTATTTCACTGAATAAATAATAGAATTAACATTTTAATAATCACTGCAAACATTCATGTAAGGCAGAACAATGTATATCAATAAAATACTGTCATTTAATAGTTTAATCAACTTGAGAAAACCTACTCCAAAATTATAATACACAAAATGTTGGCGTATGTTATAACTATGAACTTTGCTTTTAAGGTTTAACAAATGTAATAGAATAATTACAGAATTTAAAAAATTAACACAACAGATTTGTTCTATATTTTACACTAAATGTTTTTGTTAAATTTTAAGAAAATTCTCCTTCCAGTTTTGAACTTATGGATATTTTTCTTCTAAAATTGGTATTTAAGGTACGTTTTTGAAATACAAAAACTCCAAATATTATGTTATATCCCCTTTAGGAGAAGTGTTTTGCTACTGAGTGTCATTTGGAAGCAAGTTAATTAGTTTTTACATTTACATTTTCCCATTTTTTTCTGCTAACTGTGCTTTATATAAAAAATCACACAGCTCATGATAGTCAAATGTTTTATTTCCGATGCTGCAAAATATATAATAATTTTACTACATGTTTTTGGGTTTTTTTTATTTTTTAGACTTTGAATATACCAGGTAATAAATAATTGTAATCAAATTTAGCCCAAGTCACACATTAAAAATTCATTTACAAAATAAAAGTTAAAAACTAAACATGTTTCCTTCTTAATCTGGTAAAGTGATGCAGAAATTATTGTCAAGATGAACAAGTAGGAAGAAAAGAAGGTTGACCACGAGTGCCCAAAAGGGATTCAAACCATCAATCCCTAGTTTTGAAGCACTAGATCTATTTTCCTATTTGCAAACTGAATGTGCAGTGCGAACTTCGCGGATGTATTTAAATGGCCCTAGGTTAGGATTGCTAAGTGATAATTTTGTTTGTTTGCTCTGACTCTGTGTGATTGAAGTGCAGTGAAACTTCGTTATCTCAGCCTCGGATAATTGAGATTCCTTGTATAATTACATTGACACAGTCTCTCACGGTCCCAATTTTTACTTTTATATATTTAATGTTATTTTCTGTTGATACGTTCATGTTCATACGTTGTTACTTTTTTATTATTCAATCTTACTTTCTAGTCTCAACATTAATATTTCAACTAAATTACAATCCATTAATCGATTAGCCTCGATGGGACCATGCTTTCACGACAGTGTGAAAAACAATTAAGGTAACAGCGCGTCATACTAGATTTGATGACAGACATGTGTTACAGGAGATGTGTGAAAAGCTAATTAAGGCAGTGTCTTGCCATATTCATCAGATTCCTGTCAACAAACAAGGGATGCACTTTATACCCACTTTCCTTAGTGATAAATATAGCAAGGAATGCATTTTGTACCTACTTTCTTGAGTGATAAATATAGCGAGGAATGCACTTTGTACCCACTTTCTTGAGTGATAAATATAGCAAGGAAGGCACTTTGTATCCACTTTCTTCAGTAATAAACATAGCAAGGAATGCACTTGGTACCCAATTTTTTTAGTGATAAATATAGCAAGGAATGCACTTTGCACCTACTTTCTTGAGTGATAAATATAGCGAGGAATGCACTTTGTACCCACTTTCTTGAGTGATATATATAGCAAGGAATGCACTTTGTATCCACTTTCTTCAGTGATAAACATAGCAAGGAATGCACTTTGTACCCAATTTTTAGTGATAAATATAGCAATGGAATGCCCTTTGTACCCGCTTTCTTTAGTGATATATAAAGCAAGGAATGCCCTTTGTACCCGCTTTCTTTAATGATAAATATAGCAAGGGATGCACTTTATACCCGCTTTCTTTAATGATAAATACCGGTAAAGCAAGGAATGCCCTTTGTACCCACTTTCTTTAATGATAAATATAGCAAGAGATGCACTTTATACCCACTTTCTTTTGTGATAAATCAAGCAAGGAATGCCCTTCGACCCACTTTCTTTAATGATAAATATAGCAAGGAATGCTCTGTATCCACTTTCTTTGATGATAAATATAGCCGAACAGTTATATTTATAAATTCCTTTGATTAGTTTTATCTTCACTTACCAGGTCTACCAAATTCAATTTCCTTTCCAAAGCGTTGACAGATAAGCTAAACAATGTACATTTCACATGAATATCATGACAGTGCTTTTTTTAAGGTTCACCTAATACATTTTTCTAATGTGCTTTATTTGGATGTTTATTTTTTGTACAAAAGTGTGTGTATTTTTCATTGTTTTCACTGTTTCAATGTTACTTTCCCACATTTAATGATTAAATAATCTTCATGTACTTAAATTATTTATAATATTAACATATGTAATAGACATTAAATGGATAAATTTTTGCAGTGTGGGCCATGTAAAATAATATGGTCTGATATACTTTTTTATATTTGAGTTTGTTTTTTGTTGTTGTTTTTTTTTTTTTTTTTTTTGACAGATTAAGATAAAATGGTATTCATTTTCTTTTTGATTCAAAATCGAGTAAACGAACTATGACAGTGCATACACTTGATAGGCTAAACAATTTTATCATAAAAAAACTTTGTCTAAACATGGAGATGATTCAATCGGAACTCCTCGGGTAATTCCGTCCTCGGGACAATCATCCCTCGGATGTATCTGGTGCAATGATACGTGCTCAAATCACGATCGTTTTATTCGCCGGAAGTCGGAAGAAGATGTTTAAAAAATAGTTCGCACAAAACATAAACAATGGCGTCGTTTGACAGCTGCGCCGGGTAAATTAAACTTGGATGATTTAAATTTGAAGCAACCACAAAGTGAAGTTTTACAGGCACCGTACTATAGTGAGCTGTCATCCGAGCTGCCATCTTTGTTTTGACGTCTGTCACAAAAGAAGTCTCATTTCGGGATATGTGGCCGAGGTAATCCGACTACCTGCATACATCCGAGAGATGATTCGTGAATTATCCGAGGTGTTCCGATTGGGAGATGATTTACATTTAAGTGAGGATCTGAATGCACATGCTTCCACTTAACCTGACTACGTTGAGAATAATGTTTGTAACTGCGTTTGCCTGATGAATATCTGACATCTGTTTATGTTTATTGGGTTTATCGTCCCACCAACAGTATTTCAGTTATCTGGAGACGGTGTCCACTTGAAGCAGATATAGTGTTGCCTTTACTGTGTATAGCATGCCGTGAACACCCTGACATGATACCACAACCAATCACATTATCCTGACACCGGGCCAACCAGTCGTGGAACTACCCTTCTTATATTTTCTTTATCATTAGCAAGGGAGCTATACCACTACCATTTTTGGTATGTCGCGACACGTGATCGAACCCGGGGCCTCCCGTACCTGGAGCCTGACGCTCTACCAGGTCCGGTGCATGTTGATGATATTTAATTAATTTATTTACCAAACTGTACAGTATTTAATGCTTAAGACCATGCTATTACAAACCTCACCTTCTAGGGATTCTGTTAAAGTAACTGGGATACTTGGCCTTACTTAAGCAGATGGAAGGTGTCCATTTTCATGCTTGGATGCTTATGTTGCAAGCAGCAGGATTCTCTGAAAATATATCAAATACACCACAAAGAAACAGGTTCAATAAACACGCAAACAAACAACAAACAAACAACAAACAAACAAACAAAACATAACAAGTGTATATTACTGTTTGTGGTCAGATAATTATATTGAATATCTTCAATAATTTAACTTGTTCCGTGTTCTTATATAGTTTGTAAACGTAAATCGACTAGTACCATTGTAACTGCTTGAATGATATGATAACATACATGTATTATACTCACTCAAACACTTATGATAAAAATGATAAATGTTGTTTGTATGAATGTGATCTTTCTAAAAGATGTTTAATAGCCGTATTCATTATAATTTGTGTAAGTATTTCAATTGTTACATTGCACATTTATTTTATTTCTATTTTTAGTCGAAGGCCTCTGTAAGAAAAGATGTATATTATATGCTGTGTGTATGTATATAGCTTATGAGTTACCTTCGTAAAAAAAAAGATATTATTATTATTATTATAATTATTATAATTATTATTATTATTATTATTATTATTATTATTATTATTATTATTATTATTATTATTATTATATCAATAGGTGAGCATCAAATTAGGTTACTGAGCGATAAAAACTGTTAAAGGTGGCAGTTTGCCTTTATCTAATTCATGTAAAACATCTTAGCCCTTTTCTGGGGAATTTGTGCAAAATTGCTGCATAAACTAATATTTTAGTTAAATGGCTGTTTATAACTTTGATTTTTAATCTGTACAAATCGTGAAATATATTGTTTAAAATGTAAATGATTTTAAAGATCTTTAAATATGCACAGCAGGGATTTCTGCTAAAAACAGATATCGACATCAGAGCAAATTACACCGATGATCATATGACATGAAACAAAAGGTAAGTGGTCATTGGTTTTCTTAGATTAAAAATCACTATCTGTTCAGCGTGGTTCAGACAGGCAATATCTGTTTCCAATGACAGTGCAGATTTATGCTTCCATGTTCTCACTGATCTAGAGCACCAATGAATAGCTTTTTGAAGGACCATTTCAGGTAACAATGACTTACTTGGTATTTTAAAAAAGAAATAGCTGGTCCTTACTTTCGGATACAACCTTTAATGTAAAGCAGAAAATTTAAATAAATTTATTGTTGGGAATATTACTTAGTAAACAGCCACCTGAAATCTATATTGTATATTATATTGTTATATTACATTGGCATGTGTACCGGTTTTCATGCAGTATAATAATTTTATGTACACCGCCACCTGAAATCTATATATTATATTATATTGTTATATTGCATTGCCATGTGTACCAGTTTTAATGCAGTACAACAACTTTATGAACATGTTTTGATGTTAAAAACTTATCTGATATTTATCAATATCCATGTCACTTTGTGAAGGAAGCACCACACGACACATTTACTTGTATATTGTTGACTATCAAAGCGTGTGTAGCACAAATATCTACATATTAATACCATGCACACATTATTTACCAGTATTTGTAATTGACAATACAACTTTGAAAGCCAAATTAATTTAAAACGATGTTAACAGTCCAGCAGTTTTACTACGAAATTGTATTAAACTTTGCTTCACGTGCAATTCAGTTGTAAACAGCCGGTTTAACAAGGGATGTAATCCGAACGAGTTGTTAAGGATATTTAGATTTATGCCATCTGGATTTATCTCCCATCTCCGTCATTTAATGACACTGTAGATTATTTCCATCATAGTAACTTTTCATAGTTTCGTGAATTCCCATGATTTCGTGAATGTTTTTTTAGCTATACGCAAACATTAGATTTGGTAGATTTTTGGTCAGTCTGCTTAGAAATTGATTTTATCTTGAGGTAGGTTTAAATGGGCGACCAAAAGAAGGAAAACATCAATTAAATTGAAAATATACCGGTTTAGAAAACCATCAAATTTGAATTATTACATTACTGATAATATAAATATGGTTTACAGAGATGCTTAGTAGCAGGACACAATTCACTGTTCAACTGGAGAGCATTTAACGTGTCTGCGAAGGTTTAAGCTCTTACGTTGACAAAATCATTTCAAGACAGTATAATTGATATTTCTTGCAAGGTTTAGGCACAATTGCTATTTTATATAATTAATGTTGTACAGCAAATAGGGTTACTTGTCACACTGTATACTAATTTTTAGTATTTAAATATCAAGCTTGTGTAAATTGAAAAAAAGACATTGTTTCGATGTTTAAAACAGTTTTGCTATACATGTAATACATATAATTTTGTCAGTTATTGGTTGTCCTAAGTTGTTTGTTTTTTCTTTTGATCATGTGTAAAAATGTATATATTGTATATGTATGTCACATGGGTCTTTTACCTTCTGCGTTTTAAGTAAAACTTAAAAATAAGATAAACATAATTATCTGCAGCAATTACATCTCTACATCAATATCACCAAAACAAAAACAAACAAAAAAAAAACAAAAAAAGAAGAAGGAAAAAAAGAACAAACACCAGCAGTGTCATAATTTGTGTCATAATAATTTCACCTGTCATTATGATAATAAACAAAACAAACTTCACCCTCCTCATTATCATAATCTGAAGTGCAATCTAATATTTTATTCTGTATCATTTTCCAATAGAGTAGAATATGAACAGATATTAAGTTCTCTAGCATTGTTTAAAAATGAGGAAATGTGATATAGTAAGTAGAAGGGGGAAAAAGAATTAGGGTAAATAAAAACGACATAAGTCAATTGTTTCGTATACATAGATAGTTTTCACATCAGCGAAGATACTTTATCTTGGCAGCCATCTTTGATGGCAACTTCAAGGGATTTTCAGATTAATTGCATTGGAGTGTAAATTTTATTTTCTTGTAATTTCTTCATTTGTGGTCCAAAAATTAAAAGCTATACACCATTGAAAAGCTCTTTTTAAAAACAATATTTTTAAAATTGATAAATGCACAAAGAATTAATGCACAGAAATAATTAAAATAATAGGCTTATCCTTAAACAAAATGAACAGTTTATCCTTTTTGGTTGTATTTTTTTTTACCCTTTAAACTATTAAAATATTGTTTTTTTTTGTATTTAGAATTCTTCATAAAAGCTGTTAAATTTGATATAAAATTCAGTAAAATAGACCGAAAAAAACAACACAGAGGTGAGTTTAATACAGCACATATTTCCAGATTTCGGCCTGCATTAGCTTCTGCCTTCAAATATGGCTGCCTTACATTGTCTTATCAGTGCCTATGACATCACACAGAAATTATAAAGAAATATTTGTATAGGTGTGGTAGGTCTGGACTCATGATCACGTGACTGGATGTGGTCAGATGTTCACGGCATGTTATCACAGTGATAGAACTATCGTGTCTGTTACATAATGAGACTTGACAGGACATTTATGTCAACTCCACATTCCAAGGAATGAATAGTCTTAATGTAAACATACTTTTACAACTAACCTTTCTCTGATTGGAGTAAAACTTGTGTCACCTATTGCAATATACTCCAATTGATGTGAACGTTAACAACATAAATGAATGTGCCGTAAAATTTCGAGAAAAAACGTGACTGTATTTTCCCCTGAGCGATATATATCTACAGTTATAAGGTGCATGCAATGGGCACTAGTGCTCTTTTAAGAGAGCTGACTTGATATGTCATTAAAACGACCTTAAAATAAAGTATAACAACACAAGAAAGATGAGTTTTTTCACTACGACGAGGTTTCCCACCTGATCAGGATGATTTTTCGTTTTCTAAGTCTTTATGAGATGTATCGCTGCCATATACTTACGGTCACTTCGGAAAATGACCATTTCGGTAAATTGATCTTATATAGGGATTAGTCCGGTCGTTTCGGTCAATAGGTAAACATAAAGTATAATGCCTGACAGAAATGGTCATTTACCGAAGGGACCGGCACCCCTATACTTCCTACTGGAAACAATGCATCGTGTGTTTTGTGTGAGCACACCATTTAAAACTAAGCAACTAAGCCTATGTTGTATTAATATCTGTCAAAATTCTATTCGCACATACATACTAGGGGAACAGTGGCAAATAAATACATTATCAGTTACTACGCTAGATCGGCCGTTTTTATACAAGCATTGAATAACCGTTAGTCGGCATTTGGCTAGGAAGTGACATTGCATGCGGACAGCGTGGTTCCGACGATAGATTACCCGCATGTGTAGCAGCAAACGACGGAAATGTGTTTTTGTTGTTTGGTGTTGTTTTTACCACAAGAATACCACAGGTATGTATAGGTTTGTAATGGTTGTGCTGACGAGACTAAGTGGGTTCTGTTTAATTTCACAGGGTAAAAAAAAAGCTGTTAGTTCAACCTTAATGTGTGGTGTGAACAAAATCTGCCATAACTATCAGCACGAAGTTCTTAGATAAAGGCTGTTTTTGGCCTTGTCGATGGGAAAATAAAAAAAAACACAACAACATGTAATTGACAACTCACTAGATAAATATTAATAATGATAAAGTCTTTGTACTTACATGTACATGTATCATTTCCCATCCTCCATTTTCTTCGCATCTCCACACTGACCACAAAACACAACTGACAATTACCTTTTGAATTCCACAACACTGTAAAAGTTAAGTTTATTCTTCATGAACAACACAAGTCTTTTGCTTTTACAATTTGAAACACATATTTTTCTCGCATTTGTTCACATTTAACATAAAATAACTACCGCAAATTCACTTGAATATCAATTTGACTTTCTTACTAGCACAATTAGGCACTACAAACTAAATAATTAAATAAACTCTTCATTAATAAAATCACTTCTCAGAAACAGCCAACCAGCAACACATTTGGCGCAAAATTGATTTCCCGCCTGCTTGTTGCGCGCACATATTTTATTAGTGACCTTTGTAAAAAGAATTCTGATTGGTTTAAAATTACAAGACCTGTCGAATTTTATCGGGAACCTTTCGATGTTAAGTTAAAAATATATTAAATATATTTACTCCCATAATTATTTATAGTTATTATTATACACAACAATTGTACAATATAACATATCGTATAACGTGTATAATGATAAAAAAAGAAGTCTTAAATCATTTTGTTTGATCATATATTTTATCTTCGGCAATCTTCGTACAAAGTCGTATCTCATTTTTATAAAGACGGTTAACTGCACGATCAACAAACCATATTATAAAGAACTTAGCAACATAATGTCTCTTGCAGGTGTCTTCTCAAGACGACTCATATCTTTTGTCTGAAAAAAGAACCAACATCCTTATTTCTAGAATATACTGACTTAACTAAATGAATGCCTTAATTAATTGCATCGAATTAGAATACACTGTGCGTATTTCAGTTGTTTTTATATAAGACTCCACTTGATGACTTACTTGGTATCCAGATTCTGATTTTATGGTTCTAATACCATCAACACTTCAATATAAATATCAGTTAAGATACTAATAAATCTAATGATATTTAAATCTAAACAATTCACTATTTATTATCTTTTCATATGAAGGTTATATATTTATATGTTATTTTAGACTGAAGTGGCCAATACGGAAATATATTTGGACTAGTGCCCAGATTGAAAATCAATATTCGAGGAGCAGTACCTTTGATCATTTTAAACTTTTCGAGAGTTCACAATAGTCTTTGCTTGGACTGTGCGTTTCTGCAGAAATTGTGCACAAATACAGCGGTGGATCCAGGATTTTTTTTCGGGGTGGTTGTGGGGGAGGGGGGTCGAGCTCGCTAATTGAGCGAGCACCATGTGCTTGCCATGCTAGGGGGGTCTTTGGTATGCTCCCCCAGAACACCTTTGAAATGAAGTATGCATGAAGCTGCCAGAAACGTTTTCCGTGAGTCCGAACTGTTTGTATTCTCAGCAGTAGAGTTAGGACATGCTCCCACAGGAAGAGTATTTACATCTAGAAGCCAAATACTGCCATTTCCTTAATTTCGGATGCTTGAGAGCCCTTCATAGAGAGTATGTTTTACACAATTAGTTTAATTTCAATGCAAGCATAAATATGTGCTTATTCTTGTCTTGTCTGTAGCACTAGACATTTATGTGACAATAACATGACTAGTGCCATGAAGATGTGACATATCCAGAAGTGTTAAAAATTAAAGGTATTTTTTGACAATTTCAGGCCACCCACACCCGAACCCAGGCGCGTTTCTGGGCCGTTCTTGAAGTTACGCACAATTACTAGGGAAATAACCTTTGTAATAATTCTTTCAAATATATTCGGTTCTTTTCCAATGAATAACAGGTAAAATGCGGACATGCGGGGAACGTTACGCAAAATATGAATCCTGACGTGTATAAGTTTAATCATTTAAAACCTTTTCAACTTGGTTGGTGAAGTAATAAGATTTTATAACATAGAAACTACGGAAATACAATATATCATTCCCAACCGGATTAGGCATCGACTTTCTTAGTGTTTTTAGTAAGATTTTCGATTTTTCGAACGGAGGTTACGCATGTGCGTGAAGTGCGTAATGGCAGAAACGCGCCTGCCCGAACCCCGCTAGAACCTCTCATGCAGACAGAAAGAGAGACAGAAAAGACAGAGAGAGACAGAAAGAGAGAAATAGACAGAGAGAGAGAAACAGACAGATAGGCAGAGAGAGAACGAGAGAGAGGGAGAGAGAGAGAGAGAGACTAAAGTACATATTTATGCAAACTTATGCATAAATTCCCACATATATAGGTAAGATAGTGTTACATGTATTTTGTATAGACAAGCTGACGGTTTTCACTGTTATGTTCATAATCAGGATGACGTTGGTGTCTATAAACACGAAAAGAGTCTGCTCAACTTGTAAGAGCACTTTTTCCCTAAAGTCGATGCTAAAATAAAAAACTTTAGTTGTAGTTAGATTTTTTTCCCAAACTTAACGGAACTAATTTTGACTTCCACAGTTATAAATCTCATATATTCTCGTTTTTTATCAGATAAGAAATTAACCGTAGTGAGACCAGGTTGTACAATGGAAAAGTTTACTTCATAATCAAGCAATCGACACACTTATACAAAAATCAACATGAAAGCGGTCGAGTTCGATATGTATTTGAATAGCAAATGTTTACCAAAGACATTAAATTTCGCACTCTTCGAGATAAGAAGGGATATCGATCTTTCTTTCTGTGAAATCGGCATATAGAGCTCTCGTCATTAATGTTAGAATACATCTCAAGGTGGTACCTGAAAATTCGGACAAGTTTGTTTTCTCTCATGCTACAAAAGTAAATAAGTAAATTAGCGTAACATGAAAAAATCCTTGGACATATTGCCTATTTGTATCATACATTTATGTGAAGAGTAAAATAGAACACCCATCTTGTCATTACAAATATAAATTTCCTACTCAAGCCACGCTGCACAGTTAGCTATGTTTAAACTTAGAAAACCATGTGACTACTTACCTTTGAGATCGTGTTTCGTGATAATCTGGATAATAAGCCCCGACGTCGATATCTATTTTTAACGAAATCCCCATCGGACTTATTTATAGATTTAGAAATAAAAGACATTAAAAGCGTTGTATGTCATGATTTGCACTGTCTAACGATTGAGGTAATGTTATAAACATCCTTTACTTAAAATTAAGATCAAGTTTATGCAGCAATTAGGCACCAATATCCTATAACTGGGTAAAGATGTTGTTTCATGTATTAGATATAGCCAAAACTGCCGGATACCAACTGTAAACCATATGTGAACTTTATTGGCGTTCACGCGGCGCTCTTTACAGAATGCAAAGAAAGTCCTTGAAAGAGTTCTTGTAGTTTTATACAACTTCGAAGTAAATGTACTTTAACATATGCGCTACGTATATCGCGTAACGAGTAGGGCACCTTCGAGCCATATGGTTTGAGCAGGTATTATTCTCTCGTAATAGCTGTGCTGTATAAGGGGATTTTTAAGATTGGTGTACACTATATATTTATGAAATGGGTTCCAGGCGCGTAGCTACCAGTACGCAGAAAACGACGTACACATAGTCCCCAAAGAATGAAATCATAAAAAATATTAAATCCGCAATAAAAAGCTTATAGACACTAATAGAGGCAAGGTACTCATAATTACAACATGAAAACATGCGTAAAATTGCTATATCGATTTTTAAAAACTCTTCTATAGCTCTGTTCATTTACTATGGGACAAGTTTTACACTTTATATCTCAGATCAGAACCTCTAAGACACTTCTTTCTTTAGGACGATCACACCTTGACGCGTCCTTTTTGAGTAGCTTCACTGTTGGAAATAAAAAAAAGTATCTCTGTATGATTAAGTACGATTCTTTTGTGCGTGTGTTTATTTTTAAATTTCAATATCTGTAACATAATATTTAACTTAAAATCTAGTTATATCTTGATATCGAAACCTCACCACAAGCCACCACGTACGATCTGGAAACTTTTTTTTCTGGGTGGGGCATGTCCCAGAATCCCGGTAGCGGCCATGCGTGCACATTATATAATGTCTAGGTATGCTCCTGGATTCTATAAAACTTTGAGTTAAATATTAAATTTAATGTTTACAACCTTAACACGATGTTCAATATGAATGGTTCAGCACAGATCTATGCCATTTTTGAAGATCCCGTTTTCGGAACATGTTTTCTGATCACTTTAAGTCCAGAAAAAGCGAGATTTCCTTTTCCTTCTTTGTCCGTCTTCCTCGTTTGTCAGATAATGTATTAATTTTCATAAAGTAGGCTCTC
Source organism: Sinonovacula constricta (assembly GCA_007844125.1). NCBI lineage: Eukaryota > Metazoa > Mollusca > Bivalvia > Cardiida > Solecurtidae > Sinonovacula > Sinonovacula constricta. The sequence goes on from CM017555.1 coordinate 51,063,726, forward strand.
TTTGATGCTTTGCGTCAACGCCTTTCTTGTTTCTTCTATAATATTTTATGTATTTTGGTAATACAACTAAGTTCATTTGTATTATTGTGTGTTTGAGTTAGCTCTATTTAATTGTTAATGCGCACTTAACCGTTGTCAGCTGACGCAAACTCATAATCAATCTGTGTCTTTCTAAGATCGCATTTTATTATATACCTTAGAGCAAAGTCCGGTGTTGGTAGGTATACTGTGTATCATTCATAGAGGTGAACGAACATTAAACTAGTGTTTTTTTCAAAAGTGGCTTACATTCGATGGATGTTTGAGCCAAAGTAATAGTAATAACAAGTTTGAAATCATTTCCTTTTAACTACATATGCACACAAATCACAACAATAGCATTTTGAAAAATATACAGCATTATGAAAACAGTCAAAGGAAATGTAAGGGCTTTGTTGTGTTAAAGTGTATCCAAGGACAGAATTTGGTTCAGCTATGAAAGTGTCGTTTTTATATTTAGTTGTAGAATACCAGTTTACACGCAACTAGGACAACATTCTCCAATCTAGCTCTTGTTCATGCGTCCACGTCTATCCGGCCGGAGATATCAACGCCTTGTTTATTCACCAGTCTTCGGGGCCTTCTACTCCAAGCATAATCATATCGCCTCATCGATCGCCGTACCGAGTCATGGCCGTGTTTCTTGTTCAACACACACCGGCGAACAAACGTCCTGCAGTTTCTCTTGATAACATAGTCAATCTGTTTTCTCAGACCCGCACTGCCGAGGAGTTTCGTCTCCCAGTTGTCAGCATTACCGAAGCCACGGGGACAACACTTGCTGAACACCACACATTTGCGACAACGACTGTGCGTCTGAACTGCCACCTCGTATAGTGCAGCCACTTGGGTTTTGCCGCCAAAAATGCTCTTCGCTCTGAATCCACATCCGTTTCCGGTACGCGCCTTGTCTGTCTGTTCGGTCGCGCTCGGAGAGATGGCCAGTTTCCAGGTGGACCAGCTCATATCCTTCAACAAAAAATTGTTTTCAAACACGTTCTCTCGCCGCAACAGTGGTAAGTTCTTGTCAGTGTAACTAAGGAATGCTTTGGAGACATTTATTGTTCCCGTGACCCATTTAGATTGGTGTTTCTTTGTAGAAATGGCCTTCTTAGATATCGGATTTATACGATTTGTTATAGTTGGTGATCTGAGAACCTTTCTTGCTTTCATAATAGAAGGTTTCTTTGAAATCTTTCTAACAATGGCAGTTTTAGCTATCGTTTTTACGTGGTAATTTGGTGAATTCGAAAGTTTTACAGCATTGCTTGGTTTCTTTTCTATCAATGGGACCTTGAAGTCGCGGACTTTTTCCTCTCTCAATCCCGCGAACAGATCATCCAAGTCCTTGTGAATCGGCCCGCGTGAACGCACCTCCGACTCATAATCGTTAACAAATTCTGCCCCCTTCTCTCTGTAACACACAGCCATGAGGAAATCAAAGACATTTTTGAAGTCGCTAAGTTTAAGGTGTTTTCCACCACTAAGGCTGGCAAGTGCTTTGTAGAACTTGTCCGCAAAAACGAAGTTACGACACTGGACGGCGTAAATACGGACGCCCATGTCAGCGAGCAAGGCGACCTCTTGTTCCCAGTCAAGTTTAAGTTTGTTTAACGGATAGTTTGGTCCGTGGGGCTCGCTGTCCCCAATCATTACCAGCGCCCTCTGCGATCCCGGCGTCCATGATAGCTGGGTTCGAGCCTCGTACAAGACCAGTTCGTAACACTCGTCGGGATCCCAGCCGCTTGTGGGCCCGACTGTATTGACAAAATCACACAGCTTAGCAACGTCGTTGGTAAAGTCGACGTGCTTCGTGACGTACGACGTGTCAAAGTAGTCGCCATGGGCGAAGATGGCGATGCGGATGTTGGGGATGTCAGCCTGAAGTCGCTGTACCATGTCGGAGACTCGACCTCGCACCTCGTCAAGACACGGCCACATGCTGCCCGTCGTGTCAAAAGAGAAAACAATCTCCAATGGACTGTTTGACAGAGCCATATGGATATGTTTCTGAAGTTAGGAATAAGTAAGTAAGGTTTAATTTGGTGCAATCCTAAGGTCCATATCTCATGCAAAACAAAATCAAGTCACTCAGATTAATGAACTTGCAATGTTAACAAATTACATTAATAAAATAGACCAACTTAACTAAACAGTTAATATGCATAGAACATAATATAAAAGGAACACTAAAATTAGCCTACTAAGAAATGAGATATTTGTTTTTATTGGATAAAAGTACATTGTACGTATGTTATACTCACGGAATCGTTTTTCGTTATGTTTAGTCAGTCAACCAGTAGAGACAGCCCAATGAAGTATTTTGGAGGGAGAAGATTCATCCAGTCTGTTTCCGGTACCAGGTGCCAAACATAACACTAGTCTGGATTTAACAAGGGTTTTAAACTGACTGACCTTCGCAAGCTGTGTATCTATATCGTCTTTTTTCTGAATATGCAGTCGCGGGCTGTTCGTGTATAAACAGGTTTTGGGAGTAAACATTCATGCTATAAATATCCTAGCTATAAATGGTAACAGATCAATATAAAGCATAGAATGTATAACAGTATGTACCGATATATGTACTCTGGAGAGCGGAGCCTCTTATGGAATGCATTTTACGGTGACGAGGGTGTAGCAGGCATTAACGGGAAATCGCAGCTGTTCTGTGAGTTCTTTTTAGACAAAAGAATCGAGTATTCCATTTTTAGAGTGTATCTTGCAACAATAACCTGTAGCTTGCAATTATAAAAAGTATCAGACATTAATAGGAATCTGGGCAGTTTGGCGAGGACTTGAAAGTAATTTACAGGTAATATAGTTCCCATCAGAGTTACGGTTCATTACACCATATATGTATGTAATTAATCGACAGTTCAATGGAGTGCTTAGTTCCCAGGATAGTCGTAATCTTTTTTAAGGTCATGCTCTCTACGGTTTATTGGATGTCGCACATCCGTGGTCTTTCTTGTAAATATAGTTTCCTCATCAGTGAAGATCCCTTACATTGGCAGCCATCTTTGATGCAACTTAAAATGATTTTCAGATGAATTGCATAGAAGCGTAAATTTTATTTTCTTGTAGTTTCTTCATTTGTGGTCCAAAAATTAAAAGCTATACACCGCTGGAAAGCTCTTGAAATTCATATTTTTAGAAAGCAATATTTTCAAATTTGATAAATGCACCAAGAATTAATACACAGAAATAAATAAAATGATTGGCTCATCCTTTAACTAAATGAACAGTGTAACTTTTTTGGTTGTATTTTTTTTACCTTCTAAAATATCAAAATTTAGTTTTGATATTTAAAATACTACATAAAAGCCGTTAAATTTGATATAAAATTCAGAAAAAAGACTGAAAAATTTAAACACAGCGGTGATATTTTCAGATTTCGGCCTGCATTAGCTACTGCCTTCAAAGATGACTGCCTTAAACTGTCTTATCAGTGCCTATGACATCACATGAAAACTATCAATACAGGTGTAGGGCGCCAATAAGTCGGTATATAGAGCCGCCGACTTCATTGGCGTAGCTTCCTTTAGGCACTGTAGACTCTTACCTACACATTTGTTCTAAAAAAATCAAATTTAAAAATGCCAAAAATGAAAAAATCTATTGCGCCCTATGTCATAGGTAATATATTTATTGATTGTTACTGAAAAGCGTAGGAAAAGCATAGATAGAAAATTCATATACTGTGATCAAAAGGTTAAATGTCCCGATTTTGCTAAAAGAGGGTACCCAAACAATACTGTACTTACACGGGTTAAAATATCCTGATATTGTCCAGGGAAGCTGCCCAAACATTACTAAACCTTAACGGTAACATATCTCGATATTGCCTAGGTAGGTTATCTAAACAATACTGTACCTACAAGGTTAAATAACCGAATTTGTCAGGGGAGGCTATCATAACAAAACTGTACCTACACGGTGACATTTCCTGATATTCTCAAGAAGGCCTCAATCTGATCACCTCGGCCTTTATGCTATGCAAGAGACCTCTGACATAATAAGGCGCCATCTTGGATCTACTTTGTGTGTCTTAGTTTTAATACTGGGTATTTAATGTTGACTTTTCAATTTTCCGTAAATCATATAGATTGTATTGATAAAAAAAATCGTTGTTATTGCAAGATATACTCAACTAAATGATATATATATAATTTGTTACTTTCTCGGAACGGACACTGTTTCATAACTCAGGCGACGCACTTTGGTGTATTCTAGAGCTATGTACGAGGTGTATTTTACGAACCATACGGAAATACCCGAAGTTTTACGATTGAAGAAGGCCTATCCAAAAATCATTGTATTTCCCGATTAGGCAAGGGAGGTTATCCAAACAATATTGTACCGACATGGTTACATATCCTGATTTTGTAAAGGAAGCAATAAAAATAATGTACATACATGGTTACATATCCTGATATTGTAGGGTCTATTCACATCCAGCTGTACCCAACATCTACATCAGAGGTCACCATATAAATAAATATATATACATACTTTTCAGATGCCTTCATTAACCTCTGAGAACAAGGTTATATTTTGAAACACCAGTAGTTTTTTAAATATTCTAATTATATTTTTAGAATTCAGTCTAATGACCTTGCCAATATCTAATGGTAAATATTTGTTTTATGTAGTTTTATTACACATAGCTTCTGAAAAAATAAATGTCTTCAGAAGACATCCTATCAATCATAAAAAATTATGATAAAAAATTGTCATTGATAAGCAATAACAGTTAATAATTCAGAATGTCAACCTGTACAAGGCTGTGGCTGATTAAAATTGTCATTAATAGGCAATGACAGTTAATAATTCAAAACGTTAACCTGTATAAGGCTGTGGCTGATTAAAAATTCCTTGATATCCAAACACTACCAGTTTTAATTTTTTATTAGCAATCTACTTTTTATCAAATGATTTTATTTGTTTTAAAAGGCTTGCAAAATTAAAGATCCTATTTTTATATAAATAAAATAATTTTACTTATATTGTATTTTATGATATTTCATGATTCAATATTGAAAATGTTTTGTTTTTTTTTCAACTTCATGTGCACACAGTTCCGATCCACATCCTCAAAACACAAAATCACTTGAACATATTGAGTGTAAAAGAAATGGATTATGATATTTCATGATTCAATATTGAAAATGTTTTTTTTTTCAACTTCATGTGCACAAAGTTCCGATCCACATCCTCAAAACACAAAATCACTTGAACATATTGAGTGTAAAAGAAAAAGATAAGAAGAATTACTGCACTGTTTTATTTGGTAAGTGTTTATCTATTTTTTATGCTTGAACTGTCAGCTGGATAAGAAAATACACTTTCAAAAGCCAATGCTCTATCAATTTGACTACTGGGTAATGTGATGAATGTTATTCTGCAAGAAAATAAAAGAAAAACAAACATACAAAGCAAACAAGATCCTTTATTTTAAAAACAATCAACAGAACAGAGTTTAAAGGTACAAATGTAGAAAAAGAATTTCTGCTCAGTTCTTTTTTTTCAGTTTTGTTTTTGTTACATTGCACCAACACAATTATGGTCATATTGGCGACATCCAGGTAATCAATGCTAGAGAGATATCCCTTTTGCCTCATATAACCACCGGCATGCCACAGGTTAGCTGGAAAACCTCCCCACATGGACGTTCTCCAGGCCTCATGCCGTGAAGGGCTGAGGAGTTACAAGTAAGCAACTCTAACCACTAGGCCATTGGTGCCTCTTTTACTGATTTGTGCAAAACTGATCTTTGCATTCTGAAACAAAAGAAAAACACATCATTCAGTAGTAAAACTATTAAAATATAGGTTTGCACTAAGTTTGTTATTTTTATTGCTACATTGCACCGACACAATTCTGATCATATTGGAAACAGCCAGCTTTTATTGGTGTGGAGAAACCCCAGAAAGAAGACAAAATGTCTGGGGAGAAAAACTGTGTGCACCACAAGTCAGCTGGAAGACCGTCCTACATGAAGGTTCTCACTCCAACTTGATTTTACACTATATTAAATAAACCTCCAGTTTTATTGCTCTAAAACAGAAAACTTCACACAAACAATTAATTCACTCAACATGCCACAGAAATTTACAAATAAAACAGAGACAAAAGTCAACATGCCTCTGTCAGAAATAGAGCAAAAATATAGATATACTTTAAATGTTAGTTAACTCTTTGAAACAAAATATAACTATAATTCTTAACAATGCTTGTAGATCTACAGTATTCATCAAATTAGAAGAAAATAAGCTTAAATCTTGTTTGCCTAATAACAAAAAAAATAAACCAGAAATTTGCCCATAAAAATGGGAATTTTTTTTTTATGAAAGTGCAATAACTCTATACAGTTAGATTGATGGTAGCCAAAATAGGACAAGATATGAATAAAACAAATATTAAAAATTCATATTTAATTATGATACAAAGTGACACTGCATATAAAGATACACACATGTAACATTACATGAGTCGGATCTGTAAGTAAACAATGGCACAACAAATGCTAGAATAATTTGTCATGAATTGAATTATAAATTTTAAATGTTTAAATGGGAATAAAAATCTAAAAAAGGATCTTAAATTTTGCTGTAAAATATCCAAAATCATTTTTAAAGCAACATTTAGACAGTAACAAAATCGTAACACGGTTGAAAATATCTTGATGAAAATCTTATCTGTAAAAAAAATATTGCAGAAAACATAAAAATAATATGTAAATCAACAATTAGCTGGACTAGTTAATGAGGTCATGAACTGGGCTGGCCAATCTAGGGGGCTGGGCAGACCTGTCTTGATTCCGACCCAGTTCCACGATCTCGGTGAGGCGAGCGATCTTTGGTTTTATGTGCACACAAGACCATTCCTGAACTGTGTCTGGGAAATACACCTTCTTTAGAGAGTCCTCGAACTTTGTCTGAAGAGTTTTCAATTCTGACAAAATTCTGAAAAGATAGTATGTCATATTGTATATATAATAAGTAATCTTTCTAAATACAGTGCTGTTTGGGTGGTTAAGTTTCACTCTGAAGGCAATTAATATATGTTAAATAAGTTATTTGATACTGGCCATGTTATTTGTGGGAGGGCAGTTGTATTGGCCCTAGGCCAAGGGCCAATATGACTGACCTGAGGAAAATAACAGGGCCAATATCAAATCACTTATTTATTGACAATTTTATTAAATAACTACATGTCCTTATAACATTTCACATTTAATACTAACCGGTAGTTAGTTTTTGCATTAATCCATGTCAGAACATGCTTGTTTGTGTTTTTGTGAAATCTACATGTTGTAAACTTATAACACATTCGGTTTAACACTACCAATTCATGCTGTGAATGTTTGAAAACTGAGAATATTTTGTTTCATAAATTTATGCAAACTGTCGACGTCTACACATAGACCAAGCTAAAACAAAATGGCTGCCATTTTCCAGAGCTTCTTGCTGAAATCTATATCATTTTTTGGCCCTGCCTTATTAGCTTATCAAATCACTTCAAATGCGGGATTTATATCAATATCACTTTCTAGCCTGGGCCCAAAAAAGTGATATTGATATTGGCACTGTTTTAAAGCAGGCTGTCGTGTTGTTGAACATGGCAGGTGCTTTTTTATAGGACTAATAACGTATAGTTATTTAATAACGATATGTTAAAAATGGTCACTTTAATTTTTTTCTCCATGAATTAATTGTGTTATACATTTGAAAGCAAGCAAGTCTTCAGGTGCAAAGTATCCATCTCTTCTAAATATAGTCCTTACATTGGGACAAAAGCTACAATACAGTCACTAACAACAAAATGAAAAAACTTTTATACTAAACATACAATACTTTCCTCAAGATTCAATTTAAACTTAAATTAGATCTAAAATAAAACAACCATTCATCAGTGTTACCAGACGAGATCAAAATACACTGAGTTTAAAAGTAACTGCTAGCTATAGGTTAACTTTAGAAAATGGCTCCAGGACAATCACTTGATTTTGGCAACCGCTGTGATCTGAATCTAACTCTGATAAAATCTGATAGCTGCAGAAGGAAGACAGGCACCGCAATGGATATTGCAAATATCTCGGCCTAGAATACAATACATAGGCACCACCCATGTTATTGTGTTACCTTTCTCTCTACACATCACGCATGTTAATATTATATCTGTCTCCCTACACATCACTCATGTTAATGATATATCTGTCTCTTTACACATCTTCCATAGCAATGTCATACCTGTCTCTCTGCATCTTGCCAAAATTTATGTCATACCTGTCTCTCTGAACCTTGCCAAAATTTATGTCATACCTGTCTTTCTGCACATTGATCATGTTTATGTTCTACCGATCTCTCTGCACCTCGCCAAAGGTAATGTTAGACCTGTCTCGCTGCACCTCGCCCATGTTTATGTTATATCTGTCTCTCTGGACCGTGCCTACATTTATGTTCTACCTGTCTCTCTGCACCTTGTACATGTTTATATTCTACCTGTTTCTCTGCACCTTACCCATGTTTATGTTCTACCTGTCTCTCTGCACCTCGCCAAAGTTTATGTTTGACCTGTCTCTCTGAACCTCGCCCATGTTTATATTATACCCGTCCTTCTAAACATCGCTCATAATTATGTTCATTTCACTTCACCCATGTCGGTGTTATACCTGTCTCTCTACATATCATCCGTGATAATGTCATACCTGTCTCCCTGTGCTAGTAGAGCATCTAGGTGCATGGGATTGGAGAAGTTGCGCTTCAAGTGATACTCATTCATCCATGAGATACGACTGGAAAAATAATTGTTGCAACAATTGGAAACAAAAACGCAAAATGCAAGATGCATTGTTTAAAGATGTTATCCAACAGTTTGGACCAGATTTTTTGCTTTATCAAAGAACCAAATTAAATTTTGTTTCACAAAATGTTGATCATTTATGTCCTACATTTATGTGAAAAGTAAAGAATAACACATCACACGTCATTACAATATGTATTTTCTATCTAAGCCACGATGCACAGTTAGCTATTTTGAAACTGAGAAAACCACATGACCCATAACTTTATATAATTATTCAGATAATCCGCTCTGACGTCGATATCTATTTTTAGCAGAAATCACCCCCATGCTTATTTATAATTTTAGAAAGAATGTGCATGAAGCATGATTCGATTCTTGTTTTCTACTGTCTTACAATTTAGACAATGTTCAAAAATCGTTTTTTGTTAGACTTAGGTTGACCTTTTACAGAAATTATGCCCCAATTCCACCAATCCAGGTTTACGTTATTTGATGAAGACAATAATTGATAATCTGATCATTTGTCCTTCAAATGGTTCTTTTGTCTAAAGCATGGGAAAATAGAAAATGTTATAACTGTAATCAAGCTAATTTTTTATATTTACTCTTTAAAATATTTTAATAACTTAAGATTCCAAATAAATTAACAAATAAAATAAAGACCAATGTCACTATGTCTTTGTTAGCAAGGGAGCACAAATATAGATATGCTTTAAGAGTTAGTAAACTCTTAGAAACAAAATATAAATATACATCTTAATAATGCTCACAGATCTACAATATTCCAGTATTCATCAAATTAAAAGAAAATGAGCTTAATTTATTTTTGCATTATAAAAAAATAAATAAACCAGAAATGTGCATTAACTCTGTACAAGACTTCACCTATATTTTTATATCAAATACTTTTAAAAAAAATTTGTGTTTACTTTTTGCCTGCTAAGCACAAACAAATCAAACTTCAACAAAAGGTGTAGATGCTGATCATCAGTTACCATTGCAGGTATTTATTTGCCAATAATTAAAATTTAACGAGTTATAAACAACTGTAGGTAAAGACTAAAAATATGGTGTAATGTGGAAGATGGGTCTCTCTGCATCAGGAACCACCTGTAAACTGTGTCCAGGTAACCCCATTGATTCAAGTCTTAATCGGGTCAAAGGAGTTACTGTAGGAAGGTCCTCCAGCTGGCTTGCCATGCACTTGTGGTTCTACTCAGACATTTGTCTAGGATCTTCCTCCACCAATATAGCATGACAGTGCTAATAAACAACATTTAAAGTGTCACGGGGATGTTGTTTTAAAAACAAAAATCATAAAACTATTTTCAATTCAAATAAAATTGTTGAAAGAAATATTCCATTTCAGAACATTTTCTTAGCCCAGCAACAAATAACTGCTGCAATTTTTTCTACACTCTGCCATAGAAAACCTTTCTGCCACAACCATTGTTTTTAGATTTTGAAATAAAACTAGGATTGGTATTTGCCGGTATTTTGCCGATACTGTGCAGCGACATTTCTATCATTATAGCATAGGGACACTTATGAGGTGCCCAAGGACTGAGCCCGGCCAGTCCATTATACTGACACCGACGAGTCAGGCATAATGCTGTCCCCTCAGCCCCAAGCATTTGGAGAGAAGCAACTACTACCAACTTTAAAGTCTTTGGTTTGACCCAGCCAGGGTTTGAACCTGCGTCCGCAAGCGGACGCTCTACCACTTGAGCTATTGAGGCCAGTCGGAAATAAAACTAGACACGAGAAAATTAAATGCTATGTCAATTACTGGTTTTGATTTTAAGTTTGAAAACGATCTTTTCAGAAAAATAATAGAAATAAACTTATATCGCGATCATCACATTAAATCAGCAAAAACTCTCATTTTATTTTTATCAACCAATTATCACAGAAGTGTACCTGCCCATAAGTTTCTCGTGCAGCAGTTACATGTTTCAAGGGATAGCAATTCTCACAGCTGAATATGTTGGTAGATAAACAATAATATTGTAAATATTTGCTGTCACTTTACCTGATTATGATTGTGCCAAGGCATAATTCTGCAAAAGGGTCCCCGGTTTCTCTATGGCATCTTTCTTCATTTTTAACATTCACTTACATCAATAACAAACAAAGTTAGTTAAGTTTTAAAATTCTAAAATGTATGTGAATACAAATTTCTTTTTAGGACTGACTTGAATCTGGAGTCAGAGTTTCAGACAAAGTTTGAAATGCGTTGCTAAGCCCAGCAAGTGGATCCACCTACCCTTCGCTGTGGACATAATCCTCATACATGGTGTCCAATCTTAGTAGCTCCACCGTGTTCATGTAGATATTTGAGCCAGGGAAATCACACACCGGCAACTCTTTCCTGAATCATAGTAAAACAGAGGAATAAACACAGACGCAGAAAATAGTGATATAAAAGACACACTTATACTTTGGCAACAATCCCAAACATCTATACAGAGACAATAATAGTGTTAAATACAAACACACTCATACATTTAACATCTATCATAAATATTTGTGCAATTATATAAATAGTGTTATATAAATGCATACCAGTACATAGAGTACCATTAACCCAAACACAAATATAGTGACATAAATATCAAGATGTCATATCAAGACAGACATAGGTACAATTAAAATAGTGTGAAATCAATACAGACATAAAAACAAAGACATAAATAGTGTCACAATAGTAGAGTGACATTAATACTGAGGAGGACTCCACTATTTTTTTAAATATTAAAGAAAACAAACATTGTAAACTTGGCATTAATTACAACTTTTAATCATGTGGCCACTCTAGTATAACTCAACTATTCATAAGGAAACAACCAGTTTTATTTTTGTTTTTTGTTGTTTTTGTTAAAGTTTTTTTTAGTTTATTTGTTAACAGGGTGCAAGACAAAAAATTTCAGAAGGGAGAAGAATATAAATATAAGGCTACAATCATTCAAAAAGCTAGAAGCTATAACTGACAACATTACTGTATAAAAGTGTTTCTTTGCCTAATAAATAAAAATATTATTTTACATTAAAAGTAAATTGCATGTACACGATTCAGCCACAAAAATGTTTCTATTTATAATTTTACCCACTCAGAATGAATTGACCAGACTGAGCTAAAGAGTGTAGGTCTAGATCAGACAGCTTCTGCTGGGAATTCAGGGCTGGAAATCTTTTCTTTTTAATGACTAGTCTCGGACTAGTAACGTGGACAAAAATGACCTATGCAAAAAATTTCAATTAACAACACATTTGTCACATCTAGTACTAACAAACAAGGTATGACAACAAGTTGTTTCTTTTATTTTTTGTCTAGGAGCATTTACGATATGTATCGCTTGTCATGATTGGTTGTTTTTGACAGGTGCATGTATTGTACATGTACCTCCTTTACATGTTTCTTGATAAATGCTCCTATTTTGAAATTGATTGTCTTTATAGCTTATTAGAAACTGCTGTTTATTTGTCACTTGTCCGAGTGCCGATTAATGACTTGTCCCGGACTTACCGTATTTAATGATCAATGACCAGTAACTCAAAACTGCATTTTGACTTGTCTGGGACGTCGGGATATGATATTTATCCAGCCCTGGAATTGTCTGACCATGATCTGCTGTGTCTGCTGCAGAATATCTAGCAATTTTTGCATTTACTTGTTCGTAAATAATTCAGAATTTTGTATGACTTATTAATAAATGAACCATGGTAAAAATGAACTACCAGTCTAGAGATAATCATATGTACACACCCTTCGAATGGATTGAGGGGCAGTTGACACTGGAACTTGAGGACTTTGGACAAATTTGAATGACTGTCTGAAGTAAATGATCCTGAAATATAAATGTAAAGCATCCAAATGTAAAATACGTCAAGACTACATCTTGGAAATGTATCTCGAAGTACAGACTGACTTTTTAGACAGCTGAGACAATTCATGCTTTAGGTAAACAAAGTATTGACAATATTCACATGTTTCTGGTCAAATTTACACCAGATGTTAAGCAGATGTACATTTGATGTATATAATATAAGCACAGATTTATCTTTAAAATAAAAAATGGTTGCTATTTTTGTTTTAATAACACAAGCTATAAGTGAAAGTGGACAATAGCCCAACTATCATGTTTTGTAGCAGTCAAACCTTTGACCTCTGAAGTCTAACCTTGACCCATAGCTTACAATCAGAACAAACATTTTTTTTAAATGAGTTTAAATCTAACTGGTATCATTTCTTTTAAATAAAAAAATTGTTAAACGACTAAGAATAAGGATTACTATTAATCGGGGGTATTATTTCCATATACTTTCTGCAAATCGGTATGAATTCTGATGACACACATCAAAGCTGTGCTTGAATTTTACATTAAACCCTTCGCTCAGATATTTTGCCTGCCATATGGCAAGGTGAAATTTACTCTAGTGAATTATTCCATGCCCTGTACAAGCTCTGCAACAATTTCATTGAAAAAAATGGGCCCTGCTTGTCATGCTTCTATACAAATTGTGAGTGTTTGAACTGGCTCTCAGGAAAATCTTTGCATATATTTATCACTGCATAGTTTAAAAATTAACTTTGTATGTCAGTCCTAAACAGTAGATTGATTGGCCCAATAGAGATGCAATAATTTAAATGCCCTAGTATGATAAATCTAAAATGGGCATTGATTGGCCCAATAAAGATCGATTAATTTAAATACTCTGGTATGCTAGTTCTAAAAAGGACATAAACTTAGCACTAAAAAGGACATAGATTGGCACAATAGAGATGCAATAATTTAAATACTCTAGTATGATAGTTCTAAAAAGGACATAGATTGGTGCAATAGTAATGCACTTATTTAATTTAAATCAACTAATAATTTACACATAAACTGCCAGCAAGACACTCTAATCCATTTATATTACTTTCAAGTAAAAAAAAAATTAATACATAAAATCCAATGATATACCTTTGCAAAGTATAGCCAAACAGACAGCCAGGGAAGGCAGGGCTTGAGGTAACAGCTCACACAGGATAGCATAGTGGTCATACCTGAAATAAATGGTTGGTTTGGTTTGTTCTTTTTGTTTGTTAATTGGGTTTATCATCCCACCAAAAGTATTTCAGTTACTGGTGATGGTTCCACTTTTAATAGATATAGAGCTGCCTTTACTACTGTGTATGTATAGCATGCCATAAATACCTAGCATAATACCACACCCAGTCACTTAATCATGACACCGAGCCAACTAGTCATAGATCTACCCTTACATTTGCTTATACCTCCTGATTTAAATGGTGAACGAAGACCAGATTCCAAGGTTATGAAGCTTAAGTTTGAGACCATTCTCAAGCCTCTGATTGGCTGAATTTTAAATGAAATTTGAAATCCGACCAATCAGATGGATGAGAATGATCTCAGTCCAGGAGTAATGTCAATAAAGAATCTTACTTATTTTTTAAAATAATAAATTTCCCTTATACTTGAAAACTTTTCTAACAACTAAGAACAATTTCTACGTGTCATTTATAAAACCTTAAAATGTAAGCAATGTTTTGCCATTTTTTCAAATTTACATTTTGAAACTAAGGTAGTATGGAATAGTAATTTGACATGATGTATATTGAAGAAACAAGTATTTGATGAGTTTTCCACACACAAAAATACAAGTTTATGATTTTTATACAATTTGTAGCTTTCTCCTTGACATAAATGTTTATATTAGATTGATATATATATATTCATGAAATATTGTGCTAAAAATGGCCCTTAAAGAAGATTCATGCCATGTTAAAAAAATCAATGAGGGATTTTGGTTTCTTTTCTTTATTGGGTTTATCATCCCACCAACTGTATTTCAGTTATCAGGAGACAGTGTCCACTTGAAGCAGATATAGTGCTGCCTTTACTGTGTATAGCATGGCGTGAACACCTGGCATGATACCACACCCAGTTATATTATCCTGACACTGGGCCGACCAGTTGTGGAACTACCCTTATATTTGCTTGAGTGCTAGCAAGGGAGCTATACCACTTCCACTGTTAATGACTTTGGTATTTTAATTCCTGTGATCGAACCTAGGACCTCCTGTATATGGATCCTTATTTTTGTAAATGTTTATAAATATTTATAAATTGGAAAATTTCACTTTTATCCATCTAAGCATGAATTTATAAGACAGATGCAAAAAGTGCAGATCAAAATCCGAAAGCCTTGCCAAGAGCTGTCTGATCAGTGTCTACACTATTTGCTGCTAAGGTCTATTCATATGTCTTACTACTTATGCATGCACATTGTCAATCCAAAATTAGTTATGTCTGAGGACATAATTATAATGGGGGTTGAAAATATGCGCTATCTCCCTCCATTGGGTTTATTTAATTAACACTGCAAAAAGTTAAGCATAATGTCTTAAACACATGTAAGCACAGACCTTATGGACACACTTTAATAAACACTCATTGATGGAGACATGAAACATTATGTCAACTTTCTGTTTTAAGCGTCATACAATGATGTTGAATGACACATGTACTGTTAAATGGTGTATATTAATTTAACATAGAAGAGACACTAGAGGCATAATATTAAGAAATGTAGCAGGATATGGGTTAAACGTAAGCCTAGCGAAAAACGAACGTTTGTTCATACAGACTGTCCAGACATACCTCTGCCAGCCTGTGATCGCTACCCCTCGAATGTTCTCAAACTTGGATCGGACTTTATCTATGACACTGAGCCATGTGAAGTGATTGCCCATATGATACATGATGTTGGTGGCATACATGCAGGCCCCAGTGGCTCCCTTGAAAGCGCTAGCCATCCAGATGTTTGGAAATACTTTCGATAGTCGGTCCCACAAGTCTGCAACATAAACAGGTTTTTATGTATACACATTATTATTCTTTATACAGATAATTCTGTCCCACAAGTCTGTTCAATAAACACGTTTCAATGTATACACATTATTGTACAGTTAATTCCAATGTTATAATTTCATGCAGTTGAATGTTTTCTCTTTAGTTTGAAATTAAGAACAAAACCTATTTAAGTTAATAATACAACTGAAGAACAAAGCTTATAAACTATACGAATGTCATAGCAACAAGGTGTTGATTACCCTGGGGAAGATGAAAGTTTGGAAGGTAGTGCCACACCATGGGTTCCACAAGGCTCCCCAGACCAGACTCTGCAAAACAGCAAATATATAAGATAGTAAAAGAATATGAAACTACGAAAAAGAAGTCTGACATTACCACACATATTTTGTAAATAGATTTTAAGTTTCCATGATTTAACGTCCAATATATCAGTTTCGAGTTCAGATGCATGTTAATTGAATGAGAAACCATAATATTTTTGGCATTAGATCACACAAACTTAAAAACCATTTCCACTCTAACACGTTCTACAAGAAATTTTTACTTAAAAGGGACACAAATGCGCACTACATTTTACTTTATTGTTTGGGTATTTCCCCTGGTTGGCTGTTCTATTTTACTTCCGCATACTTCATCATTGTTGTCTTTTTTTTCTAAAAGAATATCAACAACTGACTAAATTGCATATTTTATGTATTTATTTTTTTCACAGTTTAATACTTTTGTTATTAGTAATGTCAAATTTAACTAAAACAATGTATCACAATATGTCAGCTTGGTCAACAATACGAAAATGGGTAGGGAAAGTAAAAGGAACAGCTAATCTATTGCATTAAAATAGTCCTGATTTATGAAATGATTTATCATTTATTTTATCACAGCAGAATGCTTCTTTGTTTATAGAGATAAAAATAAAACTTCTACTAGACGAGGCACATACACACAAACAACAAAGAGAAAAGCACTGAGACACAACATCACACACATAGAGAAAAACAAAAACAAAAATTGTTACCACCATGCACCATCAGTTGGCAAAAGGACTGACTTGGGTGCTTAAACCTTTGCCTTTCAATACATGTGATGCACAAAGGTATTAACTTATAATCTCGATAATTTTTTTCTAATTCTTAAAAAAATGTTTATTTAAAAGAAGAGAAACGTTTTTAGGAAAATCTTTTTTTTTTATTTTTTTATTTTTTTTTTTTTGATACGTCGCCCATAAATCTAATAGACTCTTCAAGGCAATTTCAGGACCTGTTTTTACTCAACTTATGGCCAAGTAAATACGTCCTCAGTCAATATTACATTACTCAAGTCCTTAAAACGATACATTGACTGCAACCCAAGTCTTTATTTGTATAATAACCTACCTAGCAGAACAGGCAGTTCAAGGAAGCGCAGCATATCGTCCCACATGATGAGTGAGATGTGTGGATATTTGTTCTTGATGTAGAGACACAAAGCCCGGATGTGTGAGAAGAATAGCTGATGGGGAGTCCAGTTCTCACAGACCATCTTCTCTTTGCAACGTTGACACACACCTAGATGATATACCTGCCACAAAAGTAATAAAGTTATATTATTGTCAGCTCCAGTCGTATACCTGTCACAGAAGTTAGAAGATTCTAAGGATATAAACTTAAGATGGTATACCTTTCATGGTGGTTACAAGGTTATATGCTCGATTTGTTATATCTGTCACAGAGATTAGAAGGTCAGAGAATTTTAAGCTCATAGTGGTATAGCTGTCACAGAGGTATCAAGTTTAAAAGCTGATGGTGTTATACCTGTCAAAAAGGTTAAGTTATATTGTTATCAGCTCCAGTAGTGTTCCTGTCACAGAGGATTGAAAATTCTAAGGTTATAAGCTTAAGATTGTATACCTGTCATGATAGTTAAAGTGTTATAAGCTTGATTTGGTATATCTATCACAGAGATTAGAAGACCAGAGGTTTAAAGCTGATGGTGGCATACCTGTCACAACAGTTTTAAGCTCAATGTGATATACCTGTCACAAAGGTTTTAAGCTCAATGTGATATACCTGTCAAAAGGGTTTTAAGCTCAATGTGATATACCTGTCAAAAAGGTTTTAAGCTCAATGTCATATACCTGTCACAAAGGTTTTAAGCTCAATGTCATATACCTGTCACAAAGGTTTTAAGCTCAATGTGGAATACCTATTATACAGAAATTAGAATGATCAAAAGTTATAATTTTATGCTGGTATACCTGTCATAGAGGTTACATGTTTATTAATTCATGGGGATATACCTGTCAGAAATATCCCAGTTCTAAGCTCCTGTCACAGAAGTTACAAAGTTGTAAGCTCATGATAGTATACCAGTTACAAGTGTATATGGGTTATAAGCTTATGGTAGTATTCCTGTCACAGAGATAACATTATTATATTCTCAAAGAGGTCACAGCAGTTACAAGGTTGTAAACTTTGGGTGATATATCTGTCATTAAGGTGACAGGGTTATAACTTAAGGTGGTAAACCTGTTGCATAGGTCATAAGGTTATAAAGTTTAGGTCATATACCTGTCAAAGAGGTAATAAATGTATACCTGTCACAGAGGTCAGAAGGTAATAGCTGTCACAGAAGTCAGAAGGTTATAAGTTTTTGGTCACATACCTGTCACAGAGGTCAGAAGGTTATAAACTTTAGGCCATGTACCTGTTACAGAGGTCAGGTTATAAAATTTAGGCCATGTAAATGTCACAGAGGTCAGAAGGTTATAAACTTTAGGCCATATACCTGTCACAGAGGTCAGAAGATTATAAACTTTAGGCCATATACCTGTCACAGAGGTCAGAAGGTTATAAACTTTAGGCCATGAACCTGTCACAGAGGTCGGAAGGTTATAAACTTTAGGCCATATACCTGTCACAGAGGTCGGAAGGTTATAAACTTTAGGCCATGTACATGTTACAGAGGTCAGAAGGTTATAAACTTTAGGCCATGTACCTGTCACAGAGGTCAGAAGGTTATAAACTTAAGGCCATATACCTGTCATAGAGGTCAGAAGATTATAAACTTTAGGCCATGTACCCGTCACAGAGGTCAGAAGGTTATGAACTTTAGGCCATGTACCTGTCACAGAGGTCGGAAGGTTATAAACTTTAGGCCATGTACCTGTCACAGAGGTCGGAAGGTTATAAACTTTAGGCCATGTACCTGTCACAGAGGTCAGAAGGTTATAAACTTTAGGCCATATACCTGTCACAGAGGTCAGAAGGTTATAAACTTTAGGCCATGTACCTGTCACAGAGGTCGTAAGGTTATAAACTTTAGGCCATGTACCTGTCACCTGTCAATAATTTAATTATCTGTATATTGGTTACTCAGTCTTTTCTTCAACTTATGAGTTAAATTTTAAAAAAAATCCACTTCAAATTGATCAGGGTGGGGTTGGGGTAGGGGGTTACAGGAAGTAACATTTCCGTCTACATGTATTTACAGGAAGTAACATTTCCGTCTACATGTATTTACAGGAAGTAACATTTCCGTCTACATGTATTGTGTTTCATCCTTTATGTGTCGTTCCCAAGTGTTCTGTTTTCTTTTTAAATATCAAACATTTCGGCAGTTATCATTATGGAAAACACCTGTATAACCGTAGCTTTTTTTTAAGAGGAACCATAAAATGATGAATGAATAAATACAACATATAAATAATAATATTTGGACAGTAATGTAAACTAAAGACAACTTGCAACTAATGACATTATTTAAAGCAGAGTTAAAAGGTTTGTGAACATGCAAATTTTCTGTCATTTTTAAATTGTAGGCTTGTGAGTATATACTGGACCTAAGACCCGGCCTCTGATTCTTACTAATATTTGTAATAATCATTTGACAAGTTATAGCCTGCAAACTTTTTCAGGTGGACAGACCAACAGACAAACTGACTCTTGTACAGCACACCTCTACACACTTTCTTTGGGTATTATGTGTAAAAACCATGCAGCTCATCGATACACAGGTAAATAATATAAATAACAAAAATTAATGACAGTACGCCTCATCTTCATCATCCTTATAATCATTTTCATCATCATCATACTCATCATCATCATCAGCTTCATCATCACCAGCAGCAACAGCAGCACTAACAAAACTGATCATTCCATCTGGCAATCATGGTCTACCTCGTCTGCTCCAATATGGAACCACTGCACTGTGGGGTGAAGAGCCATCACCTGGTCGATCATCATACTGACTGCAGTCAGGGAATCTAGACAAACACAATAATTTTTAATTTAATATGGTCTAAAAAGCACAAATAAAACACTGGACTTTAATGCAACAAAGTGCCAGTATCAGCTACAGCCATTTTTACAGGTTTTCAAATCTTTTTTGGTGAAAAGATGATCAAATGAGCCAATCAGAAGAGCTTTATGATAAAGAAGAAGATCCCAGACTTAAGTCTGGGTAGAACCACTTGCGTACTGCAGGTTACCCCCTGACTGGGACTTGAATATATCAGTAGAAAATAACATTTAATATATAGGAGTAATAGTTGGGACCATGAGTTGCATAGAACTATACAATTAAATCACACGTAGAGTTAGAGATAATGAAGTAAGATAGCACCAACACAATTATAGACATATTGGTGACATCCAGCTTATTATAGGAAGACCCTAGACTTATGTCTGGGTAGAAAAACCGGTGCATCGCAGGTTAGCTGGAAAACCTCTCCACATGAAAGTTTTCACCCTGACTGGGACTCGAACCCATGCGGTAAGGTCGGTAACTCTAACAGCTCGTATAAGGGTGCCCTTTTGTATAGGAAATAAAGAGAGAATCCATGACAGCCCTACCTACCTGGGTTGGAAGGACATAATGCGCTGGGGTACCCAGGCACTTCACACAGACTTTGGAATTGCTGATGTTTCAGGACAAACTGAAAATATCAAACAATGCTTTAAAGAAGATGAATGTATGTAACAGAAGTCTGTTACAATCTTGCTTTAGGAAATAGACATTGAAAATTGGAAACTAACTGAGACCTTTTGTCTCCTTACTGTGAACTTCATAAAGAGGCTGACTAATCAATCACATCTGTATCCTTGAGTGAGCAAACTGTGCCACTCTAAGCTTTATTTGTACAAAGAAACATGTTCACAAATTGAGCTGCCGAGTAAAAATCTGCACTATGTGCTGCAGACCCTCAGACAATGTGTTAAGTAACTTTTGTATGTAGTTGTTGGCAGAAAAATGGTACAGATATCTACATTGATCAAAAGATACAGTGATAGCATTAAGTTTAATTATTGTGATATGGATTAAGTCAGGTGTGTGGAAATCCATATTTAATCTCCTTTTCCATGGGCAAGTTGTCTTTAAAAATCTACTTGTCCTTCAAAAATGTCCACTTGTCTAGATATATATAAATATTTATTGAAATTTCGAAATTGCATTCACCCCCTCACTATGCATAGCATATACAAGTAAACAACTTGAATATATTTTGATTATTTGATTATTCAATTATGCATGTAGCCACATTTCACATGATTTTTACAAACACATCAGTCGGACATTCCTAATGTTAATCCCCACTATGATTTTTGGATTTGTAAATTAGAAATGAACTTTTAACAAAAATTTCTTGACATGAAAAGCAATATATGACAAATATTAAGTTGTCCACATGTAACTTAGACGAAAAATTCTATGTGTCCAACAAAAGAAATTTCCCATCCCGGACAAGTCAGGCATGGGATTTCCACACCTCTGATGATAAAGATTTCACAAAATTATTGAAAAAAGGAAGGAAAAAAGAAAATAAATAACAATAAAAGATGATGCACTTACTTCAAAATGGCCAAATGTTTGAACAAGTGGAATAACAATCAGATCATTCTCCTTGGCAAGCTGCTGAATGGCAGCAATGTTTTCCTTTCTGAAATGAACAGACACTTATAATTTAAACAAGACTTATCAAACAGGATGAAAACCATTAGATGCTGCTTTGCAAGAAACTTTAAAATATTAAATAAATATAACATAGCGCCATAACTCAGTTAAAACCACGCCGGTCAAAATTTGCTAACAATATGCACAACTAAGCTTAGTATTTACTAGACTAGTATATTAAAGTTGCACAAAAATCCAAATAGAGTTGAACCTCGGTTATTCAAACTCAGGGTGTCCAAAGCCGAGGCATTACTTAAAGTCATTGGTCGGTCCCGATTTTGTATTTGTTTTTTTCCCCAGAATATGCAGCTGCATGCACATTGTCTCCAAAGAAGAAAAACAAAACAATTAAATCTGCAATAAAGATCATATGCTAATATGGGTATGGTGTATTCATTACAATCAACTAGCACCACTATCTGCACCATGAAAAATATGTAAAATTGTTATATCTTGATAGTTGAACATCCCCAGAAGTCACTACGCACAATCTAGAAACACAAAGTTTCCAAGGGCAGCATGCCCCCAGACCTCCCTAGTGGCCATGTGTACACATTATTTCACACCTACCTACGCCCCTAAAAGTGTTAATTATAATTGCTCCAAAGAATGTATCAGCTTGACGTGACATATGTCAAAGAATGTATTAGCCTGACGTGGCATGTGTCAAGAATGTATCAGCCCGACGTGACTTACATCAAAGAATTTATCAGCTTGAAGTGACTTACGTGTAAGCATATGGTTGGGCAAGTATCTCAAGCTGATCTGAGTACGGGAACATGTCTTCATACTCCATCAGCAGGCCTGTGGCACCTAGCTTCTTGAGCAGTGGAAACAGCTACAAAGGAATAACTGGGTCATTTTTGGGTGGCAGCATATAGTCAGGTGGGGAAGAAAACAAAACAGTTAAAGGTTCTGTTTGCCAGTTGGTCAATATGCTCAAAAAAAAAGACAATGAGACCAAACCTGGTAGGAAAAATGTCAGTTCAAAGACAGACCCATGACATACCTATGTCACAAAAAATGGTAGTTGTATAGCTTTGATGCTTAGTTTCAAGCAATTATAAGGTTAGTTGCACAACTGGTTGAGGATAATGTAACTGGCTGTGGTGACAAGCCAGGTGTTCAAGGAGAGCTATTCACAGTGAAGGCAGCACTACAACACCTTTATTGTGTCTCTTGATAACTTAAAGTTTGTTGGTTGCTTGATAACTCGACGCTTGATAACTCAACAATAAAGAACAATATTTAAGTGTTTCATACCATTTGCATGTATTCTAGACGTGGAGCGGCCCCTTTTAAGTCCATATGGACCAACCTGAAATATACACATACAACAACAGTCAATATTTTTTCATCACAGCCAATATATATATGCTATTAAAGATTAATCAAGTTTTCCAACAACAAGAAAGTTATCAATGGTGTCGTGATCAAGTGCTGTCAGCTGTTGCCGATTCATTGGATGGAGAAATAAAAAGATTTAAAACACATACATGTGAACTCTCCCCTTTTGGAGGGAGACTCCCACTTTTGAGGTTAAAAAAATGAGGGGTGTTTTACACATTTTCAGAAATCTCCCTACTCAGAAACAGATACCTTCCTTCTTTGTTTATATGAAAATAACAAAACTTCCTGTTTGCAAGTGAAAATCTCCCTCTTTGGCCTCAGAAAAAGCAGAGAATGAAACTTATGGAATCCCTTTTGTAAAAATGGTGCAGAAGAGAACTGGATCACCTTTGTGCCCCTCTGACCTTGAAAATGATCAGCAAGAGTAGATCTGAACTCAAAATTCATTCGTAAGTATGCTGCCTAGATAAGTCTTATGTCAGGCATGGTTGTGTGGTCAGCATCCAGCAAGAAAATCATCATTTTTAATTTCACTGCACCTAGTAAAGATGCTTGCGAGGAGAAATATGAAAAGAAAAACTCTATGTATTCTAAATGTATTCTACTTGAGTAATGCAGACAGAAGAGATCGGCAGCACGGAGATTGGAGCAAGGATTTTCCCAGCCTGATCAGCATAAAGTCTATTGTAGACAATACGGATCTTTGGTAATAACAGAGGAGCAACCATCAAGCTGCTGGCAGATGCACCGATGTAGGCATCATTTTGACTGTGGTGCCGCAGAGATGAACCCAACTGGAGATTTGACAATGGAGAGTAGTATTTGTAGCTGGCTCTTTTTCAGATAACTTGAACAAAAACCGGGTAATGGCCGTTACATTTTTGTGCTTAGTTTCACATCTGGTTGCATAAATTGTATAACTAAAGTATTTTTATTTCATATTAACTGCAAAGATATTATTGAAAGAAGTACATTTCTTTGTGATGAGTGTCATGAATTGGTCATTAGTACTTTTTTGTCAAAAATGTCAAAACTTTAAAGTTTGACATTTTTGACAAAAAAATAAATATTTAGTCAAAGAACACATGGTAATATAAAATACATTTTAATTATAATATATATTTTTATTAAATATGAAATAAGAATTATCAAATCATTCAGTTTATGCAACCAGATTCGAAACTAAGCAAAAAAGCGATGGTTGTTATTTTTTCCATTTATCTGAAAAAGAACCAATTACATACCCTGTCAATCTGAAAACCTAGTGAGACACAACTGAAACATTGATGGTTGGAACTCTTGTAATGTCATTTTTATGTCATTTTTTATGTCAGTTTTCAGTTATTCTCTTGACTTGTCCTACTGAAGAAGCAGTGAGGACAAAATTCTGAGTGCTGCATGAAGTCACTCCATTACTAGATCAGGGGGAAAAAAATGTCTTTCTTCCTCTACTAAAGTTAGTAGCTTTAAAAGATATACATTTATTTAGATAGAATTGGATCAGCTCTCATCTCAAAGCAAATGTTACAGAAAATTGAAGTCAGATACCAAGTCAATGCAACTGTGATATCAAGAACAACTGCGGTTTTTAATTCTGAAAGGGGCGCCCAGAGCTGAGCAATTAGAGTCACTGACTGGTAACTCTTTAGCCCCTCACGGTGTGGGTTCTATTCATGTTACGAGTTGACTGCATGCCGGGAGGTCTTCCAGCTGATCTGCGGTGCGTTGGTGGTCCTATCTAGACATTTGTCCAAGCTCTTCCTCCGCCAATAATAAGCTGGATGTCACGAATATGACCGTAATTAACTTGGTGCAATGTAACAAAAACAAAACATAATTCTGAAAAGTAACAAATAATATATATGTTGCCTTTAAAGGTGGTCTCTGACAGTTTGCCTTTGTTAAATATAGGTATCAATATCTGTCTTCTGTTTGGGTTATTTGTACATAGTTTCTGAAGAAAGATCATACTTATGTCTAAGCGTAACTGATTTTCAACAGTATCTTAATTTTATGGAGACAAAACTCGTTAATCATTTTTAAAAATGTTTAATCTTTTTAAAGATATAAATGAGAATGCTTGGGATTCTTGCTAAATATAGACATTAACATCAGAGCGGATGATTTGAAGGAGCGAAACATGAATGGTCAAATGGTTTTCTTAGTTTAAAAAAAATTAACTGTGCAGCGTGGCTCAGATAGGAAATACATGATGATTGTGTCATTATGGTTCACTTTTCACACAGTTGTAGGACATCAATAAACAGTATTTTGCGAGATCTGTTCAGGTAGCAGTAATTTATTTGGTTGTTTAAAGAAAAGAATTTTGGTCCAAACTGACGGATACCACCTTTAAATGAAACATTTGAAATAAAATTGTATATAAAAAATGTTTAGCATCTTATACATGAAAAAAAGCAAGTGAATGTTGATTATATGTTTCTGTAAGACTTAGACGACCAGGAACTTACCTGTAACCATCCATGCACGACATCGACATTGTGGTATTTTCTTTGTCTGTAGTTAGAAAAGAAAAAATAGATTTCCATAAGTATAGCAATGCTATTAACAAATTGGACATTGGGCATAAATATCAAAGAAATAGTTTATCACAATTACATTTTTTAAAATTTTGCTTGAAAAAAAGCAAAACTTTTCAAACCACACTGAACAATGGCTTAAAATATATTGTGTAAATAGTAAAATAAAATTCTACAAATGTGTGACCATTTACAATGTGGAAGCACTAATTGTCAAAATCGGCCAGTTGTAATATGCCATAGTATAGAGGTGGCCAAAATGTAATCTCACATTCTCAGTATAGTAAGAGGCGTGACCTGATTTACTACTTGAATCATAATGAAAACAGTATTCCATTTTTTCATATACTGTTCAGCATTTCCTCATTAGAAGGCAAGTTTTTATGACACAAATATCTGCAAAGATGTAAATCGTAATACAGGAGCTCTTAACTAATAATAAGAAAAAAATGTGTGAAATGAAGGAAGTGTTTGATTATCACCAACATCAGAATATCAACTTTCAAAAAAATAAATCTTGCCAATGAGGTTATAAAATAAACAGTGTTATTTTTATTAATGTAAGAACAATAATGTTAAAAAAAACCCACTAATTTAATGTTTATGGTAAGATGTGACCTATGTGGTTGACAGACAAGCAACGGCCATCTACAAGCATCATGATCACATGATCAGACAAAGGATTTCAATGAATATTCTGTGAATAAAAAGAGGCTTTCTAAGTGTCAGATTTTGTTTGGACTGTCTAAGGGCGAGGTGGTACAATCGACAGCTAGTTCTTTAGTCATGTACTTATGTAAGCTATAGCAAACTATAAACGGATAGTTCTATTATAAGCTGGTCAATTAATTGTCTTATTATCTCCAATCAAGAGATTTTCAGCATTTTAGGAAAAGCCCACCTTGCTGGTCATCAGTGAACAGCTTCTAGCTGGATAGTACTAGACTCTATGTAGGGTAACCAGATAGATGGGCTGTAGGGCAGGCTTTTCATTAACAAATAAAACAAGAGATTTTATCCAAAAAACAACAGATTAGGGCATCAAGGGCAGTGCCCTATTAGGTACAAAAAAATTATACATTTTAACAATGAAACAATGGTTTCCATTAATAATTCATAACTGATACAGGTCTTACATCATTTCTCTATGTAATTTGGTTTAATTATGTATTGTATTTCTATTGCAAACGAAAAATAAAACAAGTCACCCTTCTGTTAATGGCTATTGCCAAATTTCTATAGTATGCGATTGCACAATTATCAGCCAGTATGAATTATAAGTAGTGATGTCACGATGATCGAGTTAAATCGAATAATCGTCGCTGGTTACTAATGTCCGCGACAATCGATTTCCCTGTCGCAAAATCGATTCCGGCAGTTAAATTTCTTTCCGTTAGTTAGTAAAAACTTCAAAGGGATGTAATTTATACATAGCGTCATGTCGGGCGATGAAAATGTTATAAAATTTAGGTGTTCTTTACTGAAATCTAGTCTACAGTGTTGTTTAAAGACTGAACAATCCATTACAGTGAGTCAGTGAGTTAAAAGTAGCGTTACTTGTACGTCATGTAGTAAATTTTCAAATGTAAAGGGTTCGAAACTTTGAATAAAATTTGAGTTAACTTGTTATTGTTCAAGAGTTTTAGTTGTGAAAAATTGTTTCACATAACTTGCTTGTTGAAAATGTTTTATAGACTGTTAATATGCACAAAAGTCTATTGTTTGTCTAAGTAAATAAGAGTAGTTTTAAAATAAATTAGTACTTCCTGATTTAAGTAAATAATAATAGTTTTTAACGAAATTAGTACTTCCTGTTTAAAAAGTTTAGATTTTTTACCGATTTTAATCGATTAATTATGTTCTATTCAATTTGATTATTGATTTTGTTTTCGGTCCGATTCTGCATCACTAATTATAAGTAAAACTTGGCAAGGTTTGTGATTTCAGAGTTAAAATTCATTGTTATTAAAATGAAAATATAGCAAAAGATTAGAGCAGGGAATTGAATTGGATTGGATTTTAACAGAGATCAGCATTGCAGTGATAAATATGATAATTTCAAGTCAGATCACTTGTTATTGTGTCTGACATTTATCTAAGTCCTAATACTGCCAAAGAATATTGCTGCATTTACAACAATAATCTCATTTTGCCAGTGCTTTGTATTTACAAAAATATAATAAAAGGGTCAGGATAAAATCCAGATGGATGTGCTGACCTTTTAATAAGCCAGGTTAAGCTACCAAGCAAGAACAAGAAGGATCTTTAAGAAAGATATGCAGCGTTCATGAGGCATTAGCTTACATATTTTTTATTGAGTTTATGTTTCATAGAAAATAAATTTGTGATAACACCAAAATATTGTACATTTTTACACCAGTTGCTCGCTGTGACTTATAATTCTCAAATTCCTCATGTAATAGACACAAACATTTACGGAGCAGTGTGGAAGTGAACGATCTGCATGTTGCACATGGTAGAGATTAAATTTAAATGAATTTAGGATCAAGTGATGTTTTATGCACTCTACACAGTAATATTGTTAGGCATTGAATTGGAATTGTTTATGACTTCAATAACTGTATAAATAACAATACACTGAGGACGGTTAACTATGGTAAATGAAGCTATTACGAATTTCTACCAATGCAAGTCGCCCTGATAATCAGTTGGACAAGCCTTGCCTCAGTATGTGTAAGTATGTCAAAAGTGGGTTAAGACAGCTACACCAAAAAAATACTGTATTTTATAAGCAGTGAATTCCACAGTGCTAGCAGGGCTTTGATTGTATCTGCACTATAATAATGGGAACAGCCTATTTGCCATGCAACCAATTGGCTCCAAATCCTTGCAAACAAATATGACATGAAAAATTCATGCCGTAATAAAACAGATGCTCGATAGATTGTTTGATGGCACGTTAATAACAGTTCTACTAAACAAACCCGCTTTGACAATTGACTCTCGTCTCGGATTTGTTGATAAACATGCACTAAGTTTCCGGTATTAGAGCGCATGCGCATTAAATTTTGGCCCAATTTACCATTTTTGATTAAAATTATAGTATTGTCTTAAGTAATTTTGTGAAAAAAAATCTTTACAATTTTCATTATAAAATCATGTTTATAAGAGTTAATTTATTATGAGAAAAAAGCACGCATACATCAGCAGTTAAATTGGAGACTATTCGAGCGCCCTCTACCCGGTACACACGTACGTGCAACGACGACCCAAGGACATTTGTTTACAAACATCTCAGGATTTGCGATTTGGCGCCATTAACAAAGTCCTTCAGCTATCTTCCAACATGTACAGCAATCCTAATCAACAAAAGAGGTCTATGGATTTCTCATCAGGTGCTTACCTTGGTGAATTTTTCGTAACCAACATTAGCAGCGTTCTGTTGATTTGTCAAGGGAGATAAAAATGGCCTCATTTTCAGGCCTGCGTACGTTTTATAAAATCAACTGCTTCCAGCATTTTCTGTAATTTCAGGCCAAACATTGATATTTAAAAACTAATCATTCTCATTTTAGTAGGAGTTAATTAAATGTAACACCAACCTAACAAACTTTTAGTCTAAGTCAGACTTATTCACTGTAAATAGTATTTGAATCTGTATTGTTATCCTGGAGTACCCGGTTTCGACGCACATAAGGTTTAATTAAATATTTTCACAAAATTATGTCATATATTTTACTCTACTTAAATTTGCTTATATTGTTCAATCATTTAGTTACAATTCTGCTTACTTTGTAATTTTGTTACACAATATTTAATATAAAAATCGATCTTTTAATCCATGCATATAATGGCAGCCATTTTTGTTTACAGTAACCTATTTATACGCATTTTGATTGGCTACTTATATTTGTCATCACCCCCGTGTATACTGTACTTCCGTGAAGGGAATTATTTGCCTCTCACTAATTTCTGAAAAGTAACAACCAAAACGAATTTTTAAATTTTATTTAACATGTTTTTAATCAAATTAAAATTTATGCCTTAGAGATGATTCTGGGAAATTAAACTCTCTAGCTTTTTTTCTTATTGGAGCCCTGTCTCTCTTACTTTCTGCAAAGCAGTGGTCATAGCAGCTGGGCTATACTGTCTGTATGTTACAACAGGCACCTAACAGGGAAAAAAGAATGTATCTTTATCTCAAATTCATGGAAATATGAATGAAGTCTTTTTTTTTTAAAGATCAATTAAAAATTAATTTATATAAATCTGAGTCTAAAATATAACGCGTACATGGTGCACGGGAGTGATTTTCGGATATATTCATGAATGGAAGTCACACGACTTGTCACGTGATATTTACTACTTACTACGAGCGAGCAGATGAAGCTGATGTCAAATTTGTTTCCTACTATTTTTGCACAATTTCATATCTGTAAGTGATCCTAACTTTAAATATTAAGAAAAAGGACTAAAATTGCATTCGATTTCAAAAAATAACTGAAATATTACCTTAGAATCACGGATTCTCCACATAGTAATCGGCTGACCCAAAAACAGTGTGTTTACTATTACGGCCGCGGGAAAGTGACGTCATACAGTGTCGTTTATATCAAAACAGAGTGAAAACAAAAATGGCGTCGTTTGGGGTGTGCGTAGAAACGCGTTACTCGACGATATTTTCTTGATAAAAGGAAAAACATTCTTGCCATATGTGGAAAGGTGAAAGGCAAGAGAACATAAAGCCATTTGGTCCATTTTTTAAAATTACTGTCACTGTCTTTTATGTGGTTCATGGAAAATGGACTGTATGTACACACAGTTACTTTGTTTTATCTTTAATTTTAATACCTTTATTTGCATATCAAATAGTTATTTTACGACTGCCCTAAACCCCTGTTATTTTACTCTTATTTCTAAGTGCCATGTGGCTTCAACATTTTTTAATCAAAAAGTTAAATAAGCAAGCTAATACATAATCATTCTTAAAAAAAATAAAAAATGAGCACTTGAAATTAGCCGTGCTGTGATCTAAAGTAAATCTCAGAGGAGACAATAATCCTGGCCCTAACGGGGATTCGAACCCGGTCCGCCAGATCAGTAGTCCAGGCACTCAACCACGTCACTAAAGGGTTAACCCAACAGCAAGGCTGTTGGAAGTGCCTATATGCACTACACTCCTCCCCCTTTACTTTTTCTGGGCCCAAGCCCATCTCAGGACAGCCACACCAGGCTTCTGTTTACTTCTGACACCATTAAAGTTAATCTGAGAGGAGAAAATAATCCTGTCCCTAACGGGGATTCGAACCCGGGACTTTCAGATCAGTAGGCTGACACTCAACCACGTCGCTAAATTGTTAACCCAACAGCAAGGCTGTTGGAAATGCCTATATGCACTACACTCCTTCTGACACCATTAAAGTAAATCTCAGAGGAGAAAATAATCCTGTCCCTAATGGGGATTCGAACCCGGGACTTTCAGATCAGTAGGCTGACACTCAACCACGTCGCTAAAGGGTTAACCCAACAGCAAGGCTGTTGGAAATGCCTATATGCACTACAGATCCATATACATAAAGGAAGGAGTAGCAGGGTAATCAGAAGCTCTTTAATTTGCATATTTGTATGAGACATTTCTCTAGATATGCACAAATTAAATTAGACATCTCATTTTTTGTTCTCTTTGTTTCGCAACAGAACCCCTCACAAAAGATTTATATTGCATCTTTGTAGAGATATTTTGGTAGCAAAGCTTACCTGAAAAGGTCAACTCAGATGAGTACAGGGTATTCTTTGATCTAGAGGAAATTTATGCTCTCAATTAGACTAAATTCTGGAAGGTTGTCTAATAGGGAACTGTACAACTTTCTGCTTGGTCTCTACAAATATGTCTTGTCCTTAAGTGAAGTTGTTAGCAAATACTTAACAGTTAGTTTGGGTGCATGCAACAGGCAAAGGATTGACCAGTATCTCTTTCCTCTGTCAGACCAGCAACAATGGGGTTCAGGATCTACAAACGGTTCCGGAGATGGTGGTTCAGAGCGGAAGAAGAAGAGACGAAGTCGCTGGGCAACCGAGGACACTGCAGAGAAGACTGTTATTCCAGGCATGCCAACCGTTCTGCCAACCAATCTTAGCAAGGAACAGGAAAAACAGTACCTCAGTAAGTTGTCTTATCTGAAGATAATGTAATTTAATAACTAACCTGTTTAGAACCAATTACAAATTCTTGCTAAATAATGAGATTTAATTTTCAGGAATGATAACATGTATGCAAAAAATGCTTATTGTTGTATGGTGTATATTTTAACGATATTCTTTTATTAATGGTGATCATATGTAGGTTTTAAGGTAAGTTAGCTTCTTCCTCTAGCCACAGTAACAAATTTAAGTGTAAAGCATTGGTTAAAAAATTCATTAAATTAAGTTATTCTGTCCCATGTGTCTACTTCGAGTCTTCCACAAAGCAGTTCTCTTGTTTGTGTGTGTATGAGGTTGATGTGTTTTTTGAAGACAAGATCACATAGAAAGCTCAAAGAAATTCACACCCGCCGGATTGTTTTATGTAAGGGGAAGTTTTGTCATCTTGGTTTTTGAAATGTTTGTTGTATTGGTTGTATGCAATTATGTATTCACTTGCTGACTAACATTTAATGATTTAGTTATGAATATACCACAGTGGTTTTAATGTACGTTTACAGGTGGTTCTAACTCAAATATTTGTTTCAGAACTTATTTTACTTAGCACTTCCTTTAAATCTTACTTCTGTTGTCTAGCTTGTTCATCTTTCAATGGCCCTGTCATAGAAAGAATGGTGATTGGGCATATAGAATTGCGTCTCTCCGTCTGACTGTCCGTGGGTTATTCGTTTCCCATCATTTGAAGAACTCAGTCAAGTATGAATTTGGTAACAATCCTTTCAATATAAACAGAGTTATGCCCCTTCCTTGACATATTCAAAACCGAAAGACAGAGCATCTATTTCTTTATGGACATATTTCTAATCTATTTTACTTTCTGCAATATTTATATTCATAAATATTCATTTCTATCAAGCATATGTTTAAGCAGTATACGTTTCGGGATTAGAAAAACTACTCGAAAAAGGTTATTGCCGTGAAAATGATAGTTCGAGTTTTGCCTTGTTTAATTGACCTGTACATGTGTTTATATGTTTGCTAATGATACCCTTCTTTTATGTTTTACAATGGATTCCTTTTTTTTAAAAAATTCAGATGTGTTATATGAAACGCTTTAATATTTCATTTACAGCAATATTATAAATAATTATACATTATATTTTGTTCATAAACAAATATTTTCATTTTAGGATATGACTTGTATTTGTTTACAACAATAAATTCTTTTTATTTTAGGATATAACATTGTGACATATTTTGTTCATAAAAAAAAAATCTTTACATTTTAGGATATGACATTGTGACTTTTGAGAACAAGAAGCAATGACATGTCCATTTAATAATTGACTTTTCACATAATTTGACTATGACATTCAGAAACTGACTGTATGGACAGCTTTATTTTTAGCATTATATGCATATGGTAATAAACATAGCAATTGGAGAGATACTTTTTACCTCCACTATGCTATAGCTAAGTCAATCTTTTCTGCTCACCCAGACATCATTGTTGACATTCAGTAAAGCTGTACTGACAAATGTGACAATGTGGACATTCTGTAATCTGTACTGACTTATGTGACAGTATGGACATTCAGCAAAGCCGTACCAACTTATGTGGAAATGTGGACATTCAGTAAAGCTGTACTGATTTATGTGACAATGTGGACATTCAGTAAAGCTGTACTGATTTATGTGACAATGTGGACATTTCGCAAAGCTGTACTGATTTATGTGGAAATGTGGACATTCAGTAAAGCTGTACTGATTTATGTGACAATGTGGACATTCAATAAAGCTGTACTGATTTATGTGACAATGTGGACATTCAGTAAAGCTGTACTGATTTATGTGACAACGTGGACATTCCGCAAAGCTGTACTGATTTATGTGACAATGTGGACATTCCGCAAAGCTGTACTGATTTATGCGACAATGTGGACATTCAGTAAAGCTGTACTGATTTATGTGACAATGTGGACATTCGGTAAAGCTGTACTGATTTATGTGACAATGTGGACATTCCGCAAAGCTGTACCAGGAGCTGACGTTGACGTGTGACTGACATGACTGGGGATTTGTTATTTGCCTAATTCATTGCCCTGTAATCACTTGCTTTACAGTGCATCTACAAATTGAGGAAATTAGTCGGCGGTTAAGGACTGGCGACCTTGGTATTCCAGCAAACCCCGAAGACAGGTTTGACCCTCAGCAGACATTCACCCTCAAATAACGCAACTCTTGTTTAACAAACAGGAGCGGGTACCAGTAATTCACTCGGGAAATGGCACAGATTCAGAAAATGAGAAATGTTTACTCTGCTCCAATGAGTCTATAATGTATCTAAAGTTTATCTAAAATAATTTATCTTTTTTTTTCATTTTGTCATAAGGCCATTAATGAAATGCTAAAACTTGTAAGTTTCAGTTCCATTTGTTGTAAATAACACAATTTTCATTTAAATCCACAGCAGAGTTCATTATACTTTTTTCCATGCACTTACTAAAACAACCTAAAAATGACAGCATTTTTTTTTTTTTTTTCAATAAAAGATACTTTTTTTTTTATATTTTTATGCATTGTCACATGACAGCCCGTTTTGTGGGGAAGGAAGAGGGTCCTTCCAAGAGGAGAAAATTTTCAGATAGGAGAAATTTTACTAATGATGATAATATTAACAAAAAACACAGACTCTTTTGCCAGACGCTACAGGCCAACGCGTTTGTCATTTACATTGTTACATTGTAAAAGACAAATAAACAACAACATTATTCAGAACAAGTGTTTAGTTCATAAAAGTTTTGATAAGGTTGTTTTGAAAGAAATAAGGTAATGTTTGTTTTTACTTTAAATTGATATAGACAATTCTTCTAAATTGGTAATTTTCTTATTGTTTTATTGTAAATTTTAGAACTTTAATGAATTAGTCTAGTACTGCTTTTATTATTATTCGCTCACAATTGATACCATTTGAGAAAATTTATATTTGAAATATGTACATGGAAAGAATCTGTGCTATTTCCTTTTTTGCAGGTATATGTTTTCTCAGGTCATATTTATTATTTAATGTCTTTGTCATGAGCTAATGCTACTTTTCTATTTATAATTGAACTGCTCTAATGCAATCCTGTATCATGATTTTTCCAAGCTAAAGGTGCGAACAGGGGAGAAAGATTGCCGTAATCATTCACTTTTCAGCACATGTAGCTAGGATAAATATACTGATAGAAATGGTGCCATTCTACACAATACCGTTGCATTTCAGACCTTTGATAATTATGTTGATTTCTAATTATGAACTTTATTATTTCATACTTTTTTCTAAACATATTTTTTATAGATTCTTTAATAAAGACCAACACATGATATGTTTTCATTTTAACTAAATATTGAGAGAGAAAAAATCAAACAAAAAGTAATTGTGTTGGGTATTTCTTTTATTTTTTTAAGTTGTTTTTTGTAGCCGGTCTTAACTGGCATACGCTTCTGAACATTAATGCATGTTTCAAATATGCAGTTATTATTTCTGAATTGTCTAAATTTCAATATGTTTAAATATTCCTAAATGCATGCATGGTATATTTTTAAATATTAATAGAACAACCACTATTTTGAAAAGTATTTAAACTAAACAAATCAATTTTCAGTATTCTTAAATGAAAACTGTTATTTTCATTACATTCAATCTTATTTTTCACAAATATTATGTTAGCACATATCATAAATGTTGTGGTTTTCAATACAGATTAATATAAGCAGTTGGCTAATCATTTTTCTTTTTATAGGAGTAACATAACACATAATATGTTCATGAGAAATCAGTCAATTTTTCCTTCAGTACTAAACGGTCATAGTGACCTTGATTTGTATCGGTTGTTCCACCATTGCTGCACAAGTATGAGAGTTTTGTGCCTTAAACTATAAATGCTTAACCATATGTTTTAAGTGTTTAATGAGCAATTCTGTTAACTGTAAACTGTATTATCATTTTTAAAACAATATCCAAACATTTTATTTATTTTTTTGAGATGTGCGCATGGCCAAGCAGTTATAGTTGCCAGCTTGATCTTCTTGGGCCTTTACATGGGTTAGTGTCCCTGTCCAGCTAAAAAAAATCATGCAGAAAGGTCTTCCAGCTGATTGCAATGGGCCGGTGGTTCTACCCAGACATGTCTATTGTCATCCTTCACCAATAATTAGCTGGATGCTGCCAATGTAACCATAATTGTGTCAGTACGATAAAACATAACATTGTACCAAAAATTATGTCATGATATAGTTCAGTGGATGAAATTAATTGAATTAATATATTAATGACTTAATTCTTTTAAGCTTAAGTGTCTGTTAAGCTCTTTTTTTGTCATAATTGATGGTAACAACCCAAAGCATGATATCTTTAAGGTTATAATGGTTACCTAGTTCCCAGACCTGTTTGTGAATGGATGTATGAATGTTGTCTTTCTCATTCCTCTCTGCTTATGTTTTTTAATCTTTGTGTTTCTATGCCAGTCATGTTGGGCACATTCTCTTCTTACCTTCGCAACACATAATGTTACCAATGAGACATTAAGCAAGAAAGTTCCTCCACCTTTTTTGGAGGCCATTATAAAAATGCCTGTTAGATGGCACTGACAATTCTATTATCAATGTGTTCAAAAGGTTAGTTAATTTTATCTGCAGTTTTTATTTTTTTAACTCCTTGTTACAGAAAGAAATAGATAACAACACATTATACCATTTTACTAAAATCTTGACCCATTTAACATTTCTCATCGTTTGAAATTAAAAGACAGTATCTTACCTAATGCTTTTTTAAAGTCAAATGTAATACTCAAGCTTAGGTAACTAGTGTAGATCTAAATTCACAAGTTGTCTTATAAGATCTGCCCTATTTGCTGCAGAGTTTCTATTAATATGTCAAGTCGCCTTTGCCTTTTCTTTTAAGAAGGAAGCAAATAAATATTATTGATTATTAACAAACTGAACCGTGATAGATATAAATTTCTACACATTGACCAATTACTATCCTAACTATGGCCAATTATAAGAAGATTATGTGCCTGCCATGATCTGTGCTAGAACAACCTGTGAAACAGAGGTCTATGTTCTCAACAGGTCTCCTTCGCCGGAACCCATTTACAACAATGAAGGGAAGCGACTCAACACCCGCGAGTATAGGACCAGAAAAAAGCTGGAGGAAGAACGCCACAAGCTGGTGCAAGAGGCTCTTGCGGCTAATGCAGATTATAAACCTCCTGCTGATTACAAGTAATAAACTGAAGTTTGCTTTCTCTTGGCTTCATAAGCCATTTTATCTGTCTGTTGATGTATTGGAAAGTTGTTGTTTGAGTTTTCTCCACAAAATTGGGAAGGGGGTGGGGGGGGAATTATATATATGTGAAAATTAAAAACGTTTGAGCACAAAAAAGAACTTATAATAGAATAGATAGCACTTTGTTGTTATAGCTGTTTGTCCTCTGCAATTGAATTTTTATTATTATTATTTATTTTTTATTCATGTATTATTAGACAGGCTTAAGTTTAAGTTGTAAGAGCTGCTGACTTGAAGCTCTTCAGATAAGAAAGCCTCCAGCAGACCTGAGATGTGCTGTGGTTCTACTTTTTCCTTCAAAATAATATTAATCAGATAACTAACCATTCTTAAATGCGCTATGGCGGTACTACATCTAGTTTTTGTTTGTTGATTAACCCTTTAGTTGCTTTGAACACCATTAGGCAGCCATAAATTAATGCAGTAAATGATGTTTTCAGCAAGTAAGCGTCTAACAATTCACACATAAGTTGTTGTAAGTCAGGGGTATTTTTTAATGGATATATCATCTGAAGATATTTATTGGTTTATTAGAAACTTTCCATTTTCAGACCACCAGTTATTCGAGTCAATGACAAGGTGATGATTCCTCAGGAGGAGCACCCAGATATCAACTTTGTCGGACTTCTTATAGGGCCAAGAGGCAACACCCTCAAAACTCTTGAGAAAGAGGTCTGTAGGCCTATTTTGTGTGATATTACATTTGTAAACTTATTTTAGGTTACCCGCTTACTACTGGACCTGGTAGCTTAACCCTTTCACTCATGGTTTGGCGATGTTTGGCGTTGTGCGTCAGGCTAATAGTTTGGCGATCTTTGGCGTTGTGCGTCAGGCTCATGCATACGCGATTTTACGCTATGCTGTCATTTCCATAGTTTGGCGAAATTACGCCCTCAAAGTTAAGTGCAAAATCATAAGTGAATACTTCATGTAAAGTCTTTCTTTTATCTTTATTCAGTAAGATTAAGCCTTTATTTATACATTTAGTAAATAAAAAAGGGGGTTTGTTCTGAAAAAATTGTGACAATTTGCTAAGTTTGTAGAGCACCCTAATGGAATTTTCCATTGTTTACACTCGCTGGCAAATCTTACCATTTCTAAACCGCAACAACTCTCACATGGTCAGCCTTACAGTAAAAACCGAGTATGCCGATGTAATAAACATCCGCTTCCTTCACAATAAATGGAAGTGAAGTATTTGATGTTGAAAAATTTTGCCGACTTACCGGAACCCCCTGTTGCTTCGGGGCAGCATTGGATCATAAAGCCCACTGACTAATGAAAGGGGCAAAATGTTTTATTGCTCTGTGGATCAACTTGGAAGGTATTTAAGCTTCAATTGATTGCCTCGTTCATTAGCATTCTAATCGCTGCATCGTAAACACCTATTGAAAAAGATCTTGTACACAAATTGTTTGATAATATTTTTTGATAGTCTCACTTTATCTTGCTTCAGAAGTATGCCTGATGCTTATGATATTTTGTTTGGTAGTGACACTGAGTCAGAATTTTCTGTTTTGGGGAATCAGATTGAAATGTTGTTATTTAAATAAAAAACAATAGCAATTAATGAATATTTCAAACATAAAATAAAGAAATTGCCTATGACATATTTCTTTTGTTTTATTCAAACCTTTCTTCTAACAATTTATATAACCTCAAATGCATGAAAAGTATATCATCAGAAAGAAAAATTATTTCTGAATAAACTTTTTAATTACATAAATATGATTAAATAACTCATTCTAGCTTAAAAAATAGCTTAAACATAACTACTGTCAGCTTCCCACACAAAACCAATAATGCTCTATGAACCTGAGGTACCTTTGTCACCAGTTTACCTATGCATGCCAGGTGGCTTGATAAGCCATCTGGTTATGCATTAGGCATATGGTTATTTAGGAGAACTGTATGAGTGAAAGGGTTAATCAATAGAGCGTTGCAATATATAGAGCATCGGCTCCAGGTATAGGAAGCCCCTGGTTCGATCATACCATAGTAATTAAAGATGTAGCGGTATAGCTCCCATACTAACGCTCAAGCAAATATAAGGGTAGTTCCACGACTGGTTGTCCTCGTTGCCAGGATGATGTGATTGGGTGTGGTATCATGTGTGGTCTCCTTCAGGTGGACACCCTCTACAGATAACTGAAATACTGTTTTGGGACGATAAACCCAATCAACAATCAAAAAACTAATGTGTAAGATTTAACACCGCTCATTCTTAAATTAAGCATGATATGGGATAATTAAGGTTGAAAGAAATTGTTTACAATCACTTTTGACACATATATATATAGGTTCAATCTATCCATAAATTAATTCTAGATCTAATAACTTTGCAGACGGGAGCCAAGATCATTATCCGAGGTAAGGGTTCAGTGAAGGATGGGAAAATAGGTCGAAAAGATGGGCAGCCTTTACCAGGCGAGGATGAGCCTCTTCATGCCTATGTTACAGCCAACAACCCAGAATGCGTGAAGAAAGCTGTAGAGAGGGTAAGGATATTGTCATGGCTAGATTAATACACATTTGGGGTTGTTGTGATTATGAATCTTGGGTATTTTTCTCTCTTAAAGAAATTTCCTCCAACAATGGACATTCCAGCTGAATATGCAACAATAATAAATTACAAACATATTTATGTATTAGGTCCATTTTTTTTTAAACAGTTAAAGATATTCACATCTATTTAGAAGGGCACTTAAACTTAAAATAATTTGGTAGAATAATTACCCATTTTCCATTTAGAATTTTTCTATATTAAGTGTTTTTTAGGTTCATTTCTGGAAAACTGTCGAACATATTCACTGTACAAATGAAATGCTTGTTCTCTGTCTAGCGCAAAACCCATTCCAATAGGGCAAGTAACACTAACATTAATTTTAGCATGGTTATGCCCCCTTTTTTAAGTAGATTTTACTCTTTTTTTTTCTCTTTTACTCTTTATATTTTTATTTTTTTAAAGACATTAACAACCTACAAGTCCAGCACTTAGAAATGTGGAGAGCACTGACTATGGACAGCTGTTGATGTAAAATTGAATCTTGTTTCAGATAAAAGCCATTATCAAAGAGAGTGTAGAAGTCCCCGAGGGTCAGAATGATTTAAGGAAACAGCAGTTGAGGGAGTTGGCACTTCTTAATGGAACACTGAGAGAAAATGATGGATTAGCGTAAGTCATTTTAATTGTAATCCTACTACTCTGGGTAGGAGTCACTTTGACAGTCTGTCTGTTCTTATGAGCTCTATTTCTGGTGTCGAAAGATCAAGCTATAGTTTTGTTCAGGGTTTGGTTTTGACTATTTTCTTGCTATTGTGTTATATTTGGGCTTTTGGGGAGTAAATAAGGGCTGGGTTGTTTGTTTTTTGTTGAAAACAGGGATAAAGAGAATATCTACAAATATTGTCCATTTGTTTTAAAAATTGTCTGGGCTCTTACTTTTCACTGGTTATTTATTAACATCTCACATGGCAGTTAATATCTTGGTTCAGTGGGGTTTTTTTTATTAAAACTTCAAAGCTCAGTTCATAGTCTACTTTGTATTCCCCATCATTTTACCAAACAGCAAGATATAGTGACTTTGCTTATTTAAATATCTACATTGTTGACTGTTGTAATTACAGAAAACTTAAGCAGCTGCAGCAGGCACAGACCATTGTGACCAATACAATATTGTGTTCCAACTGCGGAGGCACTGGTCATTTGGGCAAGGACTGTAAACAGATGAGGCCAGGGGACACCTACAGAAACATGCTGGCCCAGGAGTCTGTTGTCTCTACAGACAAGGCCAAAATGGACAGTGAGGTAAGATAATTACGGGTTTATGATTATATTATGTAAAGGTGCTAGTCAAGTTTTGTTTGATAAGGGGTCTGTATAGTAATAGCACAGTTGTGCCCTTTCTTGTGACACATCAAACTAAAAGGTAGGGGCATCTTTGTGTTTTGAACTCATTTTTAGTCATTGATGTATGTTCATAAATGTCTGAGTGTGGCAGAATGACTATGGTTATACTGAATAGGACTGTTAAATACCATGTAAGTGAATGAATATGTTGGTAAATATGCTCCCCACAACAAAGTTTCAGGTAGTGTGTGAATAGCGGCATCAGGTT
Organism: Sinonovacula constricta; assembly: GCA_007844125.1. Lineage (NCBI taxonomy): Eukaryota > Metazoa > Mollusca > Bivalvia > Cardiida > Solecurtidae > Sinonovacula > Sinonovacula constricta. The sequence continues at coordinate 51,104,827 of CM017555.1, forward strand.
GACTCTCTTATCTGTACGTCTGTGGACATAATTTTGTCCTGGCTTTTTCTCCAACATTTTGTGCCTACTTTGACAAAACTTTATAATTATCTTTAGTATAATGGTGATCTGTGCACCTATTTTTCTTAAATGTTATTTTTGGGGGTCAAATGACAATGGTAGGAGTTATTTCCCTTTCTGTGATATTTCAGACATTCATTTACAAGAGAGATCAATGAAAACAAGCATTTGGTTGTAATATTTGCCAGCGATCAGATTACATTTGATGTGTTATACCTGGTACCTAGTTAAATTATGATCCAATGCGTAAGTTCCCAAATATATATGTCTTAGAACAATTTGGAATATGGTGGTTGTGAGAGAAATTATCTCACATAAATCTAAGATAAGAATTTTGGGTTAAGTTAATCAGATGCTCATTTTAATTACAGGATTAAGCTGCTTAAAAAAATTCTAGTATTATCAGCTTATATTAATAAACTGTAATTGGTGCTTTTATCTTGTTTTAAATTTATTGTTACTTTACCACAGTAAAATCATTCAGTATAAAGAATTCATATTCCATCCCATGGAGTGATACTTTAATTAACATGGTAAAACAAACATTTGAAATATTTGTGCCATGCATGGCGAATTGCTTCTGTTGATCTACCCATTTCAGGAGTATTTTGATGTGCTAAGTTATTATACCAGTGTAGGGAGCCCGTGGCGTAGTGGTAGAGTTGCCGATTTGTAACTCTTCTGGCTGCTTAGCCTCTCACCACACGGGTTTGAGTCCCGGTAGGGGCGAAAGACTTAATGTGGTAAGATTTTCTAGCTGACTTGTGGTGCACTGTTGGTTCTACCTAGACATTTGTCTGGGGTCTTCCTCCACCAAATAGCTAGACGTTACTACAATATTCATAATTGGTTGCTGAAATGTATTTAAAAAAAAATAAACTGTCACAGTCTCAATGAACCTAGTGTTGTTCTCTTGCAGTACATGTCACTGATGGCTGAGCTTGGCGAAGGGCCTCCGCCTCAGAAGCGTGATCCCATGGCTCCCCAACGACAACAGTTTCAGCATCATCATCATCAACAGCAGCAGCAGCAACAGCATCATCATCAGAATCACAACATGAATCGCTTTAGTCATCAACCTCCACCTAACCCAATGGTAAGCTTCTTATGTTGGTTTTGTTTCAACTATATGGAGAAGCATTGATTTCTCAAATAGTGCCCACTGCATTTACATTCTGGAAAAGAATGTGTTGGAATTTTATTCTGGTTAAATATAGTAACTAGTCATGGGTGTTGTTACATTATACTACCGATTCAGCCATTTAAGAAAGCCTTTACCTAGCATTTTTTATAAGAAAATTCAGCCATTTTAGATAGCCACCACCTAGCATTTTTTGTAAGAAAATAGATGATCAAAAAGGTTACGCATAACTATCAAAAACCTTACAAAAATTGGATTACTATCAAGCATTGGAATTGTTGAGTGCACTATACTGTGACTTTCTTCATGAAAGAAATCTTAAAACACTGGACCTTCTGTCAGGGGTGGCGAAATCAATTGTCCGAGTCGTACATTTCTTGTCCCGGACAAGTTACTTTTTTCAATTGGCTTGTCCGTGGACAAGTGAAAAAAATCCAATTTCTAAGTGTTGACATTCTCAAATACAACTTTTATTTCCCAAACTGAATCATAAGACTTCAAGCATTTGTTTACGTTCGTAATTGTGATATGATAAATTTGACTAAACATGAAGTAATTACATGATAGTTTTATGGTTTAACAGATTTAAGTGATTATTAAATCATTGTTGTTAAAATACTTGTGTTTTTATAAATGAATGTACGGACAAGTAGCGCATTGGTACGGACAAGTACATTTTTATAACCACTTGTCCGTGGACAAGTAAACATTTCTGAGATTTCGCCACCCCTGCCTTCTGTCCACCAAGCTGGCAATATCTACTGGACTGGACCAAATTTTACTGGACCAGTATTATTTTGGCATTTTGACACACAAGATCTGTAAGATAACTGAGGTGTTATTAGTGGTTGTGTTCAGTAAAAGGATGTAAAGTGTTTTGTTTAGTGTAGTATATATGTTTACATAATAATTCAGAATTTTGAGAATGATGTGGCTGAAAATTCTGGTGGACCATCGGTTCATTTAACTTATAAAATTTAATGGACCACCAGACATTTTGGCGGATTCAGGCCACAGTCTAACAAGTTTTGTCCAGGACTGCTATGATAGCGATTGCTTATCTCTATTTCAAGTTACCCATACCCTTGAGTGACTATTTACTGCATAAATTATTTTCTACAAAAGTAGATGACCATTATTGTGCCGAACAATAAATCACAATATAAACAGGTACACATTATCATACCTTACCAAGTAATTGTATTGAAAAGTGTGCTGGTTGTACTTGCAGGCTGGATTCCAGAACTTCCAGAACAAGCCCCCTTCCCTGATGTCCCTGCCTAACACACGCCCTCCCATGAACTCCCAGGGCCCGCCACACAGCCAGCCTCCACACATGTACCAACAGAACATGCCTCCACCCAACATGGCAGGTAATACAATTTGGTGCTTTATTAACATTTATGGTGGCCTGGTCGCATGTTCCAAATAATTTCTTTCTTCTCTTTAAAAGTTGCAGCAAGAAGTAAAAAGAGATTGCATTTTTTTCTTCAGACAAAAAATTAAGAACTTGTAAAGTAATTGTAATACAAAATAGAATGTACTGCACCTTGTGTTCTATTGGCCTTTGAAATAGTACTCTCTGTCATAGCTTTATATAAGAAAACCTTAACAAGACTTTTACATACTTGTAAAACTAAGGTCTGTAAATTGTTGCATCTGAAAAATTATTTTTTCTTTCCTTGCAAAATATCTTGATATTCGTGTATCAATAATCAATTTGCAAAAACTATTTTTTTATTTTATTTTTTTTTAGGGACAAATCATCAAAATCATTTATATCAGTGACAGCCCTATATGCTCATGATTTTTAAGAAGCTGTTGGAGAACTGCTTTTCTGAAAATAATCCAGAGCTTATTAACATTTAATGAAGATTTTGTTAAGAGCCTCCAAAGCAAAATTAGATAGTATAGATTTCCATATTTAATATTATAGATGTTATACATATGGTATACATAATTACCAGAAAATTTATACTAGACACCTATTACTCTGTTGTTGTCTGATATCTCAATTATGAAACAGTAAATTGTTGAAGATTTTTTAATTATAACTGTTTTGTGGTATTTTGACCAACCACGTTATATGGTATGCTAATTTGTCACATCACGCTGACATGTGAAGGTATGAAATCAGAGAAGGATACATTAAATAATAGATAATATAAATGGGAAATAATAATTGGCCATATAATAGAAACTTTTGAATGGGAAAATAGATAATAAGTTGTTAATGTTATTGTTAGATTGTTAAAAGTGTATGTCTTTATACTGGTTTCACTTGCTTTTATACATAATTATAAAATATTTGTGAGTAAAATCTTCCAAATCTGAAATAATACTGCCTGACTGAGCTCCTGTTATGCTGTGTTTGTAGGTATGCAGTCACCAATGGGCCCTGGCCAACTCCAGCCCCCACAGATGCCTCCACAGCAGCAGCAGCCCTACCAGAATATGCCTCCTACGGGCTCCATTCCTCAGCCAGTGGCCCCACCCAACTCGGTCCAGTCCCAGTACCAGCAGCCTCCCATGGGTGTGATGACCTCACCTGCGCCAGTAGCTCCAGTACCACCTCCCAACAGTTATCAAAACATGGCCACACCTGTCCCTCCCCCAGCTTGGTCAACCAACTCGCAGATGCAATCTCCAAATCCAACTATGACACAGTCCATGTCAATGGGTAAGTTGGCCATTCTAATAACTCATGTTATAAAAAAAATATAAAAAAACATGTATAAAAATGAGATGAAAACAAATTAAACAAAAAAAAAATCATCACAAAGAGAAGTAGACTAACGAAACATAATTGAAGGATTTAAGGGAATTTCTTGAGGTTACAAAAACAACAATGGAAATGCTCAGTCGGACAAAAAATAAATAAGATAAGAATGTCTGCCTTATGTTGATTTAACAAGTAGTAGACTAACAGAAAAAAAAATGATAAATTAATGGGAATTTTCAAAATTGACAGGGAGAGTGCCCAGTCTGTCAAAAAAAAAGGAATGTCAGCCCTATTTAAATTATACAAGGGGAAATATTAAAATTTGGTTTAATATGTTAAATGTCACTGACTTTTAGAAAAGTTGTTTCAAGTAGAATAATCTAATTTGTAAAATTGACATGTGTATGTCTTTATTTAATCACTAAAGTAATTGAACTTGGTTATTTTTTTAAAGTTGCTAGAAATATGAAAATCACTATCAGAAAAAAAAAGAACACATGTGTATAATTATTTCCTAAAATGACATGATTAATGATAGAAAATGTCAGTTAAGTTACCAGTTGAAAAAAATGTGGTATTATGTGAGCATATTGCTTTCGAAGCAACAACTTTAAAGTTCCCCATCCCTGTTGATGAGCCGTTTCTATGTACACTGACATTTAAATGTTGTTTATGTTGTTCCGTCTCGATTGCTTGGTACCCCCAGGGATATTTCTAGTGAAAAACAATGACATATCCAGGTATGGTTGTAAACAAACTGCTACAATGTTTCTTCAGTGTAAACAAACAGCTATTGTATATCTTCAATGGGATGGATGTATGGATCGTTTACTGCTATATGCGTGGTTATGAGATATTTATGGACTGTGGGGTGCTGCATGTAAATTGATTGGTACTATTTATGAAGCAAATTACAAAATTGCTAACAAGTTAACCTTTTGAAATGTTTGACCAGTAAACCTGAACAGTATTATTGATACTTAACTGAGATACCTCTATCTTCTTAAGTAGTCATTTTTTGCACATCAAGTTGACCTGTGCCAATCTTGGGAATGCCCGTGGCGTAGTGGTAGAGATGCCAATTTGTAACTCCTCTGACTGCTTAGCCTCTCACCACGTGGGTTCAAGTCCCATTTGGGGCGAACGACTTAATGAGTGAAGGTCTTCCAGCTGACTTGCGGAGCGCCGGTGGTTCTACCCTGAAACATGTCTGGGGTCTTCCTCCACCAAAAATCTGGGAGTTGATATAATAATCATAAAGGTTCACTGCAGTGTATTTAAAAAATATAAACAAAACAATATGCTAATCTTGAAATTATCAAATCATGAAATAGTATTTGACCAAATTATATTAGACTTTAAAAACATTGCTCTACATCATAACACTATATTGTACTTTTTTGTGTCATAATTGCACACATGAGCAAAGCAAATTCAAAGTGAAGAGAATATGTTCACATGGGGAGAAAGATAGGTAGTAAGGCTATGGTATGTTTATAGTGACAGCAGGTTGTGTGTTCACAGTTTATCACACCCCAGCAGTGGGGAGAAAGATAGGTAGTAAGGGCTATGGTATGTATATCATGACAGTTGGTTGTGTGTTCACAGTTTATCACACCCCAGCAGTGGGGAGAAAGAAAGGTAGTAAGGGCTATGGTATGTATATCATGACAGTTGGTTGCGTGTTCACAGTTTATCACACCCCAGCAGTGGGGAGAAAGAAAGGTAGTAAGGGCTATGGTATGTATATCATGACAGTTGGTTGTGTGTTCACAGTTTATCACACCCCAGCAGTGGGGAGAAAGAAAGGTAGTAAGGGCTATGGTATGTATATCATGACAGTTGGTTGCGTGTTCACAGTTTATCACACCCCAGCAGTGGGGAGAAAGATAGGTAGTAAGGGCTATGGTATGTATATCATGACAGTTGGTTGTGTGTTCACAGTTTATCACACCCCAACAGTGGGGAGAAAGAAAGGTAGTAAGGGCTATAGTATGTATATCATGACAGTTGGTTGCGTGTTCACAGTTTATCACACCCCAGCACATTTGGACATCATTCATGCAATAATTAAAGTTACTAGGAAGGGATTGCAACAGCATTTCATCTAGCTAATCTTGATAGGCATCAGTTGGCACTTGAAATAAGGTGAAATGCACAAACCTTATCAAACAGTTTTGTATATAAGTATAACATGGAAACATTTAACTAGCGTTTTTCAGTGTTAGTATTTATGGATTATTTGATGTTGTACCGTATTCACTCGTGTAATGGTCGCACCCGTGTAATGGCCGCACCCCCAAAATGACCGCAAAATTTGAAGAAAAAATCATAATTCAATGTAATGGCCGCACCCCCAAAATGACCGCAAACACAGCTTATTATCCGTCAGTAAACACTTAAACAAACTTTCAACTTCAGTCTGCTAAATACACCAAGCTGTAATTTACTTGGCGTTTCTGTGTAGACTTGCCCCATTACACAGGTCAAGTGACTGACTCTGAGATAAGCTGTTGTCAAGGTGATATCGATCGGAGCAGTTTGACAGTGAGGGAGTGAACGATGTGTTTTTATAAGCAGCTGCCGATTACATTTCTCCATGCACTGTTCCCCGATATATCGTGTACTGTCATACCAGACTTGGTGACGTAGATCAAAGAAATTATTTTCATGCCGCCACGAGCTACAGGATAGCAGTGCGACTGAGACTAGATACATTCGCAACGTGTCAAAAATACAGTCACAGTTTACCAATTAACCCTTTTGTTGAGACAGCATGACTGGTCGACGCTCCTGTTCATTTTTCACCTCGTCAAGGAGATTGTCGCCTCGTATCAAAGCTGTGTTGTTTTATCGGCTATACTATGAAATCCTTTGATCTGCATGGTAGTGTGCACATGACAGCTGGGTGAAATTGTTTGATGATGCAAACATTCAGAAATATGATATAAGAGATAAAACTAGGAAGTCATTTATAAATTATGGAATATGTTCACATTGGTTAGACAAAAGCATAGAACGGCGCTATCTCGTTCATATCGTCCGTCAACCTCCTACTTAGAGAGCTCATCTAGACGCATGGCGTCCCAAAAATCGGCAGAATCGTTCTAGAAAAAATGTCCCAAGGCCTTACACCTATAGAATGGCCGCACCCTCAACTCCTTAACGATAAAATCGGGTAAAAAAGTGCGGCGATTACACGAGTGAATACGGTATTTGTTGATCACTATTAACCTGTGAATTACTATGTGCAGGTGTACCTCCACCCCCATCGTCTATGATGAACGCTCCTCCTCCACCCCCTCCTAGTAGTCAGCCCAACACAACTATGGCAGGCATGCCTTGGCTGCAACAAAGTAAGTTGTCAATGTTTAATTTATGCCCTTGCTGCAATTTAGTACTCAAAGTTTAACTTATGCCCAGGCTACAACAAAGCAAGTACTTGATAATCAATTTATGTTCTGCGCGCAGCAGAGTAAGTACTTGATAATCAATTTATGTTCTGGCTGCAACAAAGTTAACACTCAATGTGCAGTTTGTGCCTCTCTGCAACAAAATAAGTACTCAATGTTCTATTAAACCTTTTACCTTCTAAGTACCATCTGATTATGTTATGGCATTAGCTCATGCTTTTTGAGTTAGTGTTTAGTGTAGCATAGCAGGATGTAACTGATGTAAACTCAGTGCGTGTCAAGCACAAATATTTTACTCACCACATCAGCACATACACATTTTATGATTAATTATATTTAATATAATTTTTTGCAGTTTTTTGTACCTTTTACATTTAATATGAAGAAAAAAAACTATGAAAAAAACATGTGTTTATGATTATGACTTTGTCTTGCCAGGTGGTGTTCCTCCTCCGCCTCCAACATCTCAGTCCCCATGGCAGGGCGCCCCACCGCCACCTCCAGTCAGCATGCCACAGATGCCATGGCAACAAGTGCCACCGCCACCCATGCAGTCTATGAATAACACGATGGCAGCCCCACCACCGCCTCCACCCTCCTCAGGTCAGGGCTTCAACATGCCACCACCACCCCCAGGAGGGTATGACCACAGCCACATGTCCGGAGTCAATCAGCTGTTGGTCGCACCACCCCCACCCCCGCCCAACTGACCAAATAAGGCATAGCTGAAATAAACTTTAGTATGTTTCAATTGCAGCACAGGTCTTTTGAGTTGTTGAAGTATATTGTGTAACAGATGGAATCACATTATGTTTTTACCCTCATTGACTTGGCTTTAGCAGCAGGACAGAGAAATCTGCAGACTTGATTAGAGGGTCTGTAAGGCAGCTTGTCAGGATGATTAGCATGCCTGATGTGATAAGTGACTGCACTGTTATGTAAAAACGCTAATTTGCTGAATGTTTATAAAGTATGGTCTAGATAAAGACCAGAAAGTTGTTCCGGAATAGATTGAAAAATTATAGCTGGCTTATATAAGTAATCTATTATAAGACGTTGTTAATGACATTTTGGATGGAATTAGTGCAAATGCAAAATGAAAGCAACAAAAACAAGCTTCTGAAAACGTGACTGAATTTCTGGACATAGCTCAATGTTTGCTTGTTTTGAATGCAAATAAATATTAAATTTAAGGCTTGTGCAAATAATAGAGGTCCAGACCATTCAGCTTCCATTTTGTAGCTGTCAGATCAGCACTAATTGCTGTTAAGTGTCTAGCAATATTTCTAGACATCTTTCAGTGTAGAAAAAGGATAATAATTATTGGTTATTAACAAATATGACCTCATAACGGTAATTATGAAAAAATGTCTAGAAAAAGGTTAAGTATATCTCAGAGGTGCGGAAATCCCTTGCCCAACACATTCCCACATTCCGGACACTGGAATCTTAATTGGGAAATTTCATTGTCGGACAAGTGGAATTTTTCGCCTTTAAGTTGTCAGTGGACAACTGAATATTTTGTTATACAATTCTTTTCATATCAAGAAATTTTCTGTTGGGCAGATGTGTTCGATAAAAAATCATGTAAAATGTGACTAAATGCATAATTAAAGAATAACCAAAAATACAGCCAAGTCCTTGAATATGCAATTCATAGTTAATGGGTGCATCTCTTACCAAAATTTCAAATATTAATAAATATCCAGAAAAGTGGATTTTGGTGACAGAATTTTAAAACTAACTGGACAAGTAGAAAAAATATGGATTTCCACTCCCCTGCAGTATACTATACAGGCCATCATTTCGCATTTCAGTAAGTGTTTTGTGTTATTTCTTTTTCATGCAGTGTACTCATGTGTCAACGACTTAGTGGTCTTGTGGGAAACATTGTATGCAACATTTTCAGTGCTTAGAAACTAATCTATTTATAAAATGAGGACAAGACAATTTTCAGAGCTAATTTTTTTTTACAGACTCATTATGTAAATTTTATCATTGTCATGAAAATAAAAATTAATTTTTTCCTGTTTGTTTATTTTCTCTTATGACACTTTGATCATTCATGAGACTTTGAAGAGTATATAAAGGACATTTAGTAACATAATAAAATAATAATTATTTCTTGGGTCATTGACTAGAAGCGGTTTGGAACACGTGACTCATTAATAATAAATCGAAAATCTAATGTGTTAACACCAAACTGGACGACCCTGGTCAACAACAAATATATAATAAAATACATATTAAATGAGGATTAACAGATGCATGTGACATCAAACAAAATGGTCTATAAGCCTTTCTTTGTTTGAAAATAAAGACATAAAAAAATTTTGTTTAAACATTGAACTATTTTACAGTGCGGAAGCTCAATTTACCAAATCGGTAAGTAGTGAAGTGTCAAAGTATAGATGTGACAGATACCTAATTAGTAATAACGTTGCCGGCTATCTTGAAAATGTTAATAAATCAAGCCTGCTAGATTACGCTTTTGTCTGGATAAGTGTATTTATTTCACTAAAACAAGCTTTCAATATTGTTCTTTGGATAATAGCAGTTACATTCGATCACGAGGTGTTACAAGCTCATTAAAACAAAAGTTGTTCAACAAAATTTCAGCTTTTATTGCAGTTAGTACATTATGAAGATAATCGTCTCTAACCTTTTAAACATAATGAGACAGTAACTTCAATAATTATGCGAAATGTCATTAAACATGAGAGATTTAATAGTCTTTGTATGACTAATAAATGATGGCAAAATGATTTAGAACAGAGTCTACAAAACGGACCATGGCAAAATGATTTAGGCAGAGTCTACAAAACGGACCATTGCAAAATGATTTAGGCAGAGTCTACAAAACGGACCATTGCAAAATGATTTAGGCAGAGTCTACAAAACGAACCATGGCAAAATGATTTAGGACAGTCTACAAAACGAACCATGGCAAAATGATTTAGGACAGTCTACAAAACGAACCATGGCAAAATGATTTAGGACGGAGACTACAAAACGGACCATTGCAAAATGATTTAGGACAGTCTACAAAACGGACCATTGCAAAATGATTTAGGACGGAGACTACAAAACGGACCATGGCAAAATGATTTAGGACAGAGTCTACAAAACGGACCATGACAAAATGATTTAGGACAGAGTCTACAAAACCAACCATGGCAAAATGATTTAGGACAGTCAACAAAACGGACCATGCTGTTCACTTGATTAATGTAAGCATACATCTGATTATGAATAAATATGTCTGATCATAATTTTTATTACAAAATAGTCAGGAGCGATTTCTTTTCTATTACATCCCAATGAAAACACTTCCTGTTAATTTTATAAAAACTTCATGTACGTCTTAACTCATTGTGCCCTACAGCTAATTGACCAGTTGTACCCTAGAGGCATTTCTCCAGTTATGCCCTACACCTGGTGGGGGTCTTATCTGCCCCTCATGCCGAGACACATCTGGTGTGGATTACCGGTCAGTGGAAGATATTGGGGGTGGGTGTATACACAACACAATAAACATGTCATTTTGGAAGTACTCTAAAGGGATATTTTCACATACTTGAAGCACAGAAAGTGCTTTACACAACCATGTAATTTTTAACACGATATGAGAAGAAATACTTCAGAAAAGAGTGAAATCTGAAGAACATGTAAGATTGACAATATCAAAATTAACACAGTTCAAATTATTAAAGTGAAGAATATTGACCTCATCAAGTTTTTTTCATGTTTATAACGTAAATAACACTGCTTTATATAATATTTTATATAATGAGTAACTTTAAAACAGTCGGCCATCTTTGATTTAAAGTTGCGATTTACCGGTAGTTTGAGAAAATAACACTCTTAAACTTCATATTTGATAGAAAACTTCGGCGATTTCCAAGAGTTAGATTGTGTCTTTTATCTATTGATATCTGCAATTATCATATAATTATTGGATCTGACGTAGGTAATTCCACATATCCGCCGATACATATGCGTATAAGTAGGAATTTTAAAGCTAACAGTAAGACACATCGCCGTTTTTCTTTGTCTCGACATAATTAATTCATTGTGTATACATCCGGGTTACATGAAATTCCAATATATTATATAACAAGGTTTCTGATTGGCTGAGATCGAAGTATAAATTAATCATTTGAAAACTGCTTTTACGATCGTATTTCAGCCGAGAAATGTTTCAAATTAGATGTGAATCACTTCAATCAGAGAAAATGTCGCCGAATTTTCTGTTGCTCGATACAATAAATGAAAAAACAAAAAAGGATTTAAGCCGATAGATTTAGATTACGATGACATTAGCATTTACGATACTGTGATGTACTTGATTGGCCGAGACTCGAAAGTGATTGAAAACATGAGTTTTAACCAGCAAATATGATGGACGCATTAACGCGGCGTTCGGCAGTAGCCGAGACATTTTCAGGGCCGCCTTAACGCGGCGCTCGGCGCCAGACACAGGTAAAATGCGACGCGATAAGTCGTCTCCCGGCATGAGGAGGCTGTTTTTCGTGCCGCTTTAATGCGTCATTAGGGTACAATGAGTTAATTGATTATGTAATTTATGAATTAACTTATTGGCATATACAAAGTCGGCGTCTCTTGCAGCACAAAATGGATATATGTTGTAAAAGAGTGTGTTTTTTTAATTTTAAATTAATCACACATTTTTTCTATAACAAAATTATACATGTACAAATCTTTGTTGAATTATGGAAAGCTTATTTTTTCCGCAACATTTGTAATAGTTTCCATGTGATTTCATAGGCACTGATAAGACAGTTTAAGGCAGGCATCTTTGAAGGCAGAAGCTGATGCAGGCCAAAATGTAGAAATATGTGCTGTATTAAACTCACCACTGTTTATTTTACTGAATTTTATATCAATTTGAATAGCTTTTATGATGTGTTTTAAATAGCAAACCTATATTTTGATAGTTTAAAAGGTATAAAAAAATGCAACCAAAAAAGATACACTGTTTATTTTGTTTAAGGATTAGCCAGTAATTGTATTGATTTCTGTCTATTTATTCTTTGTGCATTTATCAATTTTAAAAATATTGTATTTTAAAAATATGAATTTAAAGAGGTTTCCCATGGTGTATAGCTTTAAATTTTTTGACCACAACTGAAGAAATTACAAGATTAAAATTTACGCTTCTTTTTAATTCATCTGAAAATCCCTTGAAGTTGCAATCAAAGATGGCTGCAGAGATAAGGGATCTTCACTGATGTGGAAATTATCTTTAAGCTAATTCAAGGACCAATGCGTTCTAAAGTAATTAATGTCTCTGAAGATTGGATACACTATACCTGCCAGAATTAGAGGCCTTCTCATGAGAGACTCAACAACATCCATCTACGGTTCTCGTATTTCACAATATAATTTGTACATCATAGAAAGTCGCTCTAGGAACCCAGTGCGAGTAGTTGATTGCCCCTTGGGAAGAAAAAAAAATGTAAAGATCTTTGAGTTCAAAATGATTATTTCATGCTTTTTGGTGCAAGAGTGAGAAATAGCAGTGAAAGAAACCCTTATCATTTCACTTTGCTCCACAGTAAAAAAAAAGATAAGGTTATTATTTTTACTTCTGATAATAAATTTAAATAGACTAACGACGAAATAAGAAAAGAAACTACGCCACGAGGGAAAATATTTTTCGATTCCCACGAGTGAAATGAAATACGATCATACACCTTAATTGATTAATATCCTCTGTTTGAAAAACAAAACTAACTCTTGAATGGAGAAAGACTGAAAGACACCTGTTGTAGTTAGATGCTGCGGTGTTCTGTCATACACAGTGTGTCAAATAGGCAGCACATATATCAGCTGCACCGGCTCGAGAAAGAAGTACCAATGGAGTATTCTGCTGTCTTAGGAAGCAATCAAGAATAGGGGCCATCGTAGATAGGGTAGTGGTGCATCACCCTACCCAACATCACCTTGGTGAGAAACACCTGACCAGGGTGGAAACCGGGATGTGTTTGGGGGCGGGGGGCGTCATCCCCGCCCACCTCACCACCACCAACCAGGGTTGTGAAAACACATACAAACAAGCTTAGAACATTTTTTAAAGTAGATTTTGTTTAATGCTTGGTCGAAGTTAGGGTTCCTAATTGTGTATCCAGTATTTACTGCGATAAAGTTGAATGGAACTTGATTCAAATCTCCACACCAACATTTTCTGGATCCGCCCCTGCACCTGACCTCAAATGACTGACGGTATCTATGATTACCAGTAACGGTATACCAACAACTGCTTTAGCTAATATAAACTATGGGCTTCAATCTCTCAACTTGGTTATTTTGTGCAGTTCCTCAACATGATACGCACATTCCATGTTTCTGTGCAGTTAACGTGAAATTACCGATTTTTTCTTGAAACTTATTTTTTCTCAAAATGTTGGTTGTAGTTTAACTTGTTTCCTGCATTTGAACACTTACAGAACTGGTTAATTTACGAAACCTCCTGGACAGCAAACAGAATACAATGGTCATCTCGTGCAGCTATCAATAAATATTTGTCTCTGAATGTGAATGTGAAGAGCTTTATATTTTTATTTAAACGATTATTTTATATCCAAGGACGTTAAATACAAATAAGAACTACAGGGTATCATGCAATGGAAATGAAATGATCTCAATCTTTCTTCTTAACGAACGTTTTACATTACAATGCGTAGTCATTGTTATCATTCGTTTTTAGTAGTTAGAAGAAAACATCTACTGACAATAGGTGTAGTTATGTATTTACGTTATCTTTCAGTACTAAAACAACGTCTATCAAAGGAAATCGGTCAGAAAAACATTCACCCCTGATTTGCGCCAGAATTTCTAATTCTGTCATAAGCTATATCTAACAGCTACGTCAAAATATTTATAAGGAACTGCAGGGTGTCAAACTTAAAAGAAAAAGTCCGAGTCCTTTAGGAACTATATCTGCTGAACAAACATATTTTAGCACATAGTGCTAAGCGGTAAGCAGGTAGTTCTGTCAGGCTATTTGTTAAGTTTTCTTTCACCAAAGCCAGAGATATCCGAAAATATCTACACAAAGAGGGCTAAATAATGTATGTTTTGTTGCAAAATTGATTCAAGAGAAATTTAGAAAGTACAGGCAGGTTTATATATCGCTAATATTATTTTGTTAAAGTTTTCGACAATTCAAGCACAAAACGTTATTATATCACCTGTAGTTGCGCGGAAGTTGTCAGACCGGAAACGAATACGAAAATTGCCAATGCCAAAATGGTAAATAAAACGCACGCTGACATTACGACATCAACACGGGATATATTGAGGGGCTGAAACCAATCTGGCAAGCACATATTGTCCGGCAGCAAGGAATAGTTACCACACACACACACACACACACACAGAGAGAGAGAGACACACACAGACACACAGACACCCAAACCCCATACACACACCGAGACTTTTTGTGGGTACAAAAATGTTCGTTAGGGTGTCTAGAAACAGGTCTCCATTGTACTAAAAATAATCTCATTTGAGCTAAATAAAAACTAATGGTTTCCATGGCAATCGTCATTAAATTTTAAAGTGTATGTTTAGAAAAAAACGGCCGCAATTACTCCATTGCTAGAGCGTCGGCTTGCTGATCGGGAGGTCGCGGGTTCAAATCCCGGCCGGGTCAAACCAAATACTTTAAATTTGGTAGTAGTGGCTTCCCTCCTAACGCTCGGGGCTAAGGGGACAGCATTACGCCTGACTCGTCGGTGTCAGTATAATGGACCGGCCTGGTTCAGTCCCTGGGCACCTCATAAGTGCCCATGTGCTATAATGATAGAAATGTCGCTGCAAAGTATCGGCAAAAACACCGGCTTATCCCAATCCCAATCCTATGTTTAGAAAATGCTTATAACTTTTCAAAAAATGGTGATAGAAGTATAAACTGGTACTGAATTAAAGGTTATTGAATGGACATTATGGTCATGTGTCAATCATGCAAATTAACAGTTATGAATATTAGTTTTAATGAGACTCTGAATATTAGTTTAGAAATAGACTTTATTTTTGATAGATTGTTTGATTCTTTTTATTTAAAAGCAATTTTCAAAGAAACCTAACAGTTTTGAAAGTTTTATGCGTAATCTACTAGTACAAAACATGATCATTTAAGTTTCATAAGCGATTTGGTTAGATTTTTTTTGATTTTTTGATTTTTATTTTTTTTTTTTTTTTTTTTACTTTTTTTTTTTTTTTTTTTTTTTTTTTTTTTTTTTTGGCTTTTATTTGTTTTCGTCCAGATTTTGCTCGTTCTTAATGCATAATTATGCTAGAAGTTTTCTTGTAACTAAAATAATTTTGCTATCATTCTTTAAGTGGAGGCTATCACTAAACTTCGATTTGAAATAATAAATTATTCAAAATAGTCAACATGAATATTTATAAAGCTTAATGAGAATTTTAAAAAAAATAATTTCAAAAAGTTTATGATATTTTTTTTTATTTAAAAGTCGTATTCAGACAAAGCGAACAGTTTTAAAAGTTAAATAGACACCTCTCTTAGTCTGACACAAGTTGGTTCAAGTTTTGTATGAATTGATTTATTTTTTGATATTTATTGCTAAGTTACATTCTTATAAAATAATATAAGTCTATTGTTGACTAGTACCAGTTATTTCTCATAATAATTCGATACATTTTTTTATTATTTCTCATAATAATTAATTCATTATAATTTTAAAAAAGAGTATTTTACTAAAAACAGCGACTTCAATAAACATATGTTTAAAATCAAAACTTGATTTAAACTAAGTCTTAAACATTTTCTTAAACCTACAGTTTAAGCAATATATCCATAATTATTAAACTAATTATTTTTATTATTTATTATTAAACATTATTTATTGCATTACATGTAAGTTATAGAGGGCTTAAACAATGTCTCCTTAATAATGCTTAAAAATGGAAAACAATAATTTCTATTTTTAAATGTTTGAATGTTTTTTTCAGATCCTGGGCTTATGTATTGTACAAAATCAGTTCTCAAATACAAAATATTATTTGTTCAAAAAAAGTACAGATGTAGATGTGCGCAAAAGCTAAACTGCTCTTAAACTTTGAAGGGTCCTTCTGTTGATTGACAGCATGGATTGACAGACATTTTGAATACTATCGGACTCAAAGTGGATCATTTTATTTAACAAAAAATCGACTTTCAACTTCATTTCCTTTGTTTCTTGCATGATTCAATATTTACAAGGAAAACTCCCTAGTTTCTCCTTCCGGAAGAGCGATATCGATTCTTAAGTCAAAAACTTTTCCAACCGCATGATTTATGTCATTAAATATTTGCCTAAAATTCAGTGATGAGGGGCGTTTAAAATGTTTCAAATACGACTTTTATCGGTAAAATCCCTCCTGATTATTTTAGCACAGGCGGGCAAAATCCATTCGTTGATTTTTCCAATGCTCAAAATTCCGCTGTATTTTTTTCCACATTTGGAAGTGTTTTTATCGGCTTGGCAAAGTTAGGTCTCGTAAATATAGTCAGAATAACAGAGAATATGTTCTTATCAAAATCCATCTTCGAAAGATATTTAGGTTTTATCAATGTACGGCATGATTTTTGTTCGCCTTTGAAAAATACGGGAGGAATTTTATCCGCCTATATCAAAATGAATGGAAGGGATTATGTCTGAGAAGGGTTTTGTTCTACACTCAATGGGGTGGATGAGTCTACCAGGATGGACACAGCCTTAGGCTGAAGTAGTCATAGGCAAAGGGTGGGGATTGGAATCTTGCTGACTAATGGCAGTGCACTAAGATCATGAGAAACAAGTGTGTCTTATTGTTTTACCACTTCTGCAGACGGCATCCCTGTGTATAATACACAAATTAAGGGTTCCAGCTGTTATCTCACAACATAGGTTTTGCATAAGACAAGTCTAAACGCTCCGCCACAGGCATTCCTTTTAGATAGGCTGTGTTTATTTTAGTACGATCTTTCCCGAAAGTCTCACACTGCGTTAGGTTGTGTCGCATTCATTAAATCTATTTGCATCATCAGCAAAGGTCAATATAAACCATGTGTCGTGTCAGACACGCTGTCATAATATTTCATGATTGCATTACGTCAAATTCTATTCAGTCTCGATGTATTCAAGTTTAAAACTGAAACATCTTATTTTGCCGACAAAGGCCAATCGGCTGACGATAAATGGCGAATCCATCACATCACGTGTATTATATTGCCGACTGAACAGAACCATAAGTAAGTACAATGATATTCCCGATGAAATTCCACGTGAGTGTCCAGCTCTGACTGGATACTGTTTCAACTGTCTGTGTTAGCATTGCTTGCATCATTATTGCGCCATGACATCCGTAAAAGATTCACACTTCATCTTCAATTTTAAAATGTTTCGTTTGCACGTTAAAGTTGCCCAAAATAGACACATTTTCTGAAAGCTCATTTAGTGAGTCTCTAGTCAGCTCGTGGCTAAGGGCTGTGGGTCGGTTAACTTAAATTAACAATATTCGAATTTTTTATACAACCCTCGTCCTTGATTTGGTATAAAATGTGTATCGTCAATAACGACGCACTTCCAATCTGCGACTCAAACAAGTGCAGAGAATGCCGCCCTACTATGCAATCGTAGTTACATCCATGGTATCTCTGTATTATGAGAGTGTCGCCAAGCTGTGTTACTGCAACCATGATTTCGACGCCAACGTTGGTGTGTCGGTAACCGGTCCACTTGTGTATGGTTATCCCAGTCTGGCATATGTGGTTGAAGCGTCATCTGACGGCGAGAAAATAAGTACGTCAACAACGCCGGAAGCATGTGTTGAACTGGTACATCAAGCTAACAGTACAGGCTTCTTCAACAGTTTTCCTAATCTTCCGCACATGTCATTAAACACATATTGCCCCCAATTCGTACCTCTTAAGTGGGTCGTTTTCCAACGACGACAAGATGGGAGCGAAAGTTTCGCACGCTACTGGTCAGACTACGTCATTGGCTTCGGAGATCCATCGGGTGAGTTCTGGCTTGGCTTAGAGACGATTCATCAAATGACAAGGTACAATAGATGTGAGTTGAACATAACCATGGAAGCTGAGCCAAAGCATCCGATTTTAAGTTTCGGTTATGCGCATTATGACAAATTCAACTTATCTGGAGCAGACGACAACTACCGCCTGTACGTCTCTGGCTTTTCTGGGAATGTGGGCGACTGTCTTACCTACCATAGTGGTAGACAGTTTACGACCATGGACGCCGATCACGACACCCGTCCGGATAATTGTGCAACTTACTACCAAGCAGCCTGGTGGTATGGCAATTGTCATTCTAGCAGTTTAAATGGTCAGTACTTCGGAGGAAGTCAAACATCGTATGGCGATGGAGTGTGCTGGTCAGTACCATGGGGTTACTACTACTCTCTTATAAAAGTTGAGATGAAATTTAGATGCCTGTTTGGCAGTGTATAATTTGTTGCAAATGATCTTAAAAACATCTGGCGTTTTAACTGTGTGTGACTTGAACATTAAAGCATCGATTCACTTAAATGTACAGCAAATTTCAAAGTTTGAAAGTTTTTATCAGAGCACATTTCACTTGACAAAACACTGTTGTCATTTACCGTCTCCAGATAACTGAATACTGTTGGTGGGACGATAAACAAACAAACTGTTGTCATCAATACTGGATGTTCTAGGCACATGTACAAACGATTGTTTAACATTCCCTCGCCTTGATGTTACGAACAATGACTGCTTTGACTAGTGATTTATATTACAGAACAAACGAAAACCGCCATCTTATCGTGTTTGCATTTTAGTTGTAATTAAGAATGATTAAATATCATATTAAACGGTTTCAGTTTTAGCATTTTCGGTTCTCATATGGTTAATAAGGGTAAGAAAACGAATGTTTACAAACTTTTAATCTTATATTATCGTAAAAGAACGTACAAATAGCTACGAAACATTGCAGCATATATCGCAGCAGTAGAAGTACAGGGCAAAAGAACCGTAACTCTTTCTTATATACTTCTTGAAGTATCTCCCTTGATTTATTAAAATTACCTGGAGCGTAACATCAACATACCTACAGAAAATCGATACCCTTTGAGGAGTGTAAGTACAATGCACAAGGGTTATAACTCTAGCTCATTTTATTCTTTAAATATCATTGTTGATTTTGCACACACGCCCACACGCACGCACGCACGCGCGCACACACATACACGCACGCGCGTGTGCGCACACACACACCAATATCTCAGACAACTGCTGTGATGCAGGCGAGACTCGTGTTCCAAGAAAAGTATGTTGATTAAGTGTTAATGTCTTAAGGTTTTTTTTTTATTCGTTGTATATGTACTTAACTTTTGTAATTTTATTTTTCGATGTAATGTGTGTACATCTTACACGTACAAGATAATCTTTCAGTTATTGCTTATGTCATTAATAGACAATTGAAATACTTTTTTTCTAAAAATGCACACACTTACAGGGCCTTTCTTTCTTTATTTAGTAGGAGCCATTTACAGGCGCCTTCCCCTAAGAAAATTGCTTTGAAATAATGCGGGTTTTCCCCAAAAGTAACTTTACATCAGATGTTTCATTACCCTTTAAGGAAATAATCACGTTATTTTCCCCAAAATTACAGGGCATGGGCCCCTTCCCCTAGCAGTGAAAAAAAAATACCTTGACTCAAATTTTGGGCGTCTTGTCCTTTCCTAGAGTTTAATGTTATTAATTTTCTAATATGGCAGCGCCCATAAACGTTTGCAAAGATGTAAAGAAAACAATTGTTTGTGTTTTACTCTTGAAAAAAAGCAATTTGACGAAAAGTGTGGTCATTTTTAGAAAATAAAATTCATACAGGTCCCTATGGAACAATTAACAACATTATATTAGTTAAAAAGTTTATGCAATGAATGTTTAAGTTACTTAAAATAATACGCATGACTTTAGACTGTGTTAACATCCTTTGTTACAGACACATCTGTTATAAAAAAAAATCCTATACCTGCAT
This sequence comes from Sinonovacula constricta, assembly GCA_007844125.1. NCBI lineage: Eukaryota > Metazoa > Mollusca > Bivalvia > Cardiida > Solecurtidae > Sinonovacula > Sinonovacula constricta. The sequence continues at coordinate 51,125,197 of CM017555.1, forward strand.
GCCTTTTTTTCAGAAATAAAACACAACAATACTTATTATCTGTTCAGTTCTGTTTTTGTTCGTATTAGAAAAACTGATCGCAAATTGCGAATAATATTTTTTAGTAATGTGTGACGCTGTATACAGATGCACCGCTAGACGAATACGTGCCATACTTTTGTGCTGTTAATCAAAATTGGTTCTTATGATCAAACTTCGTCAGGTAATAACACTTTAGGGTTGTTTTAATGCACTGTAGAGGTTCGACTCCATGTCAGGGTGAAGGTCCTTCTGTAAGAACGTCTTCCACCTGGCCTGCGAGGCGCCGATGGCTCTATGCAAATATGTGTCTGGGTTTGTCCTCCACCAAAATAGCAGTGCGTCCCTATAAATACAATAGTTGCATGTGTCTCAAAAATAAAAATAAAACTCTTGATATATTTGTATTTAAAAACTTTTTATAGCGTACCCGACAAATTAATTGAGCAATTCTTTTTCTCAAACAACAAAATAAATTAATGTTACCTATATGCTTGACACAGAAATTTAACATTTGTCAGTATTCTGACTTGCTAAAATTACTTGGATCCCACCAATAAAGCCCTAACATTAAATTATTTTCAGGATAAAAGAAACATTTTGCCTGGAAAAAAATCTCAATTACACAAATGCGATGTGGTATCCAACAGTTTGCCTATATCAAATTCATGTAACAATACCTTACCACTAGGTAAATTATGGCATAATTTCTTCATAAACGAATACTTTAGTATAAAGACAGTTTTGAACACTGCCTAAATTGTTAGACAGTACAAATCGCGATAAAACAGTTCAAATCATCATTCCAAATCCGTTAACAGCACGGTATCGATGTGGTGTACCAAGTTAAAAATAGCTGGAGCATGGCTCAGATAGGAAATGCCTGTTTGCATTGAGGAATGAGAATTGATGTTTCCCTGTTCACACTGATCTAGGACATCAATGAGCAGCATTTTGTAAGATCTTGTCAGGTAACAATGATTTATTTAGTTATTTGAGAAAAATATTTTAGTCCAAACTTTGGGATAACACCTTTAAGTAGGGGAGGTAATAAATGTTGGCATTTCACATTATCGCCCCTTTAACAGACTCTCCTTCTAAAACGCGCCAAATTAGAATTCCCAAAATAATCATGAGTTTTGCCGATATTTTCAAGTCTACAAAGCAAAGATATTCGTGAGTATACCAGTTAATGTACATTTGTCCATCGAATTCATGTAGATCTTCAGTGAAAGAAGTCATTGTAAACGCTGTAAAGCGGCCATGTTGACATTGGACTGGTGTAAACATTGGCGTTTGTTTTCCTTGTTATCCCCTAGTTAACAAGAAGTGCGTGTCAACTAGATCTAGCAATAAATATAAATTTTATTCCCCCGGTATATGATCGGTCTTTCTCTTTGAGCTAATATGATACATGTATGAGCTAACCAAATCTAATGGCATAAGACTGTTGTGATATGCTCGACCTAGATTTGTCTGCTCGGTAGCTCTGTTGACAGAGCATCTGACTCTGTAGCAGGAAGTAATTGATAAAATCCCGATTCGGAGTAAATGGTTATTGCACTTTGGTTCGCAACAAGTCATTACCCTAGGTGGAGATTAAACTCTTGATCTCCTTTGATTTAGGAGCTCTACCATTTGGTTGAGCTGCCTGAGCAGACAGCTCAGTGGAGAACATATTCACTACACAATCTTATTTATTATGTTTAATCTTTTATTTATCCCTCTCAACTGCCTCACCATTTTTGGGAAGGACCTGTACTTGGGTAGCAGCTGCCTGGAGCAATGAAATTAAAGTAAGGCTGGCCACAAACTAATCCAGCCGGATGTCAATACGTCCGTAAAAAAGTGAATCCAGCTACAGGGCCCAAGGAAATCAGTCAATGCAGTCACATTTTTAAGTTATGTTAAGTCTATTTTAAATATATTTTATGTAAGCATTGATATTTTTATTATTTGCAAAAGTGATTGTTGTTGTGGTTGTTTTCGTTATTGATTTATGTTCATGTGATTCATGTTCACATTATTTTCATTGAATTAAAAACACAAATTATAATTAAGAGACATAACATATTAAGAACAAAACACACTAAAATCATGTGATAAATAGAAAAAAAAATTGTACAAAACACAATAATGACATTAATAAAATGTGGCTGTTTTGACCAACATTAATATTACTGTGGCTGGTTTGTTTATTGGGTTTATCGTCCCACCAACAGTATTTCAGTTATCTGGAGACGGTGTCCACTTGAAGCAGATATAGTGCTGCCTTCACTGTGTATAGCATGCCGTGAACACCTGGCATGATACCACATCCAGTCACATTTTCCTGACACCGGGCCAACCAGTCGTGGAACTACCTCTATATTTGCTTAAGTGTTGGCAAGGGAGCTATACCACTACCATTTTTAACAACTTTGGTATGTCGCGGCCCGGGATCGAACCCTGGGCCTCCCGTACCTGGAGTACTGTGGCTGGATCATGGATTTATTTGTGGCTGAATAACCAGTTCACGGACCAATGTGCAGTAAATAGTCTTACCCAAATATTTATTATTTTCTGGTGGTTTGTTTGTTTAATTGGGTTTATCGTCCCACCAACAGTATTTCAGTTATCTGGAGGTGATATCCACTTGAAGCAGATATAGTGCTGCCTTCACTGTGTATAGCAAGCCAGGAACACCTGGCATGATACCTCACCTAGTCACATTATCCTGACACTAGGCCAACTAGTTGTGTAACTACCCTTATATTTGCTTGAGCGTTAGCAAGGGAGCTATACCACTACCATTTTTAACAACTTTGGTTTGTTGTGGCCTGGGATTGAACCCGGGGCATCCTGTACCTGGAGTCGACGCTCTACTGCCAGCGCTACCTTTTTTTTTTTTGGTAGATGGTTGAGAGTTGGAAAAGGAATCCAATATCTGAACCACAGGTGCTCATATAATAATATCACTTTAAGTCTAAGTAAGCCACTGTGATTTGTACCAAAGTCTGACCCCAACCCTAATACCGACAATAGCTCTACCAAACGAGAGCTACAAAGGCTCAGACTGAATAACCAGAGGTAGTTCTATTTCTCAAAAAGCTCAAATTCCTGTGTCCATCAACAATTTGAGGAGCATTACCCAGTTCTAAACTTCATATTTTTTAATGATAAATTGTCAATATTTCATTTCTGTTGCAGTTGACTTAAAAAAAAACACTATTGGGTAGACTAACCATGTTGGACACTACAACAACATGATTAAAACTTGGACAATTAATACTGTAAAATTATAAATAAGGGAATAAACAATGGCTGAGAGTAAACTCATGTATGCAGAAGAATTATTTCCCTGATCCTATGCACTTACAAAAATAGTTAAGTGTCAGAGTCTTGATCATGTCAGTCTTATTAGTTATGATTGGTCTACCCAGTTATTGTTAAAAATGAACATTAACTCAAATCACAAATCAGTTTCAAAGAACAAGCTCTATTTTAAGAAGTCACTTTTTTTATGATAACTACATATTCAAGGCTCTCTTGAATATAAGCTACATTCATACTTTTTCTGATATTGATCATTTTGGGCATTGCAAATAAGTAATTTTTCAGCAAAACTAGCATGAGTAACTTGCATATCTACAATTTTCATGTCAGAGGTCACATGACTTTCAGAGCATAGAAACTTTGGCCACCACATAGAAAAAAAGGACATTGGTTCTGACCATTGAGATTTGAACAAGATTATAATACTGAGATATATTTTTAAAAACTTAATATGAGAAGTTAATTAAAAAGTTTGCCTGCAAGAGTATTACAATGCTGAACTTGGCTTCACAACTATTGATAAATCATAGTTATTGTTTTATTTGTATGATACTTGAAAGTAAAGAAATGTTGTAATTAAAATCAAAATATCTAAGTTAAGTGCGATACCATTATCCATTGCTGCATAAATCCAAGAACATTTTTTTTTTTAATGATGACGATGTAAGTTGCAAAGTCAAAAGATAGCAACTTACATCGAGAGTGTCTTGTGGATTGAAAGGTCGCGGGTTCAAACCTCGGCCTGGTCAAACCAAAGACTTTAAAGTTGGTAGTAATGGCTTCCCTACTAAGGCTAAGGAGACAGCATTATGACTGACTTGTCTGTGTCAGTATAATGGACCAGCCGGGTTCAGTCTCTGGGCACCTCATAAGTGCACCTGTGCTATAATGATAAAAATGTCGCTGCACAGTATCGGCAAAAATGATGACAAATCTCATCCCATCCCAAAAGGTAGCTAGAAAAAGTGTTTGTACAGGCAGCTCAGCATCCAGTTTTGTTAATAACTTGATAGAACATTTTAGTATCAGTCGTTGTTGTTTATGAATATAGTATGATCTATAATTATAGCATAGTGTCCTTGTAAAAAAGCTACAGTACTTAATGTTAGTTTGGTAAAATAGATATATTTTTCTGGACAATGGATGTTGAAATTTGCTTATTGAAAGTTCTAGTGCTGGATCTGTACACGTTTAGCCCTGTATTCATATCATTATAACTTTTTATTAATGATCAATATTGAGGAATGTTTATTTAAAAAGATAATAATTGTTTTTATTATATTACCAAATATTTAAAATCGTTTACAAGAAATTTAACTTGACATCAAAGTATGTATATGTGTAAATAGACAAGTACAACAGCCTAACGGTGCACCGGAAATGCATTTCAAACCACATTAATCCCTTGTGTGTATTGCAAGACAGTGATATCATGATAACTTAATGATATGGTGATGTTCTCACTGGACAATCTGGCTGAGGGCGGCATATATGGTCAGAATAAAGGTAGCATGGTGCATCATAAATTCCGCTCTATATAATAACACTATACCACCTCGACTTATGGCCAAGTGGAAATAAAATCCGACCATTTAGACCCATAAAATCCACCTTGACTTATGAGCAAAATAGACTTATGGGTGTGTAAATACAGTACTTAAATGATCTTAGCTTTATCACCGTCACATGCTTTTGAGATGACAGTGGTTACTATAGCATTGATACGTCTCTAATACGAAAAGTGTTTTAATAATACAACCGTTTATTAAAAAGATAACTTATGAACAGTGTGATGGTACTGTTAAGTATGACACACAACTTGCAATGTCAAAACAAGGGAGTGATTTTAAGTAGATAATTATTTTTATTCGTTATCTTTTAAGCCGTGCCTAGAAATCAATTAATGACAATTAAGTTACTGCTATGAAGATTTGTTTTGTTTTGTTTGTTGAGTAAGATCGCAGCGACCTGTTATGATTGTTGTGTTCTCTATTGTCAGGATAAAGTACACAGTATTACTCATACATTTATTCAATAATAAGCTATAGTGAAGTTGTGTTCTATACAACATTTATTCAATAATAAGCTATAGTGAAGTTACTAGTAAGAGATGTAAACCAAGACTCCTTGCTTTAAGAGAGGCTCTACCTTTTTGTAGCTGATAAGCTCTTCTGGTAATAGACTAGCTATAGACTAGCAATACACAACAGTGATTATTATAGTGATGTCTAGCTGTTTTGGTGGAGGAAGACACCAGACAAATGTTTTGTTAGAACCATCGGTGCACCGCAGGTCAGCTGGAAGACTTCCCACATTAAGTCTGTAAGTCCCGAACGGGAATCGAACCCACGGGTGGGGGAGACTAAGAAGTCAGAGGAGTTACAAATCGGCAAATGTACCTCTACGCCATGTCGCCCCTTACTGCCAAGGTAATATATAAGAGATTTTATGTATAACCAATTGCTAAAGAAAGTTCCTGTAACCAGTTATATTTGTTTATAGGTATTTAAAAAAATTGCTAAAAATATATATGAAGCAACATATTTATATATTTTTACATGTATTTTCTAGGACAAGAGAGCTTATAAAGCGACCATTTAACCTTATCGGAGGACCAGCACAGATTGATGAGACAAAGCATGAACATTCTGAAGGTAAGCATCCACCAAGATGATTGAACATGAACAGTTATAGAGTTTAATGAGAGACATTAATGAATAGTCTCCCCTGAAGAATCCATAAATGCAAGTACCAGTAGATCCTTTCATTTGTTTTACTCGGTTTTTGTGCTTGTGCTCTTTAGAGTGTATGTTGACTTATCTGCCTTTCTTATGATGCATAGGTTAACCATCATCAACAAAAACTTCCATTTTCTTATTTAAATAACATATCTCTATAAGTATTTCAATGGATTTTAAGCTTATATTTATGCAAAAGTAAGATATTTCACTGTTTGTAATTGCAATATCTACAAAAGAACAGGCTATAAAGTCCAAGAATTTCAACTAAAAAGGACCCACCAACTGTTTTGGAATACCTCGGTTATTATGTAACAAGGGGAGACAATTTCCATTTTACCAATGTACCCCATTGACTAATAAAGTTAAGATTTTTGTGGCATAGGCAGAGATAGGAATTACCTATTTATAATAGTGATTGAGATATTATGCTTCATTTTTCACACAGGTCTAGGGCATAAATAAAGTCTTAATAATTAATTTATTCTAAACCATAGGACTTCAAAAGATGGTGTACTTAAGACAATACTCTTAGTTTATTCATTAATTGTTAATCACAAACACCACAAGATAAAATGTTTGTGACAATTAGTTCTTATAATTCATAAATTGTTAATCTCAAACTTCATAAGATAGAGTGCTCTGGACATTAGTCTTTATTAGTTCATTAATTGTAAACCATATGACCTCGCAAGATTGCGTGCTCATGACAGAAGTCTTCATAATTCATTAATTGTTAACCCCCATGACCTTGCAAACAGCGGGCTCGACTATTTAAATACGAGATATATGTGTCGCTGACCTGGCAGCAAACAATGAATAGTGTGGTTTCATTAGGCACTCTGTCCACTTTCATGTTTCATTATGATGAAGGTCTCAATACATTTTTGTCCTGAAGAACATTGAAAAATATCCAATTAACAACAAATACCCTCATATACCAGATGCACTGATGCATAGTTACGAACCCCAAGTGACTAGGTTAAAGGATTTTGTTTAGAGTCAGTGGCAAAAGAGAAAAAACTGAGACAACCTAAACATAAAACCAGATGCCCTGGTTATCCTGATTGTCAATTTCTGATTCCCAGGCAGCTTGTAGATTCGCCTGTTGAAAGCCCAGTCCCCATACTGGCCTGCATGTTGATTTAGACAGTGCTACATCTCCTTCACTGATAACAGATTGAAGTCACTGCTCGACCTGTAGTATTAGTGTGGGAATAATATGAACATGAGAAGGACAAGGGGGCGCCTTTGGCCGAATGGTTGGAGTCTCTGAATCACAACTCCTCAGCCCCTCACCCATGGGTTCAACTCCTGGTCAGGGCGAGAATTTTCATGTGGGCAGGTTTTCCAGCTAACCTGCGGTATGCTGTTGGGACCACCCAGACTGGGGTCTTCCTCCACCAGTAGTAAGCTGGACAACACCAATATGACCACAACTGTGTTGGTGTAATGTAACAAAAGCAAAAAAAAATGTTCCAGTGCAAATACTATTTATGAATAAGACACTATTCTTACATTTTAGTAAATAGTAATGTCTCACTTCATTTCTGTCTGGTTTTGACTCGGCCTGGTAGCAAAATCAGAAGAGCGTCGGCCGCGACATACCACTGTCTCCAGATAACTGAAATAATGTTGGCGGGATGATAAACCCAATGAATGAACTAACTGGTTTTAGAGTTTTCATCTACATTAAGTTGTATATGTCAAAGTCGGATGCCTGTGGCCGAGTGGTGAGAATCATAGGCTTGTATTATTCAATACCTAACAGCACCATTGGATAGAAAACAATTTGTGGGGTATCCTAGCTAACGTGGACTGGTAGCAGCCATGTGCCAGTGGTTCTACCCAGACATATGTCTGGGATCGCCTCCACTGGACATTGCTGGACTTCACCAATTTGATTGTAATTGTGTCAGTTCAATGTGCAAATCATAAAAGCAAACCAAAGATAGCTCTAAAGAAAAAAGTATTATTGAAAAATGTAATACACATACTTATAGCAATTTTGACTAAAATTTGATTCCGACATATTTGTAATTTGTGTGGAATGCATAATTTTTCAGACACACCTGGTTTTTTTTGTTTTGTTCAAATATAACAGTTCCAAGTAATCATCCTAGTTTACAGCTTCATCTTTGTGATGCTATGGCAGGTCTGCTTTAGTTTGCAAACTGTTCTTCATCTAATTTGTTTGATTGTTTGACGTTTCTAACTGACGTATTGTTTTTCTCAGAGTCAGCACCCCAGAGGGACAAAAATACAACCACTATTATAGAGGTAAGTAACGTTGTTAATGAAATTTACATGTCCAGTTTCTGGTAAACTTTAGTTATTAATATACTTGATAAACAATCTGATTAAAATCATATCCTGAAAACCAGTCCACTATCAGGATCTGACGACGAGTCAATAAAATCTTCCCAACCAATCAGATTGTTGCTTACAAAATCGCAAAAGTAAATGATGTTTGGAAGTATTCCGAACGTATCATTTTAATGGCTGCACCCATTATTGGTACAAACAACTGATATGATAGTGACTTTCAATATTTTGTCGGTAATATTGCCATACAGCCCTTCTTGTCCATAATGAAATCAAGAATTTGCTTCTGAAGTGGTTTTAATGAGCAAATTCCTAATTTTGTCACTTTTCTACTGTTTCATCGAAAGTGGTCATTGTGCGGCTCTTACCGAAAGCGTTATGCATTACGTTCTCTGATTGGCTGTTATAAAAATAGTATTCTGGGAAAACCATTCTTGTTTATAGAAGGTATTTGTGTGCCGTCATCAGATCTTACATTTAGTAAGATCTGACTTTAGTGAGATTGCTTGATAAATACTTTTGAAATAATACTAGTGTCAACTACAGCTATGGAAATCTCCAGAGAATAAAAGGTTATTTCTATGACTGGTCAGTCTGGTTTCAGGATAATGGGATTGGTTGTAGTATCATGCATGCTGTTCACAATATGCCATACACAATGAAGACTGCTCTATGTCTGATCCGCAAGCCGATTGGTAGAGCGTGGGCTTGGGATCGGGATGTCATGGGTTCAAACATTAAAAGTTGGTAGTTGTGGCTTCTCTCCTAATGCTCAGGGTTAAGGGGTCAGCATTGTGCCTGACTCATCGGTGTCAGTATAATGGACAAGCCAAGTTCAGTCCATTTGCACTATTTGCTGCTTTATCAAAACATGTTGGAAACTTGGCATGAAGTTGTAAGTAAATAACTAAAAATTTATTTATGGTTGTCATGGTTTCGTCTCACTATTTTGGGAACATGCCCCAACCCACAGAATTGGGATTTTTTTTTCTTTTGCATTGATTTGAACAAATTGGGAAAAACTTAAAATGTATCATATAAAACAAAAAAACAAACAAAAAGTATTTGGTTCATTCAACTTCTTATATATTTCACTGTTTTACAAAGCACTTTCTTTTTCTTTGAAATAGGAATTTTCTCCTTGAAATTGGGGAAAAAAACATTCCTTTTGAAAATGGGAACACGACAGAATATCAATCTTTAAAACTGATGCATGTTAAAGATACATTCAAAAGTATACTTGTCAACTGTATCTTGAACATACCATTTATATGGATGCTTAGATAAGGTTGAAATGCTGTGATTTGTGGTAAACAGAAAGTCACTAAGTGTTAATGCTATGATTACTTGTAAACTTAAAATGATGTTTACTATTAGCGAACATATCAATGAAAAAACTTACATTTTATTACTTAAGCTAAGATATATCCTTAAATTTGGAAAAATACTTAGACATTTCTTAAAGGTGGTATCTGACAGTTTGGACCAAAAATATTTTCATTAAGATCATAATAAACCATTGTTACCTGACCTGAACAGATCTTGCAAAATGCTGTGTATTGATGTCCTACACCTGTCTGGAAAAGTGAACTATAACGTCACAATCGTCACTTCAAACATGTATTGCCTATCTGAGCCGCACTGCACAGTTAGCTATTTTTAAACTTACAAAACCATGTGATCACTTATGTTTTAACTTATCAATGTTGTCTGCTGTTACGTCAATGTCTGTCTTTAGCATGAATCCCTATGATTCTTATTTATAGATTTGAAAAGAATGATTATTTAAGTGTTGATTAACAAGTTTAACTGCTCTGAAATTTAGATACTGTTGAAAATCATCAAAGCTTAGACAAATGTATGATTTTTTCTGCAGAAATTATGTACAAATACCCCAAAACAAAAGTCAGATATTTTTATAGTATTATATAGGCAATCTGTTGGAAACCACCTTTAACTTGAATGGATTTATGAATAAAACTTAAAATAATCTGAAATCTAAGAATGTTTTTAGATTACAGACATCTTTCAGTGTTAGTCAGACTAAAAGGACTAAGACTTATTTTAAATATAACCTGTGGTATTTTTTGTTTTTACAGACCCCTCGTCGGCCTCTTCCTGACCCCTCTGTACAGACCCCACCACCTGTAGAGACTCCACCACCTGGAGATGTTTCTGTCACAGTTAGTTTCCTTACAACTGTGATAAACTGTCTAAGTATTCATAGACACTGTGTTACATTCTATTCTCTTAAGAGAGTACATGTTTATAGCTAATATTTAGTAATTAGGATTGGCACAGTTCATCATTCACAGTTTCTTTATTGTCCAATTTAGAGTTGCAGGTAAGGCCAGGGTTGGATCCAGGGGAGGGGATTGGGGATGCATCCCCCCACCGCATCAAGCAGGTACAAGAGTAGAGTTGTGAAAACACAAACATGTAAGCTTATTAAAGTAAATTTTGTCTGTTGACTGCTTAGGTCGAAGTTAGGGACCCTTACTTTTACCCACCCTCCCAATCATCTTATAGCTGAGTTATATTTGCTTGCTAGCAGCAGTAAACAAAGAGGGACTTTAAATCATTGTACAAATTAAATAAATCCACATTATTAAATAACTATGTATTATTAGCCCTGTAAATTGTTTGCTGCCTGACATAATAATGCAGTGGCATTTCAAATAAGCGGGCCAAAATCTATGTTACTTTCAGGCCCGGGGCCAAAAAGTCGTATAGATATAAAGCCCGCATTTTCGGCAATTTGAATGGCTGCTAGAGCAGGGCCAAAAAGTCATATAGATTTTATCTGAAATCATAATGGCGGCCATCTTGTATTTTTGTCGATTGAAGATACTTTTTGCTGGAAATGTTCAAACCTTAAACCAGTTCGAGACCATTTGACAACATGAAATAATTTTTAACAATATGGTGGTATGTAACCTTCAACCTTACGTGCCGATAGCCACAGATTTGGGATTTTCATGACAGTGAAATTTACGTGCACACAAAAAACGACAGCAGATGACAGCACTCAGATGTTCAACACTGTTAAAGAAGTACATTAAAGCATTTAAAATGAAACTAAATTAGATTATAAATAGTTATTTGATAAGATAGTCAATAAATAAGTGATTTGGTATAGGCCCTGTTATTTGTCCTTGGGACAGTTGTATTATATAATACGACTGCCCTCAGACAAATAACAGGGCCTATATCAAATCACTTATTTATTAACACATATTATTATAATGATCTAATTAATAACCAGCCACACGCCTGTGAAGTGACAACATGGTAAGAGGCATTGATGGAGTTGGTTGTTAAAACCATGGTTTGGCACAATCATGCTAAAGAATAATTAAAATGGCAGTTGCATGGACAATGTTTTTAAGGTCTTACACATGTTTAATATCTTGTTAAATGAAGATTTTGAAAGCATTAGTCTCTCACCGCATGGGTTCGTGTCCCGTTCGGGGTGAAGGACTTAATGTGGGAAGGCCTTCCAGCTGACTTGCGGTCTGTGGGTGATTCTACCCAGACATGTGTCTGGGGTCTTCCTCGACCAAAAAGCTGGATGCTGCTATAATGTTCATAATTGGTCTCTGCAATGTATTTCAAAAACAAAATGAAACGAAAGCATTTTCTGGAAAAATAATTGGAATGTGCTTCTACTTTATATAATAAATAAGTGATATGCTATATTTAATGCTTTAGATTAATGCTTTACACTAAGTTTAAATTTCTGCTGATGCATAACTTTTTTTTGTCATTTCATATTTTAGAGTTCTTTGGCCTGTGCCATGGGGTAAAAAGGGATGATATAGAAACATAAGGGGTATATTTGTTTATTGTAAATGGTCATATAATAGAAAAGGTTTGATTGGAAGCTGGACAGAAAAATGATTATTGATTTTTCTTGAAAACAGTTTTCATAAAAAAGGAAATCTGTTTTTGCTTGTTCCATCAGCTTTTAAGCATGAACATTTTTATCAGTAAGTGTACTGAAATATACCATGTTCCGAAGAACATCTACTTTACCATACAGAAATGTTGCAATACAGTTTCAGCCCAATTGCTTAAGCTGTGATTTTGTCCCGATTTCCTTTTTTTAAGTTTGTAAATAAGATGATTTACAAGCACTAACTTACCTGAAAGTTGCCAGTAGTTTCTTCTGTGAACTTTTAAAATGATTTTCCTATAAACAAAGGTTGAGAAATAAGACCTTTTATTCTGTCACTAATCAGTAGCTTTTACAAATGTTTTGTTTAAATAGCATACAGTTAAATTTTATTCTTTATGTTATCATGGATTTTTGTTTTGTTTTTTGGTTTGTACATTACTGATTAATGAAATAGCAAAGATTTATCCAAAAAATTGCACATATTTATTTGAAATAACTTTACATAATAAAAAAGTGTCTTTTTTACATTTGACCTTTAAGCAAAATGATATAACTATGAAACCACTATTTTTGAAAAGTTTGACAGATAAGTCAAACCTATTTTCCGTTCAGCTCAATATATTCTTAGCTTTATTGTTTGGTTCATCTCTTACCGCATTAATAGACTCATTATGATTTACTTTTTAGAACTTCACATATTTCAAATTGCCTAAGGAATTGTGTCATTGCTTAAGAAGCAGTGCTAATTAAGTGATGAAGTACATAGAATTCTTAACAAAAGAGCACAGCAGCTAAGCTATAGAAATGTTTTCTGTTTGTGAAGAGATTCAGTCATATTACAGGGATAGTCAGTTGAAGTGTATGATCCAGTTACATGTCTAGGCTTCTATTTACATCTGCTCCTACTGGCCCCAATAGCTCAAGTGTTAGAGCGACGGCTTGCGGATCGGGAGGTCATGGGTTCAAACCCCAGCCGGGTCAAATCAACGACTTTAAAGAAGTAGTGGCTTCCCTCCTAACGCTCGGGGCTAAGAAGACAGCATAACACCTGACACTTCTGTGTCAGTATAATGGACCGGCTGGGTGCAGTCCCTGGGCACCTCATAAATGCCCCTGTGCTATAATGATAGAAATGTTGCTGCACAGTATCGGCAAAATGCCAGCTTATCTCTTACATCTACTCCCAACCTACAAAGCTTTAATTGGTCAAGCCTAGGCAAATAATGTATATGCAGATCAGCCAGCTCCAAGTGGAACCTGTCTAGGCAGTATATTCAATATTTGCTGCTAAGTTTTCAGCAAAATGTCCAATTATCTTTGCCTATAGTTGTTGCATATAGTTGTTGACTAATCCTTGACAAAAATAAGGTGGTTCAATAAATCTAGCTGGAAAAGGGTTTAATATTTTATAAATGACACTTCCATGGTTAAATTTTCAATATTGGAAACCTTTTTGTCAAAAATTAAGGGGCTCCATATTTGTTGTACATATAACTTTGGTGACCCTCTTTCAAGATCGTTGGAAAAATTATTGGTTATAGATTATCACCAGACCATTGCCCATTTATGGCTACATGTATTTATTTAAACTTTAGTAAAGTTTCTTGTCAGACCAATTATCCTCAATAAACTTATTGTCCAGAATGATTCTTTTTGAACTTCCCTCTTAACAGTTACAAGAACTTCATACTTGAAATTCTTGTTAATTATCATTTAAATTGGCAGGTAACCCTTAAATTACTTTTTATAGGAGTTATTCCCCTACCTACATGTAGACTCAAAAACAAGTATCTAAGGTTTTTTTGTTTTGAATAATACCAGCTAACGTTTTACTATCTACCAAGGAGAAAAATATAGTTTGCAGTCAATTGAATGAACAAATTTGCTTTAAAATGGAACTTCACTGGCCTAAGACGAGTCAAATGCAAAGCATAAGAACAATTTTAATGTCTATTTTTTGTATGCAAACCCTGTTTGAAAAACGATAAGTCAATCTTTTATTCATCTTCCACATCAATCTCTTGCTTATTTAGAAATTATTTCAAAGTCTTCTTTTGTGTGGCTTTTGTTTAATATCTTGTTATTTCATAAAGTCTTCACCTACTTCCTCTGAATTCTCCAATAGTTTGTTAATCTTTCACATCTGAGGATGACCTTATTACATTGTGAGAAATATTAACAACGTCACATCTATTGACATGAAGTGAAATTATCTTATAATGGTACAGCCTCTGGCTATTGCGATTAAAAATCTAAGCAAAATTATCAAGTGCAAAATTCAAGTGCAACAGCCATAAGAATCACTAATTAGTCAAGGATTTCTTTTTGTTTTAGGGTTGGGAAACAAGTTTGTCATTAAGACTTAAATGCAATGTTATCATCAGTTCCTCTCAAGTGACTTGAGATTTTTTCCAATGATAACAATAGTGCAAGGCTCTTTTAAGATATTGTGGTTCTTAAAGATGAACCTGTGCTCGAGTAAAAACTACCATGCACGGTAAATAGTCTTGTCTATGGACGAGCTTCTTGTGTCATGGACCCAGATAAACATATTCCGTACAATGGCAAAGCTGGTCATATAACTCATCTGAGGATGATTAGTGGGTCTATATGGATTTTATATGAAGTTTTTAGAAGTTCCCTAGGTTCAGATTTCTGCCAGTTTTTTTTTTTTTAAATAGCACAGATAGATATTTTTTTGTCACGAGAGATAAATCACACATACACTATAGTTTTGTTTACTTGTTGTTTTACTTTTTGCATTAAAGGTGGTGTCTGACAGTTTGCCTACACCAGATACCATGTACATGTCACAATATATTACCCAGGTTTTGGCAAATTTGGGCATGCTTTTTGCATAAAGTTATACTTTACTTGATTTAAAGACAATTTTTAACATTTCATCAGAAGGACAGTACAAATTGTGAAATAATTTGAACAAAATGTTCATTCTTTCCCAAGCTTAAAAAAAAGCATGATTTCTGCTAAAAATATATATACCGATGTCAGCTGTCAGCAGATTACTGGGATGTGCTGTGCTAGAGTGGCCAGCCTCCTCTGACCGCTTAGCCTCTCACTGTGTAGGTTCGAGTCCCATCCAGGGCAAAGGACTTGTGGGATAGTGTTCCATCTGACCAGGCTTGTGTCATGAGTTTACCCAGAATTGGGACTTCTTCCACTGAAAAAGCTGGATGTGGAATTATGAACATAATTGGTTGCTGCAACGTTTTTCAAAACAAACATTAGACATAACAATAGAAATGAGAAATTGTTTTGATGTACAGGAGTAGGACAGTTTCATATCTTGCTGTATATATATATATATATAAGCTTGATTTTAAATACATTTGTAATCTTTCAAAAGATTACTAAGTATTTTTTTGACAGTGTACATACTGGAAGTTCTGTCTGAAAAGTGACTAGAAGTATTTAAAAAAATTGGTGTTTTTACAATATCATTCGCTATCTGAAGAAGAAATTTGTTGCAGTTTATTACAATGTATCATACATAGCCTTTACATGTAGTTAACTTCACACAAATTGCTTCTCTATAAAATTATTTACAATATCCTATTTTTTATGTGCCTTGATCACTTGTTGAAAGTGTACTCTTTTTTTTTTTATCAATTTGAAACTTAGATCTGCGCATATTTCACAATGACTATATTGCCTTGAGAGTCCGGAAGCTTGAGTGAGTATTTGCTCAATAAACGAGAAATTTATTTTCCCACCTTTTTTTGCCCTTTAAACTTGGAGTGCACACAATACACGAGTACACACTTTAAACAAGTGATTACGGTACAATGTACATGTATTTTATTTTAAATGTATGCCTTCTTTTTTATGCCATTTACTTTATATACGTTCATTGTAAAGCTTGTTACACTGTTTCCTTCCATTTTTGTGCAGTTTACTTTATACAACTTAACTGTGACATACATTGTCTGACTTTTACAGTTTATAGCTAGTACCCCCAAGGTTGGCCCTCAGCTTGCAAAGAAGCGTAAGGTGTCGGACGTGAGAAAGCCAGTCAGTGTTCTCGGTTATGTCCTTGAATCAGTCAGTCACCATAGCAATGGCAGTAGTACAGACAACTCAAGGTCTGTTACAGAGAGCCTACCACCAACAGTTTCTGCTCAATATAAAGCAACAACAGACAAAACCAATGAAAATTCTAAATATGGGCCGAGGAAGCCAGATGCCACAAACAAGAAATCTGGACATGGGGTTTCCAACAAGGAAACCCCACACAAAGACAGTCCAAGTAGCAACAAACATAAGGTCATATCTAATTCAAGATTGTCTGATGACCGATCAACTCGGAAATCAGCTACTAATAATACCTCTAAAAAGGGACATTCTTCTATACAATCATCCTCTGCACAAACAGAAATATTAAAACACCCAACAGAAATATCTAGCCGACAATCACATCATGAAACCACCAGAAACAAGTCGAGACGAGATGTCACATTGACTCCTTCTGTAAAGGGCTCTGTACCAGCCAAAGTGATAAGGTCAAAAAGGTCACTTCAGCCAAATACTACTCAGCCAACTGATTCATATTCTGCAGGACATGACAATAATTTTGTTGACCACTCCATTCCTGGGAAAAGTGTTCAAAAGAAAACAAAGCAGCACACTAAATCAGACAACCGATCAAGTGCAGTCATAGAAAAGATGAGAAAAGAAAAAAATCAGTCAGAAAGTGTGACAAAGACAGCAGCTAGAAATTCATCCATTTTATCATTGCATGCAGATACAAACAAGTCTCTAACAGGAAAGTCTGTCCAGTCAAAGAAACACAAACTACAAAAAACACTAGAAGAGCATAGCCAGACGGTGTCAGTACTTAGGAACACTTCAGGCAAGGTGGCCAATACTACAGCACTTAGGAACAATTTAGATCATGCAGCAATTAGGAGCACTCCAGGCAAAGAACCCAAGGCTACAGCACTTAGGAACACTTCAAGCATAATAGGTAGGACTGCAGCCTTACAAAAACCTTCAGGCAAGGCAACTAAAGCTACAGCACTTAGGAACAAGGCAGCCATTAGCCGGCCCCCAATGGTGGAGCCAGAGGACAGTATCTCCGCAGACCACAGTACCAGTCAAGCTGTGCCATCAAGGCTGAAGTCACGAAAGCAGTCAAACAAAACAGGAAGAAAGTCACAGGCATCAAGGGATGGTGCAGAGCAGATGGAGGAGGAAGGTTCCCAACTTGGTATGAAACCTGTAAAAGTTAGAAACATTTTATTTGGATATTTTTATCATAACATTAGATTTTATGTGATATGAAATTTGTTAACAAAAGATGGAAACTCCTTAGGATATACATTGATGGTTTATATTATAAAATTGTAAAGTGTTATTTCTTTTAATATGGGTTGGATTTATGTTGTCCTTTGGAAAAAACATACAGTGAAGGCAGCACTATATCTGCTTCAACACCATCTCCAGATAACTGAAATCCTGTTGGTAGTATGATACACCCAACAATCAGAAAATTACCGTAGGTCTGGGTATAATGGTGGTATAATATTGCAATATATTGCCAGAATTTAATAATAAAATACTTGCAATAATTACAACATTATTATTATGAGTATTTCTCAGCAGCAAAGTTGAAACTCAACAAACAAAATGTAACAAAACTCATTCATAGTCAAACCAGAGTTTACAGATTGAAAGTAACACTTGGCATGAACATTCAGTTATTACTGTTTACATTGTAATGGGTTAGGTACCATCATGTAATTGAACAGTTTAGGTCCACATAAGGCCAGTGTCCCAAACATGATACATATTAAAATGTTGTTAACAACAGTACTTTAATGTTTCTTTTTCGTCTAATTGAATAACATACTAAAAAGTATACTAACAATATAGTTCAGGTAATTTATTTTTTAACCGTGTAATATGCAAACCTGTTTTCAAATATAATTTTACATTATTAAAATTTCATAGATTTTTATATTCCTACTTACATATTTTAATTTTAACATGATTATACTCAATTCACTTTGTTAAACTTTACTGTATTCGGCACCATATGACCCATCAAGTGTCGGTGTGCCGTAAAACCACAAATACAAATACATAACAATATAGTGTGATATTTGAAACTATATCAATACATTTGATCGCCTTTCTCTACTGTTTATATACTGTTGTAGATGTTACTGTGTTGATGCTGGATCCAGGGGTTCGAAGGCACCGGACTGACATTACGTACATTGATGTGGCACTGAGCTGTATTGCAGACAGTATTAAAGAACAAAGGTAGACATTGTTAAATAATCTTTTGTTTATTTTTTTTAGGCTAGTCTTTGGATTATATTACTAATTTTTTTTTTAATCTTTGGACTGTCGCTTTTGTAAATTAATCTCATGATTATTTTTAGCTGAATTTTACAAAGAAAAAATAATTATGTTTAAGATTGGTGAAAACTGACCAGATGGGTATGTGAAAGGCCATTGCACTGTTAAAAATTAAAGTTGATAACTTTTGAAATAACTGTCATTTTTTTTTGGATTTGCTTCGTATTTGGAATAAGGGGGCATGTGGTTAGATATACTGATAAATGCAAAAATTAAATACTTACCTGTCCAATTATTGGACCTCACCCACATGCCCATAAAGCAATTAGAACTATTAGGTTATTTTGTTCTAACATTGTTCATTTCTCAGTTGTATCTGGTTGAAGGATATACAGAATGGCTTCATTTACTACTCTTTGTTTGCAGAAAAAAAGAATATGTGATAATATAGTCCTTCCAAAATGCAATGAGTGAATTTTATGATTATTTTGTTATGTACACTTTTGTTTACATTTTTACATTTTATGAGGGAAACAACCTAAACTGTATTTTGGCTGAATGAAAACAACAACATATTTTGTTGTGTTTTAGTGTTCAGCTGTCTTCAATTTAGGCACTGCCATGTCTTAATCATAGGAATTTTTATACATTTTTATTGGAATGGTGACAAAGTCATCGTCTAGGAGCTCAGATTTATCTTAAAGGAGTGTAAAACACATTGATTGACATCTTAGATGTTGTAACATTACAATTCTATACAAGACAATAGGCCACGAGACAGACAAATTCAGACATCGGACTTTAAATGTGGTGTCTGACAGTTTGCCTATATCAAAATAATTCACAAAACCTGGCCATGGTATTGGAAAATTGGGCATTATTTATGCATAAATTCATGCTAAATTTTAAATTAAGATGATTTTAAACATTTCAAATGTTCATTCTTTCCAAATCTATATATAAGCACCGGACCTGGTAGCACAATCGGTAGAGCTCCGGCCCCATGTATGGGAGGCCCCGGGTTCGATCCCGGGCTGGTACATACCAGTCTTTAAAAATTGTAGTGGGGTAGCTTCCTTGCTAATGCTTAAGCAAATATAAGGGTAGTTCCGCGACTGGTTGGCCCTGTGTCAGGAAAATGTGACTGGGAGTCGTATCATGCCAGGTGTTCATGGCATGCTATACACAGTGAAGGCAGCACTATATCTGCTTCAAGTGGACACTGTCTCCGGATAACAGAAATACAGTTGGTGGGAGGATAAATCCAGTAAACAATCAACAAACAAACATAGATAAAGGGCATCAATAAGCAGCATATCGTGAAATCTTTTTCAGGTAACAATAATTTATATGGTTGTTTGTAAGGGAAAAAAATAAATCTGGTCCAAAATAGTGGATACCTTTTTTTTTTATAATTTCTTCCTAGTTTTACCATTATTCACATTTATTAAACTGCTGATTATGCTGTGATAGACACACATGAATAAACTGTAACATTTTGTTTTAAGTTTTCACAACATTATACACATGCAAATATAATTTGTAAACAAAGAGTTTTGGTCGCGTTTGATGTAAGACATACACGGTATAAAACATAAATAACTAAATATCTATCTTCACTTCCTACATTTATATTTAATTGGCAGCCTTGTCAAGTGGCTGCAAAGTATGAAGAGTTCTTGAACATCTTTATTCCTGTATGTAGCATTTACAGTATAGAACACTTCTCCGATATCATTCGTGACCAATTACCACAAACAGGACTCTGAGTAAGAACAGTCTGTATTGTCATTGACAGAGTTGATGGCCTCTCTATAAAATCAGAAGAAAGAACTCTTTACAAAAAAAAAAATTACATAATGAAACAGATATTTACAGGCCTTGATACTAGGGGACTATTAATTGCCAGCTTTTGCAAGTGTATAACCTTTTAAAGATCTGCTTCAATAGTAAAACATATCTATTATATTATATTGTATTGAGGATATAACTAGTAGTTATTTAATACATGTACAAACATTTATTGAACAAGTTCAGGAGAAGTAATAGTAAACGAGTCTTGGTGAGATTACTACCGGTATCATTTTTCCTGGACAAGTTTTCATAAATATTTGTAATAAATTAATAATGAGTGTCAGATTTTAGTTGCTTATATGCGATTTTACAAAATTTGAAGAGCAATAATTGGTAAAAAAAACGGTAAATAGATATAGAATAAGCTAATTTTATTGACATCTCTGTTGTTTCTAAATCCAAATAAGTTTTTGTAAATTCTGTGTTGTTTATAAATCCAAAGAAGTAATAACGGAAGTATAATCAAGTGTATAGTATTAAGACCATAACAGAAAAAAATGGACATAGAATAAAAAGATCATTTTACACTAATGAGTGAAATAACCTATAATTATTTCACTCCGCATTATATGTGTGTGTGTATGTGTGCAGTGTCTGTTAATGACGAGACGTGTGTTGTTCTGTTGGTTCTTTATATGCATTGCCAGTTGACAAAACCCGCAGAGCACTGGGGGTTCTACCCAGATATGCTCGTGGGTCTTTATACACTGATAATGAACTGGACATTGTCAATATGACCTATATTGTCAATGTGTTGGTGCAATGTACCAAACAAAAAACAATCGGTTGAAAACCGGACCGGGTAGCGCAATGGTAGAGCATCGGCTCCAGGTATGGGTGGCCCTGGGTTTGATCCCAGGCCGCGACATAAGAATGTCATTAAAAATGGTAGTGGTATACCGGTAGCTCCCTTGCTAACGCTCAAGCAGATATAAGGGTAGTTCCACGACTGGTTGGCCCGGTGTCAGGATAATGTGACTGCGTGTGGTATCATGCCAGGTGTTCACGGCATGCTGCACACAGTGAAGGCAGCACTATATCTGCTTCAAGTGGACACCGTCTCCATATAACTGAAACACTGCTGGTGGGACGATAAACCCAACAAACTATCGGTTGACAAATGGTCATCTGTACCAGCCTCAATGGGGTCCTTGTCTGACAACCAGAGCTCCTTGCAAGAGGAGAACAGAGCTCACATCCATTAGGAATCTTAAGTATTTTATTTTCCCACTTAAACTTAGAGCTTTACTTAAAATGTGAAATTGTCTTGAATGCAAGATAAAATCTGTAGGTTTCATTCATAAAACCTTTTAATCTGAGAAGTTTTTGGTAATTTTTCAAAATTTTAAGGAAATTTCTTAGTATCATTGAGAAATTTCTTTATGCTTTCTTTCTCCTACAATTCTTTGATAGCTGGTGATATTGAGCCTGAGTATGAGTATAAGCTAATGCATCTCATTGGTTAAAACTTGACGCAAGTTTGAATTCTGGCCAATCATTATGGGTTGTTAGAAAAAAATCTCAGCCTCAAATTCAGTTCCATAACCTCAAGCCTTGTCAACTTTTATTAATTATTAGAATGTGACACATTTAAAGGTGGTGTCTAACAGTTTGCCTACATCTTATATATGTAACACTATCTCTAAATAAGAATGATTGGAATTTCTGCTTAAAATAGACATCGACGTCACAGCAAAGGACGTGGATGAACTAAAACATTAGTAGTCACATGGTTTTCTTGATTTAAAAATAGCTAACTGTGCAGTGTGGCTAGGAAATACATGTTTGTAATGACGATTGTGGCGTTATGGTTCACTTTTCTGACAGGTGTAGGACATAAATAAACATAATTTTACGAGATCTTTTCAGATAACAATGGTTTACTAAGGTGTATAATGAAAATATTTTTGGTCCAAACTGTTGGATACCACCTTTAAAACCTGAAATAAAGGGTTTGGTTGAGAATTATTGGATATTTAGCAACACAATATTTGGCAAAACAAAATGAGGCTCTAAGGGACTGATTGATCAGGTTTAGTGCTGCATTTCAAATATGGCCAGTCAGATGCCTGAGATTGCTCGCACACTTGATCTCAAATGTTGAAAACCTAGGAACATGATCTGTTTGTCATGTCTGGAGCTCTACTGAAGAAAGATTGCAACAAAGTAAAGGGTAAATGTAAAGACAGTAACATGATAGACACGAAGAGGACATGCCAGTGAGGTCAAATAAATCCATTATAAACTAGACAGCAAGCCAATTTGTCAAGTTCCATCATCAAGAACTCAAAATATCAGATTTCTTTTAAAGGTGGTATCCAGCAGTTTGCATATTTCAAATTCATGTAACAAGATTTACCCCTTTTTGGGGAAATTTGGACACAATTTCTGTATAATTTCGTGCTTTGGTCAAAGTAAAGACAATTTTGAACACTATCTCCATTGTTAAGACAGTACAAATTATAAAAAAATTTCTTAATATTCATTTTTTACAATTGTAGAAATAAGCATGTTAGGGATTTCTAATAACAATAGATAATGACCTTAAGGCAGATTACAAAAAAATTGATTTAACACAATCTCAGGGGCGCCTGTGGCGTAGTGGTAGAGTCTTCGATTTGTAACTCCTCTGACTGCTTAGCCTCTCACGGCATGTGTTCGAGTCCCATTCGGGGCAAAGCACTTAATGTGGGAAGGTCTTCCAGCTGACTAGCGGTGCACCAGTGGTTCTACCCAGACATGTGTATGGGGTCTTCCTCCACCAAAAAGATTGACGATGCTATAATGTTCATAAATTTTTGCTGCAATGGATTTAAAAAAACAAAAAAAAACATAATCTCAAAACCAAATGGTCACATAGTTTTCTTGGTTTTACATAGCTACCTATGTAAAATGAGAAAAATAACATGTAATTACCAGTAGAGTGTTATGTTTACTGTTTTTCCCAAACATGTAGCACTTGAATAAACAACATATTATGAAATCTCTTCAACTAACAGTTAATTAAGTATATGAATTTTTGTGAGAGAAAAATATGTCTTAACTGTCAGATACAATCTTTAAGAAACTTCTTACCACAACAAAATTTAAAGAACCCAGTCATAATCTAGTAAAGGTAATTATGAGGAAATTCAGCATCCATTAGACCTTGGGAACTTTAACATTCAATGGTAAAAATTGACTATAGTTAGTATGTTTTAATGTAACTCATATTATGTAAACCAGACCTGGTAGTGCAATTGGAGGCTGCAACAAACCAAAGTAATTACAGATGATAGTGGTAAAGCACAAGCAAAAATAATGGTAGTTCCATGAGTGGTTGGCCCGCTGTCAGGATAACTGGTGACTGGGTGCAGTATCATGCCAGTCATAAATGGCATTCTATACAAAGTGAAGGCAGAACTCTGTCTACTTCAAGTGGACACTGTCTCCAAATGTCTGAAATGCTGATGGTGTGACAATAAACCTTCAACAAATCATGTAAATCTTGCACTAAAGTGAAAAAAACTGACACGATTGGAATCAGAAGTACGAGAGACATTGGATTTTGTACCTTTATAACTCCTTGATGACACTCAATAACTTAGAGGAAGTACCATAGACTGGTATCCTCCCATCTGATAAGAAACATTATAATTCCTGAAAATTCTTAACATTTTCGGATGTAAACCTTAAACTAAGGTGATTGTACTCTTCATTCAATCCTTCTACAGACTATACGGTTGCTAAGGAAACCGTACGGACACATTACATAAGAAGCTGTTATGGTAAACGTGCATTGTTATAATCAGGAGCTTATTATGGCCAATGACATCCTCCTTGTTTTTTCCTCCTGAATTTCCAATAAGTATGGTGCATACATTGTGTACAGTCACCTTAGTGTTAATGTGGTTTAAGAATAAGAGAACTTTACATAACCAAGGTCTGTGTATGAGAGTGTTATTGACTGTGTGTGAAAACAAATTAACCAGTGAGTTATGTGGTTCAAGTCACTATCTTGCTGAGTTGTAAGAAAAAAATCTAATGGCCTTAATAGATTTCATTGCTCTAAGTCACTTTCTAACTTTCAAGACAACTTAATATCATTAAAAGCCTATTCAAATCGAAAAATCACTCGCTGTCAACTTTAAATTGAAATAAAATATTATCCAATTAGTGTCCATATTAAAATGCAACTAATGGAAAATGTATGTTGACTCACTTTTCACTCATTATGACATTTGACAAATGGGTGTCATTTCTGATCAGTGCCAGCTATTTTAGTAACAGCTCTTGATAACATTTTAGAAAGTAACTGGTAATGATATGGAGGTACAAGAAGAAGAAATACTACAACATTGTATTTGGTAAAAACCAGCATTATAAGTAATATGTGGCAAGTATGGTCCATTTAAGTACCTTCTCTTTGAGAATGTTTTGCCTTTGTTATTGAAGCAAGCTTTGACCTTACATAAAAGCCCTTTCTTATTAGTAATATCAAATTAAGGGGCACCCATTATTAAGGGGTATAGTTGCAGACTTGTAACTTATGAGGCTCTCACCATATTGATTTGACACCCAGCCAGGTTGAAAGGCTTAATCTGAGGTTTTCAATCTACACATTCATCTGCGATCTTCCTTGACCAGAAACAGCTGAACATTGCTATATTAACTATAGTTGTGGGGCGCCCGTGGCGTAGTGATAAGAGTCTTTGATTTGTAACTCCTCTGACTTCTTAGCCTCTCACTGGGTAGGTTCGAGTCCCATTCGGGGCAAAGGACTTAAAGTGAAAAGGTCTTCCAGCTGAATTGCGGTGCGCTGATGGTTTTACCTAGACATGTGTCTGGGTTCTTTCTCCACCAAAAAGCTGGACGTTGCTATAATGATCATAAATTGTCGCCATTGTATTCCGAAAACAAAAAACAAACAATATCTGTAATTGTTACTGCATGTATTTCTACAAACAGAATAAAAAAAATACATTACTAAGATGTTGTTTGGCTAATTATTGAATAAATCATAATAAGATTTAATGACAACGTGACCTGAAATACACAGAAAGTATAATGCTATAATTAAAAAATTATCTATATGGATTTTAATATAATGAAACTTGTGTAATATTAATGCAATATTAGTTCATTTCGTCTTCACAAATAACAAAAGGAAAGAAAACATGACTAAGAACTGAAATAAGAACTGAATATTTTTTCTTGTTTATTAATTTATTTTGAAGAAATATCATGTAACGGATACATGTTGTTATATTTGACATGTTATGCATTTGAAATGTTATATTTAAGAAAATATTATATTAAAACTATTATTAAAACAATTATGATTATAAACACATATAAAGATATGAAGGAATCTTATGCAACTCACTCTCTTGAATCATTCACCTTAGCAGTGGTTTAATCCTCAGACTACAAGGATGTAGGTTTGAGTCCCGGTCAGGTGGAAAACTTCAGTCGCTGCATCACTGGTTCTACCCACCCTAAGATGTTTATATAGGGTCTGTCACCAAAAGCTGGCCATTGCTAAAAAAACCATAAATATGTCACTACAATGTATTTTACAAAACAATACAAAAATCTATACATTGTAGTGAATTATTCTATTGGCTTTAAGCTTAAGTTATTCTCAATAAGAATTATGTAAAGAACTCTTGTGATGAAGATAATGTCATATTTACAGATTGTCTACAGGTAGAAATACCGGACCTTGTAGTGTAAATGGTAGAGCTTCGGCTCCAGGTGAGGTAGGCCCCGGGCTTGATCCCGGGCCACGACATTCCAATGTCTTAAAAAATGATAGTGGTAAAGCTCTCTTGCTGACGCTCAAAAAAATATAAGGGTAGTACCATGACTGGTTGGCCCATGTCAGGATAATGTGACTGGGTGTGGTATCATGCCAGGTGTTCACAGCATGCTATACACAGTGAAGGCAGCACTATATCTGCTTCAAGTGGACACCGTCTCCAGATAACTGAAATACTGTCAGTGTTGATAAACCCAATAAACAAATATCTAAAAAGCCATTTTCCTTATTGTTTTATTGTTTGTCTTTTTGTAAATGTTTGTACTTATATAGAAATATTTCAGCAGGGGGTGCCCATGGCTGGGTGGTTAGCGTCACAGTTTTATTATACCTCAAGCCTGCAATCTGTGGGTTCAAGTCTTGGTCAGGGGGCCAACTTTGATGTGTGGCGGTCTTCTAGTTGACCTGCAATGAGTCCATGGCTCTTCCCCGACATTTGTCTGATGTCTTACACCAGCAGTTATGGCAGGACTTTGATATGATAACCATAATTTTGTTGATGTGATGTACTTTAAAAACAACAAAGGAATATAAGGAACTCTAATATCTGGGGATAATTGTTCCCTCATTTACAAATGTAACATGAGGTTCAGTGACATCTAAGATATGATGAGAGGAGTGAACAGACCTTATAATAACTAGAATGATTTACAAGGGACTATATGGTAACCCAAGAAAGAGCACATTAAACCATATTTTAACCAGTGTTTATAGTCCAGTTCCTGGGTAGAACCAGGACTCAGGTAGTAAGTACAAGCGGCAATGTGTAATAAATAGTCTTGCTCAAGGACTTACACCTCAAGCCAGTTTCTGGATTTATATCCAGGACTCTTAAATTCAGAGACTATTGCCTTGATCATAGACTTGGCATACGGTGTCATTTAAGACACTGTATAAAAACTTGTATCTTTGTTATAATTATGTACTCTTTTGTTTGTTTTTAGTTTTGGCTAGAAAATTACAACATTATTTTAAATTATATTGAAAACAGAGAAGTGGTAGAGACTTATCTTATTTTAACCAATAAACATTTGGCTAATCGCTTGTTATATAACAAACGGTGGACATTTTTGCTAAATATATACACATGTAGATTTATTTTGTATGACAGTGACCGATGTGACTGCATGAAAGACCGCAAAGTCCTGCACCTTTTGGAGAAGTACATTGTCCAGGATCTGTCGTCTGCTGTAAGTTTTGTTTTTAAAATTAACACTTATGCAGCTTCACTGAACCTGGTGGTGCAATTGGTAGAGCGTCGGCTCCAGGTATGGGAGGCCCTGGGTTCGATCCGCTGGCCGCTATATACCAAAGTAGTTAAAAATGGTAGTGGTATAGCTCCCTTGCTAACGCACAAGCAAATATAAGGGTAGTTCCACGGCTGGTTGGCCCGGTGTCAGAATAATGTGACTGGATGCGGTATCATGTCAGGTGTTCACGACTTGCTATACACAGTGGAGGCAGCACTATATCTGCCTCAAGTGGACACCGTCTACAGATAACTGAAATACTGTTTGTGGGACGATGAAGCCAGTAAACAGCTTCAATATTATGAGCTTTCTCCAGATAACTGAGTAACTGTTGGTCGGATGATAAACCCAATTAACAAACAAAATTATGAGCTCTAGAGCCAAAGAATTTCTTAGTTGTATTTATTTTACTGGTGGGTGCACATCATTTAGTAAAACTCAACTGCTTATATACCTGCTTATATGTAACACAATTGCAACAATAACAGACATCAGCTTAACTAATACACCACAGCTTTGTGCATTTCTATCAAAATTTAAATAGTGGACCTAAAAATGTATGGGAGATTTTATATGTTCTCTGAAGATGACATTTAATGAATTGTCTTATTAAGATATGCAGTATTTGCAAATGAGTGTCTAGCATTATGTCTTAACGTTTCTATGTTTTCTTTGCAAATAATGTGAATAATAAATTGCTGAGTAAGTAATGTAACCTGATAAAGTTAATAATTCTCTATATGTGTGTGCTTTATTCTCTTCTCTCAGCATGTATTTGCCCTTTTATGTTTCTGTGTAATATCAAGAAAAGTAAAAGGAAATAATTAAAAGTTTAAAATTTCAAAGAATTAATATATGAAATAATTAAACTTGTGCAGATAATAATTAATGCATGAAATTATGAGTCTAGCATGAAAAGGGTAAAACAATCTTTATGGATACCATTGCAGCTCTAGTGATTAGAAGATGTGTTATTATTCTGCAGGTGTTGCACTGCCAGACCTTGAGACAGCTGAGATCCAGAGTCAAAAAGGTATGTTATTTTTATAATCCTCCTCTTGGGATGATATAAGACCAATATAATCCCAATAAAAGATGAATATTGTTTGAATGGTTATAATTTTGTAACTGCCAGGCATGAGATTTTTCCGATTTTTGGCGGATTTTTCGATTTTTTTTACGATGCAGAAGTCCTGAGATTCGCACATATCCGGGGAGAAAATGGGGGTGGGGAAGGGATTTAGGCACCATCGGAATGGCTGTTTTTATTTTCGGCTTGGGAGCTTCGATCCCCTAGACCGCCCCCCATCGGAGTGCTGCCCCCCTCAACCTCTGCTGGGGGAAGACCCCCCATCAATTTTCAGATTATTTTGTTCCTGGTGCCAGTCTCATGCCTGAACTGCATTGTGTCTTCAGATCAAAACAAAGACCTTTCCTGTGTTGTTCATTCACTCATTGGCCAAGGTTGAGTTGACTGACCAGAAAATTCTTTCATTAATAATTTTATATTTAATTCAAATTGGAATCCCTCATTCTATCCAAGTGCTAATTGACTCTAAGCTTCTTAAGGACACGTTAATTAACATTTACGTTAATAGTTGTCTCTTAGGATCTACACTACTTGTTTCTAAACCTTCCAACTGACTTGCAGTGGTCCACTGGTTCTTCCCAGACATTTGTCTGGGACGCCGTCACCAAATAGCTGGATGTTGCTTTATTGACCATGATTTTGTGGCTGCGATATATTTAAAAAAAAAAACATGTTAAACTAGCAACTATTTCATATTATTTGATACAGGAATATTTTGAAAATGTTGAAAGGCAAAGAGGAGGCTGGAATATTTTGAAAATGTTGAAAGGCAAAGAGTAAGCTGTAACAAGAATGAGTCATTTTTCGGTGGGTGGAGCTATAAATGTGGCCTATCACATGATTCCAATCAACAGTCTTGTGCAGTATTTCTTGATATCCCATGATCACATGCTTGTAGCGGGGCTACAAGGATACATGTGGTTTTTGAGATTAGTTGCCAATTTATTACACTTTTGACTACGTGGCCCATTGCTGTGTGTTAAAGTCCCAGTTGGGGCATGAACTTCCATGTGGGGAGATCTTCTAGCTGACCTTTGGTGTGCCAGTGGTTCTACCTAAACATTTGTCTGGGCTTATTCTCCACCATTATAAGATGGATATTGCTTGAATGATCATAATTTTGTAACTGCAGTGGTCTCCAGATCAAAACAAAGACCTGCTCTTTTGTTTTTTCATTCACACATTGACCAAGGTTGAGTTGACTGAACGGGATGGGATATTGAGTTGACTGACCAGGAAAGTCTATCATTAATAATTTCATATTTGTACTAATTCAAGTAGGAGCACCTCATTCTATCCAAGTGCTAATTGACACTAAAGGACAAGTTAATTAACGTTTATGTAAATAGTTATATGTTTAGGATCTACATTATTTGCTAATAACCTTTGTAAATTTGTCTTACAACCCACGTATGCAATTGGTTGCAAGAAAACAAACAATTTGCAGACTCTGTCCAAGAAATTTGTATCCCAACCCTCTGCCATAAACTCAAAATATATTTTATAATAAACATATTTAGTATAGATAGCAATGTAAATGTATGTCGCTTTAGAGAAGCATAAATAGTTTCATTTCTTATTCTCACCCTAATTACCTCACCGCATGGGTTCGAGTTTCGGTCGGGGCAAGAACTTTCATGTGGGAAGGTTTTCCAGTTAACCTGTGGTGTGCTGGTCATTCTACCCAGACAAAAGTCTGAGGTCTTTCTCCATCAATAATTAGCTGGACTTCACCAATATGACCATAATTGTTATACCATGTGATATAACAAAAAAACAAAATAAACATCCAACTTATTGGCCAAAACAATCATACATTGGTGCACACTGTATAATTGCTCTAACAATATACTGATAATTGTAAGTTACTGAAATTATAACTTTTTTATAACCTTCAAACTTAAGGTAAGCTAAACTGATTTTGTCTGTAATTTGTTAACATGTAGGATTTTTAATGGCATTGAAGAGCTAGGAATGAATGGAAAACAAAATCATTAATTTTGAAATTACATCGATTGGAAATTTCATAACTTAGCATAAGTTGAATGATAAGGAACAATTTAATAGTTAAGTTTTTTGCGTATTCATCTTGGACACCACTTATTATATTATATGACTTAACAAGGACGTGAACTACATAAGTTTAAAAAAAATATTATTAATAAGTTTTAAATGACAGTGGAATTTCCTCAGTTAAAATTAAGTTTTTTTTAAGATTGAACCCTATTTTTTTTTATTTTCATTTAAACACTTTAAAGTATTTCTAATACATGTATGTTTCATCATTTAATAGTGAATCCATGGTCAAACCAGTCTACAGATAAACCCTAAGTAGTACAGATTCTACTAAAGATAAGACTGATCATTGTGATGGCTTAACAAAGCAGTATAATGGCAAATGCATGGGTGAAAGGGTTAAGGGACAGTGGAATTACATCACTGTAAAAAAAATGTTCTAAGTTTTAAAGGACAGTGGAATTACATCACTGTAATTTTAAAGGACCGTGGAATTGCATCAGTTAAAAAATGTTTTTAAGTTTTAAAGGACAGTGGAATTACATCACTGTAATTTTAAAGGACAGTGGAATAACATCACTGTATGTTTTTAAATTTTAAGGGACAACGAGTGGAATTACATCACTGTAAAAAAAAAAAAATGTTTGTATATTTTAAAGGACAGTGGAATTACAGCACTGTATGTTTTTAAATTTTAAGGGACAAGGAGTGGAATTACATCACTGTAAAAACAAAGTTCGTAAGTTTAAAAGGACAGTGAAATTAAATCACTGGAAAAAAAAATCTTAAGATTTATGGGGCAGTGGGATTAGGTCTGTTTTAACAAAATCTTGTAAGAATTAAGGGACAGTGGAATTACATCAGTTGCAAGGGACAGTGGTAATAATAACTCATTGGTGTGGAATGCCATTAATTATAAAATGTTCCATAAACAAAACAAAAAAAAAGGGTACCAGTCATAAGTTTTTTTTATGTTTAGTATAACTACCAAAAGGTTGATGAGTATAGAAGGTTATATATTGAAAGGAGATTAGGACATTATCCTAAATAGTAAGTCACAGCTTCATTAAAGTGGTTATCAATAGCAAAAAGCAAGTGTTGATATCTTGTGCACCGATAACACCATACTGCCATTGTTAAATAGCTCTCACTGATGCCCTATTTCAAAGTAAATGCATAATTCTTTTACGTACTATTGAAAAAAGTCTTTACTTTTGTATGGTAAGTTTTTTATGTGAAACAATACAACCATGTGAAGACTGTTGACCCAGTCCACATATTTCTTGAACAAGCTTCATATTATTCATGATTAACAAATTAAGTCGATGAATCAGAGTTCTGTTAACAGATCAGAAAACTTTTTTATAACTTTAGCTTGTGATAATCATTGTTGATAAACCGTATTCCCACATAATGCATTACGTATCGGGAGGTCGCGGGTTCAAACCTCGGCGGGTCAAACCAAAAACTTTAAAGTTGGTAGTAGTGGCTTCCCTCCTAAGTCTCGAGGCTAAGGGGACAGCATTAAGCCTGACTCATCGGTGTCAGTATAATAGACCGGCTTGGTTTAGTCTCTGGATACCTCATAAGTGCCCCTGTGCTATAATGATAGAAATTTTGCTGCTCAGTATCAGCAAAAATGCCGACAAATCCCATCCTATCCCATAATGCATTACTTTATGTGCGGGTATGTACATGTATGGCTAGCGGAATGCTAAACTTGGGGTCCTGTGATTAATTCTAATATGAATATCTTCCTCATTCTGTTTTAGTGCTAATAGACTGGTTACCTTGCTTAGCATCAAGGGATGATAAAATGTGAGATGATTCAACAAAATATTGAGTTGACTGACCACTAAAGTCTATCATAAATACATTTATTTGTATAATAATAAATGAAAATTTCTCATTCTGTCCAGGTGCTAATTGACTCTTACCTTTCTAAGGATCAATGGATGTTAAAATTTGAGTTGACTCAACAAAACATTGAGTTGACTGACCACTAAAGTCTATCATAAATACATTTATTTGTATATTGATGAATGGAAATGTCTCATTCTTTCAAGGTGATAATTGACTCTTACCTTCCTAAAGTTCAGTGGATGTTAAAATTTGAGTTGACTCAACAAAAGTTGACTGACCAGAAAAGTCTATCATAAATACTGGTACATTTAATTTCTATTTGTATTATAATTCATGGGAATGTCTCATTCTATCCAGCTGATAATTGACTCGAACTTTCCTAAAGACCAATGGATGATGGAGTCTGTTGAACGAGAAATTGAGTTGACTGACTAGGGTGGTGTACCTTGAAGAGACTTAATTAGTCTACCTTTAATGGTGGTATCTAACAGTTTGGAGCAACATTATTTTCATTATTCATCTTAGCAAACCATTGTTATATGAACAGATCTCGTAAAATGCTGTTTATGATGTCCTGCACCCGTCGGAAAAGTGAACCATAACGTCACAATCGTCATTACAAACTTGTATTTCCTATCTGAGCCATGCTGCACAGTTAGCTATTTTTAAACCAAGAAAACCATGTGACCACTAATGTTTTAGTTCATCCACGTCATTCGCTGTGACGTCAATGTCTATTTTCAGCAGGAACCCAATCGTTCTTATTTACTGATATTGTTACATATATAAGATGTAGGAAAACTGTCGGATACCCCCTTTTATACTCTTATAATTGAAATATTGATACATCATTAAGACCTAGTGTTAATTAATGCTTTGTCTACTTAGCATAACTTGTTCAGCATAAACAGGTTCATAGTGTAAAATCCAAATCAACCAGTTCCAAAGCTGTATGATGAAGAACTGCACTATTTGCTGCTGAATCTCTGGCAATAGATAGTTTCCTTGTGATGTCATAGGCACTGATAAGACAGTTTAAGGCAGCCATCTTTGAAGGCAGAAGCTAATGCAGGCCAAAATCTGGAAATATGTGCTGTATTTAACTCATCACTGTGTTTTAATTTTTCAGTCTATTTTACTGAATTTTATATCAAATTAAACAGCTTTTATGAAGTGCTATAAATATCAAAACTATAACTTGATAAATTAAAAGGTAAAAAAAATACAACCAAAGAAGATACGCTGTTTGTTTTGTTTAAGGATGAGCCAATAATTTTATTTATTTCTGTGCATTAATTCTTCGTGCATTTATCAGTTTTAAAAATATTGTATACTAAAAATATGAATTTCAAGAGCTTTTCAATGGTGTAAAGCTTTTAATTTTTGGACCAAAATTGAAGAAATTACAAGAAAATAAAATTTATGCTTCTATATAATTCATATGAAAATCCCTTGATGTTACCAACAAAGATGGCTCCCACTATAAGGGATCTTCACTGATGTGGAAACTATCTATATGACTTGTTTAGTATGTGTGTAGTGGTATGACAATTTCTAAAAATTTGTTTAGATTATTAACAAATGTAGCATTCAAAACTAAGAGCTAATTAACATAAGCATCAAGCACACATGTGAACTCTCTCGCTTTTGGAGGGAGACTTACCCATTTAAGGTTAAAAATCATTTGAAAATGAGGGGTGTTTTACACATTTTAGACATTTCCCTACTTGGAAACAGATAACTTCTTTCTTTGTTTATGTAAAAATAACAAATCTCCCACTTTTCAAGTGAAAATCTGCCTCTTTGACCTCAGAAAATGTTCACTTGTATGATCAAGAAGTGCAGTTTGTCTGATGTGACTCAGAAAGTCATTGAGCTTGACAAGTTTTTTAATAAAGGGAGTCTCTTCACTCTGCCAAGTGTTGCTTTGAATAAAGGGAGTTTCTTCACTCTTCCAAGTGTTGCTTTGAATAAAGTGAGTCTCTTCACTCTTCCAAGTGTCACTTTGAATAAAGTGAGTCTCTTCACTCTTCCAAGTGTCACTTTGAATAAAGTGAGTCTCTTCACTCTTCCAAGTGTCACTTTGAATAAAGGGAGTTTCTACACTCTTTTTGTATAAAGAGAGTTACTTCACTCTTTCAAGTGTCACTTTAATTCTTCACTTGTCCAAGTGTCGCTTTGAATAAAGGGAGTCTCTTCACTCTTCCAAGTGTTGCTTTGAATAAAGGGAGTTTCTTCCCTCTTCCAAGTGTTGCTTTGATTAAAGGGAGTCTCTTCACTTTTCCAAGTGTCACTTTGAATAAAGGGAGTCTTCACTCTTCCAAGTGTCTCATTGAATAAAGGGAGTTTCTTCGCACTTCCATGTGTCGCTTTGAATAAAGGGAGTTTCTTCCCTCTTCCAAGTGTCACTGAATAAAGGGAGTTTCTTCACTCTTTTTGTATAAAGGGAGTTTCTTCCCTTCTTCCAAGTGTGGCTTGAAGTCTTGCTTGCAGGACTGTCAAGCTTTCATTTCAATAACCATTGCATACTGGTAGACTATAACGAGACTACATAGTGATCAAACTTTCAATGATTAATGGTACTAATAATAAAGATTGATACAGAGAAACTTACTCTGCAATTGACTTGAACTATTTGTATGTTAAACATTTTCTTAAAATGCTATACTCATAGGCCAGATGGCCTTTTGTATTGTATAAACTATATTATACTATAAATATAATTAAAGTTAAGTTTTGCAGACTGGACCTGGTAGCACAATCGGTAGAGCGTCGGCTTCAGGTACGGGTTTGATCCCTAGCCTCGACATGCCAAAGTCGTTAAAAATGGTAGTGGTATAGCTCTGTTGCTAACACTCAAGCAAATATAAGGGTAGTTCCACGACTGGTTGGCCCGGTGTCAGGATAATGTGACTGGATGTGGTATCATGCTGGACGTTCCAGGGTTGCTATACACGGTGATTGCAGAACTGTATCTTCTTCAAATGGATAATGTCTCCAAAACAAACAAACAAATCTAGCATAAGAGTTATGATTGTTTGTGAAACACACACATAATATGACTGGGTGTGCTATCATGCCAGGTGTTAACGGCATGCTATACACAGTCAAGGCAGCACTATATCTGCTTCGAGTGGACATTGTCTCCAGATAACTGAATTACTGTAGGTGGGACGGTAAACCCAATAAACAAACAAATAGTTTTGCTAGCAAGTATCTCATCCAGCTTGCATCATACCATCTTGCTCAGGTGCATTATTTTGCGACTTTTCTTGTACCTTGTACTGTTAAGTCTAGTCTAGACAGGAACATTCCTGTTGCTGTTTCCAAGCAATCGGGTTTGTTTATGTCTAGTTTGTCACAGTAAGATGTTTAAAACAAATGATAAAATCAATACTTAATTTCTAGCTTTATGGTCAAATATGGTTTCCAACACATGCACTTTGGAATATATCATAGACAGTGATAACAAAAAATTGGTCTTGGAAGATCTTGCTAGAAGCTGCTTGTACTAGATATATGGCAGTTGTCATGTAACCTTTTGATATGCAAAAATCAAAGTCAAAGCTGCTCTCTGTAGAATTCCTCAAATGATTCATAAATAATTATCTACTTCATCTCCAACTATAAATACCTTCAAGCCATTTGAAACAACTGAGTAGACGTTCAGAACTATTTCTTCATTTGTTAATCATACAATGTTAACAACTGGCCATATGCAAGAGAATCTGTTTTTTCTGATTGGTTGGGTCGCTTCGTCCCAGAAAATTGTTAATTTGGTTCAGTTCATTCATCAATGAAAGTACCATTTCAACCCTGCATATCTTATGTTTATGTTATTCAGGAAAGGGCTGGCACATTATTTTCTCATTTTCTTAAGAACATTTTCTTAAATTCTAGACTGGATAGATTGTCTTTATCCCGTATTCACCAACCATTCTTAAGCCTAAGTCATGATTTAAGCCCAAGACGTATTTTTCATACCAAGAAAAATAAGCTTATTTTTGGAGATTCAATGTGAATTCAAGCTGAAAGTATTAAAGTTAGTGTCATGCAAAAATACAGACATGTAGCTAAATACATAATGAAGATATTGTGGATTGAAATTAATGACTTGAATTAAGAATGGTTGGTGAATAAGGGCCATACTCACTGATGTGAAGTTGTGTATTTGTTCTTTTGACAAAAAGTTAAAATTACTTGTTTGAAGTAATTATAAACAAGATAAGACTGACCTTGACATTTATTGACAGTTGGAAGTTTTGCTCTTGCTCTAACTTTACTGCCAGAAAGTGTCCTTGAAAACTTATTTAATAAAACAACTTATTTATGTAAAGATGTTACAGTGATGTGAGGATGCAAGTTGTGCAATAAAAAAATAATACAACTTACATAATTTGTACTTGAGAACAAACCTAAACTGAGAAATTTTCTGCAACTGTTGCAAGATTGTGATGGGAAGTCGATGAATCTTGGGCCTCTTGGGCCAGACAGTTTATCTTTAGCTTAAATTTATAACCATTTTATGCACTATTTGGTACTTAAAAGAACATTTGAAAGTGAGATGAGCTCATTATCAGTGTTTGTTTTAAAAAAAAAGGAAAAATGTAAATGCTACATAACCCATAAAACATCAGGAAGAGATGTGCTAATGTTTTTGTGAATGGTTTTGCAGCTCATTTTCCTAAAATTTAGCATGAGAAATTGTAAATTAAATCATTTGTTATGGAAGAAGTCTGAAGGTATAATGGTGTTGTCTGTCTATTTAGTAGGCCAAGGATATATTCATTTAAAATATTATTTGAATGTTAATTTAGTGAGTGTTATCAAACTGTAGCTTATTTCATCAGCAAAAATATTAACATACACATAAAAGGGTGATAAATTATAGTTCACATAATATAGCCATATGGGTTTAAAGTAACTTGGTCACTATTGGTCATATTTGACCTATTTTTGATCAGACAAGGAGACTTATTATTTGTCTTTGGGGTTTATCTGCACCGGACCTGGTAGCACAATTGGTAGAGCTTCGGCTCCAGGTACGAGACGCCCCGGGTTTGATCAAAGGGTTGCGGCATACCATAGTCGTTAAAAATGGTAGTGGTATAGCTCCCTTGCTAACACTTAATCAAATAGTACAGTAGTGCCACAACTGGTTGGCCCGGTGTCAGGATAATGTTACTGGGTGTGGTATCCTGCCAGGTGCTATACATAGTGAAGGTAGCACTATATCTGCTTTAAGTGGACACCGTCTCCAGATAACTTATATGCTTGTGGTGGGACGATAAACCAAATAAACAAACAAATTATCCACTTACCAACAGTATTTAAATTAATAATAATTAATTATTGTACTATTGTGCATTGTTTTTATGTTTTTTTCAGCATACAGCAAGTATTAAAGAGAAACAGAAGATGTTGTTTAGTCTCCAGAAAAGAAGAATGGAGTAAGTAGTTCTTGTAAACATGCTGATTTAGACACTTGACTATAAGACTTTTGATGATTGTACCCAGACATAAGCATATAATATTCCTCCACCAATAATTAGATGGAAGTTGCCTGTATGACCACTGAGTTGGTGTGATGTAACACACACACAAAATCAAAACAAAACAAACACAAAAAACAACAACAAAGACTTTTCATCTACAGGTTTGAATTCCAATGATTTTAGCCCTTAGGCCAAGGTGTCACAATGAGTCACAAAGTGTCACGGATTCAAAACCCAAGACCACAAGTTTTAACTTCTTGGGAAGAACATTGCCCAAGGTAATTTTAACCTGTGTACTGGTTCTATTCAGGAAAAGTTTACTACATGTATAATAAGATTGAGGTTATCATTTATGTATGTCCTTTTTCAATACATTTTGTTACCTTTGGATGAAATTACAAATGATTTTGCAAATAACTTACAATAAGTAAGGGTTGAAGTCAAACTTAGTAGACCGGACTTGGTAGCATAACTGGTAGAGCGGCGGATTATGGTATGGGAGGCCTAGGTTCGATTCTAGGCCTAAACATGCCAACGTCATTAAAAAAGGTACTGGTATAAAGGTAGTTTCGACTGGATGGCCTGGTGTCAGGATAATTTGGCTACCGATAGGTGTAGTATCATGCCGGATGTTCAAGGGTTGCTATACACTGTGATTGCAGCACTATATCTACCTCAACTGGATAACATCTGCAAAACAAACAAACAAACAAATGTAGCATAAGAGTCATGATTGTATGTGAAACACACATAATATTTCGGGATGTGGTATTATGCCAGGTGTTCACAGCATGCTATACACAGTGAAGGCAGCACTTTATCTGCTTCCAGTGGACACCATCTCCAGATAACTGAAATACAGGTAATTGGATGATAAACCAAATAAACATAAACATATGTGAAACATATATATTGAGGTGTTGGTTGTTTTTTTCTGTTGCAGATTGGAGTGGAAATGCAGGCCATTGGACTTCCAACTTGAATGCAGTGAAAGAATGACAAAAGTGAATGACTTTATTACAGATATGAGGACATTAATTGCCAACTGTTAATGTCCACTGGTATAATTCTTTCGAGGATAATACACAAAGAACTGTGAAAGAACAGTTAAACATTGGAAAAATATATACAGAAATGCTTCCTTGGTTGATGTCCTTATATAAACACGTAGTGTAAAAGAGTAGCTTATAGTTCAAAGAACCTGACCCTATATAGTAAATATAGTTCACAGAACCTGATCTTTATATAGTTATAATTCAAGGAACGTGACATTTATATAGTTAATATAGTTAAAGGAACCTGATCTTTCTATAGTTAATATAATTCAAGGAACGTGACCTTTATATGGTTAATATAGTTCAAGGAACTTGATCTTTATATAGTACAAGGAGCCTGGTCTTTGTGTAGTTAATATAGTTAAAGGAACATGACCTTCATATAGTTAATTTAGTTAAAGGAACATGTCATTTATATAGTTCAAGGAACTTGATCTTTATATAGTTCAAGGAGCCTGGTCTTTGTGTAGTTAATATAGTTCAAGGAACTCGACCTTCATATAGTTAATTTAGTTAAAGGAACATGTCATTTATATAGTTCAAGGAACCTGACCTTTATATAGTTCAAGGAACCTTATCTTTATATAGTTAATATAGTTCACAGAACCTGACCTTTATATAGTTAATAAAGTTTAAGGAACTTGATCTTTATATAGTTAATATAGTTCAAGGAACTTTATCTTTATATGGTTAATTTAGTTTAAGGAACCTGACCTATAATACTTATTTTTGTAATGGTTATAAAATGTTAACTAGTGACACCTTTAAAAGAAAATTATAGCTTTAGAAATGTAATTAAAACCTTGTGTTTTTACCTTTGAAAATTCTAAAATAATCTTCAAATTAACTCATCAATCATTTTGTCACTTTTTTTTGCTTCATGACTGTCAGATTATGTAATTTTTTTTTGTTAAGGAGGATTAACTAGTTTTTACACCTGTGCTGTATTTCTAGTTTTTCTATTGTTTTTAGTTAATGGGGTTTAAATTAAGAGGGTTATCATAAAAATAGCTGTAATTATATCATATTCTTTTATGATATGACAAAATCCATTTCCATAAAGTCCAGCTTTTATAAAAAAAAATTTTTACCTCTCTACTAGGATGAAGAGGGGTGCCTATGGCGTAATAGTAGAGTCCCTGACTTATCTTACTGCTTAGTCCTTTGCCATACAGGTTCGAGTCCTGTTTGTTAAAAGGTCTTCCAGCTGACCTGCTGTGCGTTGGTGGTTCTACCCAGACATTTGTCTAGGGTCTACCGCCACCAAAATAGCTGAACCTGGCTATAATAACCACAGTGTATTTCAAGAAAACAAACTAGGATGAATGTCGGAGTATTCTACCGTTATTATTTTTAGTTTTTAAACTTGAAAACAGCAACATTAATTAATATTTTATCACTTAGACAGCGAGGATATAAAATGTCCATGTTCTAAATTTCTCCTGAAGGAGCCCCTGCATTTTCAAGTGGCAAAAAAATCGTTGCTGTGATTGGTCAGGATCCCAGACTAATGCTAGATGGTCACGTGCTCAAGAGCACTCGACTTTTGTCCGATGTGTATTAAGATGATTTTAAGCCATTTTTCTAGGCTTTAAAACAATAAATAATAAAATGCATCATAGAAGAGACTGGGGGGAAAATATGCAGGGTACTTTTCTGCTGATGGTGATTGGTTTGCTTATTAGCAAGAGTGTGCATTATTTACGTCTTGGAAAGGCGAAAATGATGTGTGTTATCTTCATGGGGCATTTTCTCGTGTTTATTTTCTCGAAAAAAGATGCCTTGTTTTGAATAGTGATAGCTCAGCAATGGCTGAAGCAGTTTTTGTTGAAAAATGAAATTGCAAAGAACAATGGAGAGGACCTTCCCCCAGAATTTGCAAATTCCTTCTACAAAAAAAAAATATTTGATCTTATTTAAAATGTGGTTTAAAAAGTCTTGAAAATCAAATAATTTTCAAACAAGACAAGATATAAAAAAAATTGAGGCACTGTCCCCGCCATTCATCAGAGAAGAATATTTCAGTTTGAACCAATTTAACCTAGTTTTGTGCATTTAATCACATTTAAAAAAAGTATGGAATTCCGTATTTTTCGGGGCTCCAGTACTCAAATGATCATAATGGTTGCAATTTTGTATTTATTCATGTTTTATTACTTTATAATAGTTAGAATGTTGTAAAGTCTATATCTCTCCCAGAAAAGGAGAAACTTGCTGATGACTTTTTATGTCAGGTTTACCCTTAATGTTAGAATTTGATTTTATTAATTTTCTCAAATCCTTACTTCACATTGATGTCTAACGTCATGGCACATTTGCTTATAAAGCTTATTTTGTTTAGAAAGCAAAGTGCAGTTCACTTTTTGCAGTTTTGATGAAAAAGTTTTGCATTTTGTGTTATGTATAGTAAATAATAAGCTACCTCTCATTAATTAAGTAGTTTCTTTAAATTGTAAGATAACTAAAAGCCATTGTTACAATAGATGTATGCCTTATTAGATATCGATAATTTTTTGCTTACTCTTTTTACATCCTTTTTCTTTAAAGTCAAATAATTATATTTTTTTTCCAGTGATACTCAAAATGCCTATTAATCCGAAGTTATTACATTATTCTCTTTAGCATAAGTTTGAAAAAAAACCCCTAATGTTGTTAACATCTTAAAACATTGTAAACAATCTTATTTTGAATCTCACTTTGTTTATTCAGTGGTCCTAGGGCAAAGGTTATAAAACATTAAGCCTAAATACATTCTCAAGATTTCCAGTGGCCAGAATAACAAATAACATTACAATTTATCCAATCAGATGCCTGGGATTGGTCTCTGGCTCAAGCTTAAAGTTTTATAATTTTGGGGCCCAGGCCTCATGTGCTAATCCTGGTCAATTTACTCATGCCACTGCCTGCAGAGAGCAAATTGATCAGGCTTAGTCAAATGGTGTAAATACTTATCTGCCAGTTCCCAATGGAAGCACTTTGATCGGAGTACATACAATTTTTGCTTCCATGAATCCTGCAATACATCTTTTAACCCGTACCTGTAGTTCTCAGCAAATACTCAAGTTCAATACAGCAGGTCAGCTGGAAGACCTTTAGTTCTATGCAAATGTAGCAGAGATTTAGCATATACTTAAGATTAAGTACTGGTTCTAAGCAATTGCAGCAGATATAGATCCGATAATAATAAACTTAATGAGTTTTTAGTTTGTATTTGGTTGTAAACCTTATCAGACGACATTTCTATGATCAATAATAATAAGTTGTTTTTTACAGCTTCAGAATGAGAGACATTAATGAATAGTCTCCCCTGAATTGTCCCTAAATGCAAGGTGTCCTTTCATTTGTTTTACTTGGTTTTTATGCTTGTGCTCTTTGGAGTGTATGTTGACTTTTCAGCCATTCTTGTGATACCCAGGTTAATCATCATCAACCAACACTTCCATTTTCTTTTTCAAATAACATCTCTCCATAAGTACTTAAATGGATTTTAAGCTTATAATTATGCAAAAGTAAGAAATTTTACTGTTTGTATCTGCAATATCTACATAAGAAAAGGTGACAAAGTCCAAGAATTTCAACTTAAAAGCCCTACCTACTGTTTGGAATACCTCGAATATTGACTAACAAGGGAGACAATTTTGATTTCACTAATACGCCCCATTAGGTGATTAACCCTTAGCTTGCTAAACATGTATTTGTAAGACTGGCAAATAATGTAGGTCCAGATCAGGACGTTCCCTGCTATGAATTAAAAAAATACTAAGAAAAACACTGGTTTAATTAGCAATTGTATTCTTAATTTCTTAATATACATGTCTAGGGTCTACCGCCACCAAAATAGCTGAAATATGTATACAACGTGTGTGTTTTTACAGGTGCATCGGACATTTTGACAACTCTTTTTCGTGTGATATTTCCTACATGTGACAATCGCAACTCGGGTCCCAGTGAGCGAGGAGTTTCAGAATCTAGTAAGCAAGGGACTGAATGGTTGAATGACTTTTCAAATCTATCTCATTCCAATATTAGGCCAGGTGTTCACGGAATGCGACACACAGTAAAGGCAACACCACATCTTTTTGTCTCAGTATCACTATCAGCAGAACATATCTTGCTATGAGCTGTCTGATCAAGATCTGGTCTATTTGCTGCTGAATCGCAAACAATATGTCGAGGCACTTTTGCATGTCAATGTAAGAAGATGACTTAAGAATGATTTAGTTTATTAATAAATGTAGCAAGCTAAGGGTTAATGATTATATATTTTGATAGAGATTAAAAAAGCAAACAGTGATGATCTTGAAAAGGCTGCCAGCAGGAGCTTGCCTCTCTGAGAATACAATATTTTTCCCATTCATTCTTAATTCTAGCTTACCAGTTTTCATTTGGCAGTGAATTCATTTTATTGAATATGTATTCCACTTTTCTGAATAAACATATGTAATCATATTTTGTTTTGCTTGCTTCAATGTTTCACAAAACATGACCCCTTAAACTTTTAAATGTAAAGTGTATGATTATTTAGTTTGAAATTTTACGTCTATCTACTGTCATAATAATGTACCACTCCGTACAGTAAATTATTTGGCGAGCGTTAATATGGCCTTTACTGGTTCCCGTGTAACTAACTATCTTAAAGGTCGTACTCGACAGTTTGGATCAAAATATTTTCCCCAAATAACCAAATAAGTAATTGTTACCTGAAAAGATCTTGCAAAATGCTGCTCATTGATGCCCTAGATCAGTGTGAACAGTGAAACATAAATCCCCATTCTTCATTGCAAACAGGTATTTCCTATCTTATACACGCTGCAGAGATAGCTATTTTTAAAAAGGAAAACCACGTGACAACTTGCTTTTTTAAGATTACGTTATATCGTCATCCGGGTAACCTATCTGACGTCGGCATGTATTTTAGCAGATATCACTATGGTACTTATTTATAGAATTAGAATGTTTGAACTTTAGAGTGGCTTTATCGCGATTTGTACAGTTAACTATGTAGGCAGTGTTCAAAACGGTCGTTACGTATGCAAAAGTATGAGTTTATGAAGAAATTATGCCCTTGTTCCCCAAAGTAGTGGTAAGGTGGTGTTACATGTATTTGATATA
The DNA here is from genome assembly GCA_007844125.1 of Sinonovacula constricta. Taxonomy (NCBI): domain Eukaryota; kingdom Metazoa; phylum Mollusca; class Bivalvia; order Cardiida; family Solecurtidae; genus Sinonovacula; species Sinonovacula constricta. The sequence continues at coordinate 51,169,347 of CM017555.1, forward strand.
AGCAAACTGTGGGATACCACCTTTAAAACATACAAGAAAAGGAAAATCAGGAAGATTTCATGAAATGGCTGGACTGCTTTAACAACCATAATTATGAAACTGCATCTAATTTAAAACAAAACAAACATAAATTAAATGGGAAAAAAAAACTTTATTGAAGAAACATTTCCTTTCTTACAAACAGTCCAGTAACAGAGTCTGATATTTTGCAATTATGAGCTGTTCATCACGTATGCATGATACGATATGGCTTTCATTTATGTTTTGTCAGTGTATTATCACCATCAGGTATACTAGCTGAACAGTCTACATCTCTTACATAACCTTTATGCTGACAGCGGACGCACACACGTGTGTACACGCACATATTTATGTACAAGCACACATATATATATATATATATATATATATATCATATACATATATATATAAGTTGGTAGTAGTGGCTTCCTTCCTAACGCTCGGGGCCAATGGGACAGCATTACGCCTGACTCGTCGGTGTCAGTATAATGGACCGGCCGGGTTCAGTCCCTGGGCACCTTATAAGTGCCCCTGTGCTACAATGACAGAAATGTCGCTGCACAGTATCGGCAAAAATGCCGGCAAATCCCATTCCATCCCTAGATAGATAGATAGATAACACAATTATAATATGCATAATGAACTTCAAAGCACTTACCGAGCTGGTAGATCAATGGAATCGTCATTTGACACGTTACTGACCAGACTGACTGATTGCCTTTATGATGGTTTCCGACAATCGTTGTTATCGTATTGAAGTGCACATTACGCTTAGTTAACATGAAAGGTCTTGCTAAATATAATCAGATTTATGTCTGAGTTGTCACGGAAGACCAGTGTTTTTTCTTAGTATTTTTTTATCTCATACATGTATATTAAGAAATTAATAATACAATCGGTAGAGTGTCGGCTCCATGTATGGGAAGCCCGGGTTCGATACTGGGCCGCGACATACCAAAGTCGTTAAAGTGGTAGTGGTATTGCTCACTTGCTAACGCTCAAGCAAATATAAGGGTAGTTCCACGACTAGTTGGCCTGGTGTCAGGATAATGTTGCTTGGTGTGGTATTATGCCAGGTGTTCACGGCATGCTACACACAGTGAAGGCAACATTTTAATTTCTTTATGTGGACGCCGTCTCCAGATAGCTGAAATACCGGTACTGTTGGTGGGACTAAAGCACACAATTCCAGAGGCTAGGATCTGATACCGACGCATTATGGGTCATCTTCTGGTGACCTTTCATTCAACCATTCAGACCCTTGCTTATTAGATTCTGAAACTCCTCGCTCAACATAGGGACCCGAGTTGCGATTGTCACATGTAGGAAATATCACACGAAAAAGAGTTGTCAAAATGGTCGATACACCTGTAAAAACACCCTTCGTGTTTTGATCACTGTTTTATTTGCAGATTTGCTACCAGAGCGTTTTGGAACCAGTCTGTAGTATCACGGCGCTTAATTTTTAAATAGCAACTTGGAAATTCGAACAACCGATAGAGCAGTTTATAATGGGTGAGTTTCAGATCACATTAAGGCAAGATCGTGTGCTTAGCAACAAACAATAAAACAGCAAACTATAAAGTGAGAAAAATAGGAAATTGTCGGGGAATTATTAATAGTATTAGGCAATGTGAAGGGAGACGTTGGGCGAGTCGCATTTTTGACTGACTTACATATAATAGTATCAAGTAAGCCAGTAAAAAGCCATCGTCGGATACCCCCGGTTGATTCTATTACGTTACTCTCCATTCATCACCCGTGGGCAAATTGCTACTCATTTCGTCGTTTTGTTTACTATGAAATGCCGCAATCCGATTGGTTCGCTAAGAAAATCCAGCGGATCTGCCAACCAATCAAGTTAAAGCTTACATACCACTTCGATGACCGATAATCGTGTAGCTAGGCACTCGGAACTCCTCGGGTAATTCCGTCATCTACGTAATCACCTCGGAAATAATGCGGTCGCCGCCATATTGACGAACTACTTCCAAAATGGCAATCGTACCTGCTCGGCGATCTCCGGCAAGCTTCGAATATAGACATCACCGAAGCGTGATCCGAGTGCATGCAGGGTAATAACTGGAATATTACACTTTTACCAAATCCTGTTGGTAATATACATACAGTATCAACTAAGTTAGAAATATTCTTCAACGAAGCAATCTGCTCTTCTTTCAGGGAGTATTGAATCTCCGTTATATCTAAAGCGTACTGCATGCACTTTGAAAAGTCAGCCATCTTTGTTTACATAATGCAATGAGAAGTTATTCGCCGGAGCAAATCACCAACTGGTGTATTCATACAATTACATCCGAGGCATTATCTCCGAAGCTTGCCGGAGATCGCCGAGAAGGTACGATTGGTAGCTAGGTCGTCCTGTAGTTTACGAACGACAAGCTGGCAAGCAGTTCCCAGCAAGCAGTTACTGTGTAAACTTTACACACGAGCGGCGAGCCACAACGATACCCGATACTAATTTTTAATGTAGCCGGCAAGCTGCTCTTTATGTAAGAGATCTATAATAATAAAGTTATTGCCCAACAATAGTTATTTTATTCATTTTAATATTGAATCAGTTCGCAAAACATGCAATGAAGGTAGCTTATTTTAAAAGATAAATACCCTGCTGATTAAAATTTAGAACTGAACGTTATAAAGGTGTAAACGTTAGTTCAACAAGTAAACATAAATGTTCAACAAGATAAATATTTTCTCAAATAATATTACTTTTCTGAGTTATTGGGCGTGGGGTATGTGTGCGTGTGTGCGTGCGTGCGTGCGTGCGTGCGTGTGTGTGCGTGATTTCTCTTTTTAAAACAATGTAGAAGTACATTAGGATACAAAAGAAAAAGTAGGTGCAGACAGGTTTTTGTGGGGGGCTGGGGGCCGCTGGTCGAACTCTTTCCGACCCAGAGTAGGCCGACGTAGAGGAAATGCGACAACATTTCAAGGGGATCGAACCTTTCGACTCCTAAGGTAGCTTGGACACAATCTTGGGTCTGACTGCCAAAAGGTGTCCTCGTAAGTGGTAAAATATCCGCAATTTTTGAATGCAGATATGACTCTTTTCGAGCAAATCAGGGCCGACACATAGGAAATGTGACAGAACTTCTTCATATGCATCCGAAAGAGCATCGAAGCGGCATTCGGATCCTCAAGAGGACTGCCGAAAAGGAGTGTAGGAATTTGGTAAAATAATCCGAAAAAGAGGATTTTTGGTCGCGGATAGGCGCCTTATTCCGACCGCAACAAGGCCGACATAGAGGAAATGTGACACGACTTCTCATATGCATCTGAAAGAGGATTAAACCAGCTTTCGAGTCCTGAATACAAATTCGGCTCTATTGTGGAGCTGACTGCCTCAATAATGCCTTCGTATGGTTTAGAAAATCTGCAAAACAGGGATTTTTGGTCGCGTATAGACGTCATTCCTACCCCGACAAGGTCGACATAGAGGAAATGTGACAGCACTTCGTTATATGCATCTGAAAGAGGATCAAACCAGCTTTTAACTGCCGCAGAGCCTTTGGCTCTATCTTGGGGCTGACTGCCTCAAAAATATCTCCGTATGTGTTAGGAAATCTGCAAAAAGGGGATTTTTGGTCGCGTATAGACCTCTTTCCGACCCCGACAAGGCCGACATAAAGGAAATGTGACATTACTTCCTCAAATGCATATGAAAGAGGATCGAACCAGCTTTTAATTGTTGCAGAGCGTTTGGCTCTATCTTGGGGCTGACTACCTCAAAAATGTCTCGTAAGTGGTAGGAAATCTGCAAAAAAAGTTGGATTTTTGGTCGCGTAGACCTCTTTCCGATCCCGACAAGGCCGACATAGAGGAAATGTGACACCACTTCTTCATATGCATACGAAAGAAGATTGAACCAGCTTTCGAGTCCTGAAAAGTCTTTGGCTCTATCTTGGGGCTGACTGCCTCGAAAATGTCTCCCTATGTGGTAGGAAATCTGCAAAAAAGTTGGATTTTTGGGCGCGTATAGACCTCTTTTCGACACAGACAAGGCCGACAAAGAGGAAATGTGACACCACTTCTTTATATGCATATGAGAGAGGATCAAACCAGCTTTTAACTGCTGAAGAGCATTTGGCTCTATCTTGGGGCTGACTGCCTAAAAAATATCTCCGTATGTGTTAGGAAATCTGCAAAGTGGGTGATTTTTGGTCGCGTATAGACCTCTTTCCGACCCCGACAAGGCCGACATAAAGGAAATGTGACACCACTTCCTCAAATGCATATGAAAGAGGATCGAACCAGCTTTTAATTGTTGCAGAGCGTTTGGCTCTATCTTGGGGCTGATTAACTCAAAATGTCTCGTAAGTGGTAGGAAAACTGCAAAAAAGTTGGATTTTCGGTCGCGTATAGACCTCTTTCCGACCCCGACAAGGCCGACATAGAGGAAATGTGACACCACTTCTTCATATGCATATGAAAGAGGATTAAACCAGCCTTTGACTGCCGCAGAGCGCTTGGCTCTATCTTGGGGCTGACTGTCTCAAAAATGTCTCTGAATGTGGTAGGAAATCTGCAAAAAAGTTGGATTTTCGGTCGCGTATAGACCTCTTTCCGACCCCGACAAGGCCGACATAAAGGAAATGTGACACCACTTCTTCATATGCATATGAAAGAGGATCAAACCAGCTTTTAACTGTTGCAAAGCGTTTGGCTCTATCTTGGGGCTGACTGCCTCAAAAATGTCTCCGTATGTGGTAGGAAATCGGCAAAAAGGAGATTTTTTGGTCGCGTATAGACCTCTTTCCGACCCCGACAAGGCCGACATAGAGGAAATGTGACACCACTTCTTCATATGCATATGAAAGAGGATTAAACCAGCTTTCGACTGCCGTAGAGCGCTTGGCTCTATCTTGGAGCTGACTGTATCAAAAATGTCTCTGAATGTGGTAGGAAATCTGCAAAATAGTTGGATTTTTTGGTCGCGTATCGACCTCTTTCCGATCCCGACAAGGCTGACATATAGGAAATGTGACACCACTTCTTCATATGCATATGAAAGAGGATTAAACCAGCTTTTGACTGCCGTAGAGCGCTTGGCTCTATCTTGGAGATGACTGTCTCAAAAATGTCGCTGTAAGTGGTAGGAAAAGCTGCAAAAAAGTTGGATTTTCGGTCGCGTATAGACCTCTTTCCGACCCCGACAAGGCCGACATAGAGGAAATGTGACACCACTTCTTCATATGCATATGAAAGAGGATTAAACCAGCTTTTGACTGCCGTAGAGCGCTTGGCTCTATCTTGGGGCTGACTGTATCAAAAATGTCTCTGAATGTGGTAGGAAATCTGCAAAAAAAGTTGGATTTTTTGGTCGCGTATCGACCTCTTTCCGATCCCGATAAGGCTGACATATAGGAAATGTGACACCACTTCTTCATATGCATATGAAAGAGGATTAAACCATCTTTTGACTGCCGTAGAGCGCTTGGCTCTATCTTGGGTCTGACTGTCTCACAAATGTCTCTGAATGTGGTAGGAAATCTGCAAAAAAGTTGGATTTTCGGTCGGGTATAGACCTCTTTCCGACCCCGACAAGGCCAACATAGAGGAAATGTGACACCACTTCCTCATATGCATATGAAAGAGGATTAAAGCAGCTTTTAATTGCCGCAGAGCGTTTGGCTCTATCTTGGGGCTGACTGCCTCAATAATGTCTCCGTATGTGGTAGGAAATCGGCAAAAAGGAGATTTTTTGGTCGCGTATAGACCTCCTTCCGACCCCGACAAGGCTGACATAGAGGAAATGTGACACCACTTCTTCATATGCATATGAAAGAGGATTAAACCAGCTTTTGACTGCCGCAGAGCGCTTGGCTCTATCTTGGGGCTGACTGTCTCAAAAATGTCTCTAAAAGTGGTAGGAAATCTGCAAAAAAGTTGGATTTTCGGTCGCGTATAGACCTCTTTCCGACCCCGACAAGGCCGACATAGAGGAAATGTGACACCACTTCTTCATATGCATATGAAAGAGGATTAAACCAGCTTTTGACTGCCGTAGAGCGCTTGGCTCTATCTTGGGGATGACTGTATCAAAAATGTCTCTGAATGTGGTAGGAAATCTGCAAAAAAGTTGGATTTTCGTTCGCGTATAGACCTCTTTCCGATCCCGATAAGGCTGACATATAGGAAATGTGACACCACTTCTTCATATGCATATGAAAGAGGATTAAACCAGCTTTTGACTGCCGTAGAGCGCTTGGCTCTATCTTGGAGATGACTGTCTCAAAAATGTCTCTGTAAGTGGTAGGAAAAGCTGCAAAAAAGTTGGATTTTCGGTCGCGTATAGACCTCTTTCCGACCCCGACAAGGCCGACATAGAGGAAATGTGACACCACTTCTTCATATGCATATGAAAGACGATTAAACCAGCTTTTGACTGCCGTAGAGCGCTTGGCTCTATCTTGGGGCTGACTGTATCAAAAATGTCTCTGAATGTGGTAGGAAATCTGCAAAAAAAGTTGGATTTTTTGGTCGCGTATCGACCTCTTTCCGATCCCGATAAGGCTGACATATAGGAAATGTGACACCACTTCTTCATATGCATATGAAAGAGGATTAAACCATCTTTTGACTGCCGTAGAGCGCTTGGCTCTATCTTGGGTCTGACTGTCTCACAAATGTCTCTGAATGTGGTAGGAAATCTGCAAAAAAGTTGGATTTTCGGTCGGGTATAGACCTCTTTCCGACCCCGACAAGGCCAACATAGAGGAAATGTGACACCACTTCTTCATATGCATATGAAAGAGGATTAAACCAGCTTTTGACTGCCGCAGAGCGTTTGGCTCTATCTTGGGGCTGACTGCCTCAATAATGTCTCCGTATGTGGTAGGAAATCGGCAAAAAGGAGATTTTTTGGTCGCGTATAGACCTCCTTCCGACCCCGACAAGGCTGACATAGAGGAAATGTGACACCACTTCTTCATATGCATATGAAAGAGGATTAAACCAGCTTTTGACTGCCGCAGAGCGCTTGGCTCTATCTTGGGGCTGACTGTCTCAAAAATGTCTCTGAATGTGGTAGGAAATCTGCAAAAAAGTTGGCTTTTCGGTCGCGTATAGACCTCTTTCCGACCCCGACAAGGCCGCCATAAAGGAAATGTGACACCACTTCTTCACATGCATATGAAAGAGGATCAAACCAGCTTTTAACTGCCGCAGAGCGTTTGGCTCTATCTTGGGGCTGACTGCCTCAAAAATGTCTCCGTATGTGGTCGGAAATCGGCAAAAAGGAGATTTTTTGGGCTATTTATACTTTGCGGAACGGAACGAAACGGAACGGAACAAACATTGAGGCACCACACGGGGCACAGCAATTTTTTTACTAATATGTAAATATATTAAATACAAATAATGAAATATTGAAACTGCCTAGCGAACAGTCGATCAAGGGCTTTTTCGAACTGAACCATCTGAATACCTACTTCTAAATGGACATTATTTATATAAAATCTTCGGGACTGCAAACAGTTGTTCCGTTTCGTTCCGCAAAGTATAAATATCCCCTAGGATAATGATATTTAGCGGAACGGAACGGAACAAGATTTAATAATTGTTATTTATGATTAACTTCCTCCTTTATAATGCTTGTATAAACTTCACTTATAAATAATCATTCATGATGCATAAACGAAATAGCAGGCTACCTATCCTGCTAATGAAGACTCGTCACTTTGTTTATGAAATGACAACATATAAATCAAATACAGAAATGTGGAAACTATCTTATTATTATACACAAATTAAATTTGAGAACATATATATATACATATATATATATATATATATATATATATATATATATATATATATATATATATATATATATATATATATATATATATATATATATATATATATATCTATATATCTATATATATATATATATATATATAATTTTTTTATATATATAATTTGTAATTACATGCACTAATAAAGCTGAAATATCACTATTACAGTCAGACTTGTGTACAAACCTTGTCTTCAACTCTTATTTATTGTGACAGCAATTTTTTACTAATATGTAAATATATTAAATAAAAATAATGAAATATTGAAACTGCCTAGCGAACAGTCGATCTAGGGCTTTTTCGAACTGAACCATCTGAATACCTACTTCTAAATGGACATTATTTATATAAAATCTTCGGGACTGCAAACAGTTGTTCCGTTTCGTTCCGCAAAGTATAAATATCCCCTAGGATAATGATATTTAGCGGAACGGAACGGAACAAGATTTAATAATTGTTATTTATGATTAATTTCCTCCTTTATAATGCTTGTATAAACTTCACTTATAAATAATCATTCATGATGCATAAACGAAATAGCAGGCTACCAATCCTGCTAATGAAGACTCGTCACTTTTTTATGAATTTTTACTAATATGTAAATATATTAAATAAAAATAATGAAATATTGAAACTGCCTAGCGAACAGTCGATCTAGGGCTTTTTCGAACTGAACCATCTGAATACCTACTTCTAAATGGACATTATTTATATAAAATCTTCGGGACTGCAAACAGTTGTTCCGTTTCGTTCCGCAAAGTATAAATATCCCCTAGGATAATGATATTTAGCGGAACGGAACGGAACAAGATTTAATAATTGTTATTTATGATTAATTTCCTCCTTTATAATGCTTGTATAAACTTCACTTATAAATAATCATTCATGATGCATAAACGAAATAGCAGGCTACCAATCCTGCTAATGAAGACTCGTCACTTTTTTATGATTTTTTACTAATATGTAAATATATTAAATAAAAATAATGAAATATTGAAACTGCCTAGCGAACAGTCGATCTAGGGCTTTTTCGAACTGAACCATCTGAATACCTACTTCTAAATGGACATTATTTATATAAAATCTTCGGGACTGCAAACAGTTGTTCCGTTTCGTTCCGCAAAGTATAAATATCCCCTAGGATAATGATATTTAGCGGAACGGAACGGAACAAGATTTAATAATTGTTATTTATGATTAATTTCCTCCTTTATAATGCTTGTATAAACTTCACTTATAAATAATCATTCATGATGCATAAACGAAATAGCAGGCTACCTATCCTGCTTATGAAGACTCGTCACTTTGTTTATGAATTTTTTACTAATATGTAAATATATTAAATAAAAATAATGAAATATTGAAACTGCCTAGCGAACAGTCGATCAAGGGCTTTTTCGAACTGAACCATCTGAATACCTACTTCTAAATGGACATTATTTATATAAAATTTTCGGGACTGCAAACAGTTGTTCCGTTTCGTTCCGCAAAGTATAAATATCCCCTAGGATAATGATATTTAGCGGAACGGAACGGAACAAGATTTAATAATTGTTATTTATGATTAACTTCCTCCTTTATAATGCTTGTATAAACTTCACTTATAAATAATCATTCATGATGCATAAACGAAATAGCAGGCTACCAATCCTGCTAATGAAGACTCGTCACTTTTTTATGAATTTTTACTAATATGTAAATATATTAAATAAAAATAATGAAATATTGAAACTGCCTAGCGAACAGTCGATCTAGGGCTTTTTCGAACTGAACCATCTGAATACCTACTTCTAAATGGACATTATTTATATAAAATCTTCGGGACTGCAAACAGTTGTTCCGTTTCGTTCCGCAAAGTATAAATATCCCCTAGGATAATGATATTTAGCGGAACGGAACGGAACAAGATTTAATAATTGTTATTTATGATTAATTTCCTCCTTTATAATGCTTGTATAAACTTCACTTATAAATAATCATTCATGATGCATAAACGAAATAGCAGGCTACCTATCCTGCTAATGAAGACTCGTCACTTTGTTTATGAATTTTTTACTAATATGTAAATATATTAAATAAAAATAATGAAATATTGAAACTGCCTAGCGAACAGTCGATCTAGGGCTTTTTCGAACTGAACCATCTGAATACCTACTTCTAAATGGACATTATTTATATAAAATCTTCGGGACTGCAAACAGTTGTTCCGTTTCGTTCCGCAAAGTATAAATATCCCCTAGGATAATGATATTTAGCGGAACGGAACGGAACAAGATTTAATAATTGTTATTTATGATTAATTTCCTCCTTTATAATGCTTGTATAAACTTCACTTATAAATAATCATTCATGATGCATAAACGAAATAGCAGGCTACCTATCCTGCTAATGAAGACTCGTCACTTTGTTTATGAATTTTTTACTAATATGTAAATATATTAAATAAAAATAATGAAATATTGAAACTGCCTAGCGAACAGTCGATCTAGGGCTTTTTCGAACTGAACCATCTGAATACCTACTTCTAAATGGACATTATTTATATAAAATCTTCGGGACTGCAAACAGTTGTTCCGTTTCGTTCCGCAAAGTATAAATATCCCCTAGGATAATGATATTTAGCGGAACGGAACGGAACAAGATTTAATAATTGTTATTTATGATTAATTTCCTCCTTTATAATGCTTGTATAAACTTCACTTATAAATAATCATTCATGATGCATAAACGAAATAGCAGGCTACCTATCCTGCTAATGAAGACTCGTCACTTTGTTTATGAAATGACAACATATAAATCAAATACAGAAATGTGGAAACTATCTTATTATTATACACAAATTAAATTTGAGAACATGTATATATATAATATATATATATATATATATATATATATATATATATATATATATATATATATATATATATATATCTATATATATATATATCTATATATATATATATATATATATATAATTTTTTTATATATATAATTTGTAATTACATGCACTAATAAAGCTGAAATATCACTATTACAGTCAGAGTTGTGTACAATCCTTGTCTTCAACTCTTATTTATTGTGATTCCGTTTCGTTCCGCAAAGTATACATATCCCCTAGGATAATGATATTTAGCGGAACGGAACGGAACAAGATTTGTAGCTGCCAACTTCCCTACATGAATCAGAGGTGGAGGACAAATGATGTCAGACTAAATGTCTAATCAAATCGGCATTTAGAACATTGCCCACCCAAGGATCGAACTCGCGACACTGATGCTCCTACCTACTGATCATTTGTCCTCCACCTCTGATTCATGTGGGGAAGTTGGCAGGTACAAATCTTGTTCCGTTCCGTTCCGCTAAATATCATTATCATAGTGGATATTTATACTTTGCGGAACGAAACGGAATCACAATAAATAAGAGTTGAAGACAAGGTTTGTACACAACTCTGACTGTAATAGTGATATTTCAGCTTTATTAGTGTATGTAATTTCAAATTATATATATATATATATATATATATATATATATATATATATATATATATATATATATATATATATATATATATATATATATAGATATATATATATATATATATATATATATATATATATATATATATATATATACATGATATATATATATATACATGTTCCCAAATTTAATGTGTGTATAATAATAAGATAGTTTCCACATTTCTGTATTTGATTTATATGTTGTCATTTCATAAACAAAGTGACGAGTCTTCATTAGCAGGATAGGTAGCCTGCTATTTCGTTTATGCATCATGAATGATTATTTATAAGTGAAGTTTATACCAGCATTATAAAGGAGGAAATTAGTCATAAATAACAATTATTAAATCTTGTTCCGTTCCGTTCCGCTAAATATCATTATCCTAGGGGATATTTATACTTTGCGAAACGAAACGGAATCACAATAAATAGTATTGAAGACATGGTTCGTACACAACGCTGACTGTATACCACCTCAAATATTTTATAAGTCCATTGACATATGGCTTTGAAACGTTGCACACTTGTTCTCCATCATAATCCCAACATGTTGTTAAATTTAATTTGTTTACGATAATAATATAGTTTCCAACCCGCACACTTATAGATCTGTAGGTAAGAGCGCCGGTCTTTGGATTGCAGAGTCGCAAGCCGTTCGATCCTCGGGCGGGCCATTTTCTCTGTGCCGATTTGATAACACATTGTGTGTGACATCATTCGTCCTCCACCTCTGATTCATGTGGGGAAGTTGGCAGTTACTTGTGGAGAACAGGTAAGTACGGGTACAGAATCCAGGAACACTGTCTAGGTTAACTGCCCATCGTTACATAACTGAAATACTGTTGAAAACGGTGTTATAGTTTCCACATTTCTGTATTTTATTTATATGTTGTGATTTCTAAAAGTGACGAGTCTTCATTAGCAGGATAGGTAGCCTGCGATTTTGTTTATGCATCATGAATGATTATTTATATGTGAAGTTTATACAAGCATTATAAAGGAGGAAATGGATATTGAATAACAAATCTTGTTCCGTTCCGTTCCGCTAAATATCATTATCCTAGGGGATATTTATACTTTGCGGAACGAAACGGAATCACAATAAATAAGAGTTGAAGACAAGGTTTGTACACAACTCTGACTGTAATAATGATATTTCAGCTTTATTAGTGCATGTAATTACAAATTATATATATAAAAAATATATATATATAAATATATATATATATATATATATATATATATATATATATATATATATATATATATATATATATATATATATATATATATATATATATATATATACATGTTCTCAAATTTAATTTGTGTATAATAATAAGATAGTTTCCACATTTCTGTATTTGATTTATATGTTGTCATTTCATAAACAAAGTGACGAATCTTCATTAGCAGGATAGGTAGCCTGCTATTTCGTTTATGCTTCATGAATAATTATTTATAAGTGAAGTTTATACAAGCATTATAAAGGAGGAAATTAATCATAAATAACAATTATTAAATCTTGTTCCGTTCCGTTCCGCTAAATATCATTATCCTAGGGGATATTTATACTTTGCGGAACGAAACGGAACAACTGTTTGCAGTCCCGAAGATTTTATATAAATAATGTCCATTTAGAAGTAGGTATTCAGATGGTTCAGTTCGAAAAAGCCCTAGATCGACTGTTCGCTAGGCAGTTTCAATATTTCATTATTTTTATTTAATATATTTACATATTAGTAAAAAATTCATAAACAAAGTGACGAGTCTTCATTAGCAGGATAGGTAGCCTGCTATTTCGTTTATGCATCATGAATGATTATTTATAAGTGAAGTTTATACAAGCATTATAAAGGAGGAAATTAATCATAAATAACAATTATTAAATCTTGTTCCGTTCCGTTCCGCTAAATATCATTATCCTAGGGGATATTTATACTTTGCGGAACGAAACGGAACAACTGTTTGCAGTCCCGAAGATTTTATATAAATAATGTCCATTTAGAAGTAGGTATTCAGATGGTTCAGTTCGAAAAAGCCCTAGATCGACTGTTCGCTAGGCAGTTTCAATATTTCATTATTTTTATTTAATATATTTACATATTAGTAAAAAATTCATAAAAAAGTGACGAGTCTTCATTAGCAGGATAGATAGCCTGCTATTTCGTTTATGCATCATGAATGATTATTTATAAGTGAAGTTTATACAAGCATTATAAAGGAGGAAATTAATCATAAATAACAATTATTAAATCTTGTTCCGTTCCGTTCCGCTAAATATCATTATCCTAGGGGATATTTATACTTTGCGGAACGAAACGGAACAACTGTTTGCAGTCCCGAAGATTTTATATAAATAATGTCCATTTAGAAGTAGGTATTCAGATGGTTCAGTTCGAAAAAGCCCTAGATCGACTGTTCGCTAGGCAGTTTCAATATTTCATTATTTTTATTTAATATATTTACATATTAGTAAAAAATTCATAAAAAAGTGACGAGTCTTCATTAGCAGGATAGGTAGCCTGCTATTTCGTTTATGCATCATGAATGATTATTTATAAGTGAAGTTTATACAAGCATTATAAAGGAGGAAATTAATCATAAATAACAATTATTAAATCTTGTTCCGTTCCGTTCCGCTAAATATCATTATCCTAGGGGATATTTATACTTTGCGGAACGAAACGGAACAACTGTTTGCAGTCCCGAAGATTTTATATAAATAATGTCCATTTAGAAGTAGGTATTCAGATGGTTCAGTTCGAAAAAGCCCTAGATCGACTGTTCGCTAGGCAGTTTCAATATTTCATTATTTTTATTTAATATATTTACATATTAGTAAAAAATTGCTGTGCCCCGTGTGGTGCCTCAATGTTTGTTCCGTTCCGTTTCGTTCCGTTCCGCAAAGTATAAATAGCCATTTTTTGGTCGCGTATAGACATCTTTCCGACCCCGACAAGGCCGACATAGAGGAAATGTGACACCACTTCTTCATATGCATATGAAAGAGGATTAAACCAGCTTTTGACTACTGTAGAGCGCTTGGCTCTATCTTGGGGCTGACTGCCTCAAAAATGTCTCTGAATGTGGTAGGAAATCTGCAAAATAGTTGGATTTTTTGGTCGCGTATCGACCTCTTTCCGATCCCGATAAGGCTGACATAGAGGAAATGTGACACCACTTCTTTATATGCATATGAGAGAAGATCAAACCAGCTTTTAACTGCTGAAGAGCGCTTGGCTCTATCTTGGGGCTGACTGTATCAAAAATGTCTCTGAATGTGGTAGGAAATCTGCAAAAAAGTTGGATTTTCGGTCGCGTATAGACCTCTTTCCGACCCCGACAAGGCCGACATAGAGGAAATGTGACACCACTTCTTCATATGCATATGAAAGAGGATCAAACCAGCTTTTAACTGCCGCAGAGCGTGTGGCTCTATCTTGGGGCTGACTGCCTCAAAAATGTCTCCGTATGTGGTAGGAAATCTGCAAACAAACGGGATTTTTGGTCGCGTATAAAACTCTTTCCGACCCCGACAAGGCCAACATAGAGGAAATGTGACACCACTTCTCCATATGCATATGAAAGAGGATTACACCAGCTTTTGACTGCCGCAGAGCGCTTGGCTCTATCTTGGGGCTGACGGTCTCAAAAATGTTTCTGAAAGTGGTAGGAAATCTGCAAAAAAGTTGGATTTTCGGTCGCGTATAGACCTCTTTCCGACCCCGACAAGGCCGACATAGAGGAAATGTGACACCACTTCTTTATATGCATATGAGAGAAGATCTAACCAGCTTTTAACTGCTAAAGAGCGCTTGGCTCTATCTTGGGGCTGACTGTATCAAAAATGTCTCTGAATGTGGTAGGAAATCTGCAAAAAAAGTTGGATTTTCGGTCGAGTATAGACCTCTTTCCGACCCCGACAAGGCCGACATAGAGGAAATGTGACACCACTTCTTCATATGCATATGAAAGAGGATTAAACCAGCTTTTGACTGCCGTAGAGCGCTTGGCTCTATCTAGGGTATGACTGTCTCAAAAATGTCTCTAAAAGTGGTAGGAAATCTGCAAAAAAGGGACAGTTTTGGTCGCGTATAGACCTCTTTTCGACACCGACAAGGCCGACATAGAGGAAATGTGACACCGCTTCTTCATATGAATACGAAAGAAGATTGAATCAGCTTTCGAGTCCTGAAAAGTCTTTGGCTCTATCTTGGGGCTGATTGCCTCAAAAATGTCTCCCTATATGGTAGGAAATCTGCAAAAAAGGGGAATTTTTGGTCGCGTATAGACCTCTTTTCGACCCCGACAAGGCCTACATAGAGGAAATGTGACACCACTTCTTTATATGCATATGAGAGAGGATCAAACCAGCTTTTAAATGCTGCAGAGCGTTTGGCTCTATCTTGGGGCTGACTGTCTCAAAAATGTCTCCCTATGTGGTAGGAAATCTGCAAAAAGGGGGATTTTTGGTCGCGTATAGACCTCTTTTCGACCCCGACAAGGCCGACATAGAGGAAATGTGACACCACTTCTTTATATGCATATGAAAGAAGATCAAACCAGCTTTTAACTGCCTTAGAGCGTTTGGCTCTATCTTGGGGCTGACTACCTTAAAAATGTCTCTGTATGTGGTAGAAAATCTGCAAAAAAAATGTTTTTTTTGTCGCGTATAGACCTCTTTCCGACCCCAACAAGGCCGACATAGAGGAAATGTGACACCACTTCTTTATATGCATATGAAAAAGGATCAAACCAGCTTTTGACTGCTGCAGAGCGTTTGGTTCTATCTTGGGGCTGACTGCCTCAAAAATGTCTCGTAAGTGGTAGGAAATCTGCAAAAAGGGGGATTTTTGGTCGCGTATAGACCTCTTTCCGACACCGACAAGGCCGACATAGAGGAAATGTGACACCACTTCTTCATATGCATATGAAAGAGGATCAAACCAGCTTTTGACTGCTGCAGAGCGTTTGGCGCATCTTGGGGCTGACTACCTCAAAAATATCTCGTAATTGGTAGGAAATCTGCAAAAAGGGGATTTTTGGTCGCGTATAGACCTCTTTCCGCCCCCGACAAAGCCGACATAAAGGAAATGTGACACCACTTCCTCAAATGCTTATGAAAGAGAATCAAACCAGCTTTTAATTGTTGCAGAGCGTTTGGCGCTATCTTGGGGCTGACTACCCCAAAAATATCTCGTAAGTGGTAGGAAATCTGCAAAAAAGGGGGATTTTTGGTCGCGTATGGACCTCTTTTCGACCCGGACCAGGCCGACATAGAGGAAATGTGACTCCACTTTATCATATGCTTCTGAAAGAGGATCGAACCAGCTTTCGAGTCCTGACAAGACTTTGGCTCTATCTTGGGGCTGACTGCCTCAAAAATGTCTCCGTATGAATTAGGAAATCTGTAAAATAAGGGATTTTTTGTCGCGTATAGACCTTACTCCTACCCCCACACGGCCGACATAGAAGAAATGTGACAGCATTTCTTCATATGCATCTGAAAGAGGATCGAACTAGCTTTCGTTTCATGGTCTCTATCTTGACTGCCTAATAATCTATATATATTTGGTCGGAAATCCGAAAAAAAAGCGGATTTTCTTGGTCGCTGAGGGTCCTCCCGATCCCGACTAGGCAGACATAGAATAAACACCACTTCTTTGTATACATCCGAAATATGATCAAACCATCTTCCGACTACTAAAGAGCACTGGGCTCTATCTTTCGGCTGGCTATCATGAAAATGTCTCCGTATTTGGTCAAATATCTGCACTCAAAAAAGCTTTTATATATGTATTTGGTCGGATATCCGAAAAAAGCAGATTTTCATTATTGCGGAGAGGCCTTTTTCCAACACCGACAAGGCCAACATAGAGAAAATCTGACACCACTTCACATTTTAGGAACACCTTCCAAGCGAACAATAACTTTTTTGCATTTTCTTTGATATTACATTTTATTTCTAGTATTTCAAATTTGCCTTTCAAAGTCTCGTAAAAGCATCGACATATGGATCTTTGGTAAAAGTAAAAGTAAAAGTAAAGGTGAAAGATGGTATTTTTCAATATTTCTAAAACCGTACTTCATT